>JBBBDQ010000298.1:0-600000 GCA_037127315.1 Ascarosepion bandense | reverse complement strand
ACTCCGTCTATGATGGCTTCTGGTCGTATGCTTGTAATTGGTGTTGGAAAGATCTGTTTCTTGAAAAGGTGGGTTAATACTACCATATACCAAGATTTCCTAGGTCATTTCTTTATCTCATACATTGAGGACAAGTTTGTGAGCAATGAATTTATCTTTCAGAATGACCTTGCTTCACTCCATACAGCAAAATTTATAAAAGAATAGTTTAGGGAGAAAAGGATAACTTTTTGATTAGCCAGTAACTTACCCAGATACAAATCCAATAGAGAATTTATGGGGTTTTAGCAAGAGGAAATTAATAAATCTTGACAAATGGAAGTGTATCATTAATATGGAGGATTGTCATAGAATAATTAATTTGTTACCACAGTGAATGAAAGAAATAGATGAAAAGATGATACAACAAAATATTAATATGCTAAGCTGTGTTCATTAACAAATACTTTGTCTTCATAAAAAACAGTATTTGCCTTTTAGCTACAACAAGCTTCAAATTTCAAGAGCTTCACATTTCAAAGAAAATCTGGGTTGTTTGTTTGTTAGATTAATTTCCTATATTAAATTTATATGCCTTCAAGACTAAACTGTCTAACTCTAAAGAAATTTGACCAAGAAAACTGAAAGTTATTCACAAAAAAAACAAAACAAAAAAAAAAAAACAGAATATTCCATTTTTCTGAATCCTAGTAAAAAATTACAAATCTTAGAGGCCCTTTAAATTTTAAGAAAACAACTATCAGGAAAATTTGTGTAAATCCAGATGCTAAAAGGTTAAAATGCCTTGCAACTGTAGTCATTTTGCCATGTGCTACTAAATTGTTTCATGGTCCTAGCATGTAAACCCATGTTCATTTCTAACTTTAAACTGTTAATCACATAAACTGTTTACTGGCTATTTCTCAAATTTCTGTTTTCTTGAAAACAACTCTGAAAATAACACAATTATGGCAAGTTCCTTTACAAGCTATATAATATTTACAGCCATTCCTCACTTCTTCCTGTTAAAATTAGACATGTTCTATTAAAAGAAAATATTATCACACAAGATCCATTATATAATCACCTTGTTTATATGTATATGTAATATATATATATATATATATATATATATATATAATTACTGCACTTTGACACTGGCATTTGTTTTAGTGCTGAATGTCTTTTAGATTAAAACCTTGCATTGTTGTAAGTCAGACTTTGTTGAATGTTAACATTTTGTCCACAAATGAATGCCTTAAAGATGGAGAATGAAAACTTTTACCATATTATGCTATATGAATTTCAGAAAGAAGTAAGTATCAAAACTGTGACAAAAATACATTAAAAAGGTTTATTTGGATCATGCTCCAGCTCTTTGGATAGTCAAAAAGTGGTTTGGCAGATTTTGTCAGAATGATTTTTAACCTAAATGATCAACCCTTCTCTGAGAGACTTTCTGAGATCAATGAAAACACTCTGCTTGCCATTATGGAGAATAAACTAAAGATTTCAACTGAAAAGATCACTAAGAGTTTAAATTATTGTTGATGCATTCTTTATACATATTAATGTGTATGTATGATTATTTACTGTAATCTAGCTATATTATTTGTATGCTGAAACATGTTTTAGAGCTGTTGCAATTGTATTTTCTAACAGTGTAGAAAAACAACTTCATTCAGTATTTTGGCAGTACAGTTTAACTATATTAAATTCTCAGTTATAAGCACTATTTTTATTTTAATGATTTAATTGGGAAAGAGGAACCAAAATATTATACTAGAATTTAAATTAAAGACTTTCTTTTTTAATAATTTGCTTTTATAGGATTTTATTCCATAAGCCTCCTTATGTAGCAGTCAAGCAACTAGCATTGATATACAGTCTCATCATTTAAGTCTAACATAATTCTCTAAAATTAATATCACTGTATGTCAATTGTAGACAATATAAGTGAAAACTATATATGCAAAATTTAAGAAACAGTAATATAACAGACAAAAGAAAAAGCACAATTTGTAGAATTGCTTATTTTGTTAGAAAAAGAGTTTTAAGGTATTTTAATTTATTTATCTGTAGAGATTTCATTATTATTTATGTTCTTATTGCAGCCTCTTATTCTATTTTGAAAAACATCAATCTAATATTCTTGCAGCTAAAATGTATTATGTTGAAGTAGCACAACACTAATTATTTCTACTGCTGCCTCCAGGAAGACCAACAATAAGGTGGAGAGTGACTATGGTGGATATGGTGAAATATTATCTTATTTTATTATTTTTCTGGCAACATGTGTCTGGGGAAACCCGATCCATACTCTGCTTGAGTTTCAAAGATACAGCACACATTCTTCACCACGATTGCTGTCTTCTCAAAGGATCCATTTATTGAGTTTTTTTAATAATTCTCAGCAGCAAAATAAGCTACATCTGGCAGCACATTTTTGTATTGATATTTACATTGCCTCTGCTGAATTAATAAGTAAATTTTCTATACACAGAGATAGTTATCTTTTTTGCATTTCTATATTAATCACAATACTATATAGATTGAGTGCATTGTCACACTATAAAAAACCAAACTAAGATAAATTTTATATTCCCAATTAAATGTACACATCTATTTTGAAATTATGGTGATTATTTTCTTCAGTATCTCTATCTTCAAAAAGAAAAAAAAAACCTTTGTGATGACACTTTCTTAATATTAGGTGTTATAAAAAGTTATCTATGTGAGGAAAGAATCAATACTTTAGCCACATTTGAAACCAATATTGAAAAAAAACTAATTTCTAATCTGATTTTTATTACTTTGGGTAATAAACAAAACTGACACATATGTTTGTACAGAATGAAAAATATACTTGTATGTAATGTATTGTCTTTATTTTTAAAATACATTGAAATCTATGTTTGTTTAGGACAGTTTTCTATAGACAGTGTAAAAGTTACCAAGTGGTCAAAGTAGACCATAAGAAACAAACAAAAATATTGAGAAGAGCAAGCAAGCATTTTGCAACAGCTGTCAGTCATTCAAAGCATAGTATCTGGAGTAAGTGGGAAAACATCAAAGGAAAATAGCTTACCTGAAGTAAGATCAGATAGATGTTCATAAGAGAATAAGTTTCTTAATAAAAGCACTATGTGATGTCCTACTAAAGCCAGTCAAGCTCAAATTGTGCAATCAATATAGATATATAAGAAAACACTGCTAGCCTCAAACACATTCTCATTGGTTGCAAGTATTCTGTGAAAAGCTACATGTAGATGCACATGCAGCTGAACATTCTTCTTGAACCGACAAAAAAGATAGGGAGCTGCCAAAGAAATTTTGTCAACTTGAGTAAAATTAAGTTTTATAAAATAAGAAAACATTGCAGGAACTACTTTTTCTGATTTCAAGGGCAGAAGCATTGTAGTAGATTTGTAATGTCACCTTTTCTTTTCAACTGAGATCAGAGTAATGTGCAGCATCCTGATCTTGTAATTTGGGCAGTTAATTCAATAAAATTTTATTGGATTAACCCTTCCTTTGTGGGAAATATAGATACAGAAATATATAAAGATCTGTGGATACAAAGCATAAGAAATGGCTGACCAATATGTTTTCTATCAGTCAGATGCTGTTGATTTGTCAACTGTGTTTGTAATACATACTGATACCAGCGGAAAATGGGAAATACAATAAGAGTTTTTAAATATATGTTATGACTTTAGAATTGGTATTGTTCTTCTCCTGAAATTAATTAAACTATTTTTTCTTTCAGTGTATATAGCCAAGCACAATATTTCTATATTATTCTTATGTTGGTTTTTTGTTTATAATTTTCAGATATTTCCAAAATGGCCTCAATTTTAGTTGACAAGGTAGGTGCTCTTCAGTTGTTTTATAAATAAACAGCATTTTTTTTAACTAATATTGTAAATTATTTTATATCTTTGTGCCTACATGATGATCACTTGCTGACTTTCTCTTACTATATTACTAAAACTTATCCGTAAATAATGACAATTCATTTTACTCTTTAATTTAGTCAAGTAGTATGCAACTCTATTTTGTTGTCTGAATTTTTAAGATGAAAAATTATTATTATTATACAGTTTTGCTTGAATTAGTCTCCATTTCTTGATATAACTTTAACACAAGAAGTGAAAAATTCATAAACTCTAGTTCAGTTGAAGAGGCAGACAAACAAGATTAGGTATGAAGCACCAAGTTTCTTTCACTTTACTGTCACATGGTACACATGTTTTAGAGTAAATCAGTGTCTAATAATAGTAATCAACTTGATACAACTATAACTTTCACTATTTAATTGAGTAAGGAATAATACTTTTAAAGAAAAGGTTCATTACAAGTAATCTTCAGTGAGCGATGGATGAATTGTCATCTAAATTAAATAATGAAAATAACACTGACATATCATTTTCACATATATATTACCAACTTTTCACAAAAATATCTTGAAATAATAGAGTAAATTTATTCAATAATGGCTTCAAACCACGGCCTGCAGACAACTTTGGAATCTCTTGCAAATCTTCTGGATAATTCTTCTTATTTAAGTTGAAGAATGTTTTCATAATCCTTGTCTTCAGTTCATCTTTGGTGTTACAAGGAGTTTCATTATCCTTTCACTCAACTGCACCCCACACATGATAATCAAGAGGATTGCAATCTAGGGAGTTAGGTGGCCAGATGTAAGGAGTGATGTGGCTGTAGAAATTGTCTGACAGCCATGAATGAGTACTTCTGCTTGTGTGGTATGGTACAGAGGGGTACAAGTCCCCCAAGGGAGCCACCGGTTTGGTGTGGGTAGTTGAGGATTTTAAGAGTTGGGATATACATATACTTTGAGACTCCAAATCACCACTTTGGCCCCTACTTGAGCTAGACAGGCAGTTGGAGTGACCTGATCCAATGAACTGGCTAGTCACATCAAATACTAAGTCAAAACAAACTCACAGATTCACTCACATTTACTATATCAAACATTAAACTGACTTAGTAAGTGGTGGTTGTAGGGTCAATCAGACTGGGAACAAAGGAACCTGACATGGCTTATTAATCTGCTGAGGAAAACACATATGTGGGTGGATAATCCTGCTTGGAACCCTCACCACATTTGAATATGCTAGTCAGGTAGCCACTGGAGGAATGAGGCAAATGGGATTTCCCCACTTATCATCTACTCTAGATGGGGCTTTGAGGTGGGTGGAGAACATGGCTGGTGAATAATAATAATAATAATAAATAAAGTATGAGCACAAAAACACCCAAGAAATTACACATTGATATAGACAGAAAATTAATTAAAAGCAAAATTTTTGAAATTCATAGTAATAGAACTAATAGAAGACAAACTAATAAAAAAGTTGTCACCTTTTGTAATAGAAAAAATTTTAGCATCTCAGATAACTCCAAAAACAGTGGAAAAAAAAAAAAAAAGAAACTACAAATAATACGTTACTGATAGAAGTCAAAGGAAAACATGAAACTCTAAGGATGACCAAATTTCATGATGGGTTGGTTCACACAAATTTTTAAATTCCTCCAGAGATGTGATGAGAAGCACAGAACTTTCACTGTGTACACTGGGAGAAATTAAAAATAATAATTCTATCAAAAAACAAACATTACAGACATAAAAAACTATCTATTGAAAACAATGATACCAACACTTATATAATAACTTTTGATGCATCAGAACCAACACTGGAAATGAAAATTGGCTATACAGTTTCTAAAGTAGAAACATACATTCCAAACCCATTAAGATGCTTCAACTGCGAAAGATATGAACATGGTAAGAATAAATGTACAAAGAAGTCAGTATGTAGAAAATCTGAGGAGAATGATCCTAACCACACAAATCACGTTCCCAAATGAATCCAAATGCCTTAATTGTAAAAAAAAAAAATCATAGGGAAACTTCCAAGGACTGTGAAACCTGAAAAAAAGAAAAAGCTATTTTCAAAACTATACACACCAAAAAATTCCCTACTGAGAAGCAAGGAAAAACATCAAAACAGACTCCAATACACTATCATATGCAAAATTACCCAAGCAACATCAAGATGCACCTATGAAAACCTATATATCAAACAAATTATATGAAACATAAGAATTAATATTTTTAAATCAAGAATTAAAAAACATATTGAAAACAACCCATACCACTGAACCAAAACTATCCACAAACAATGTAAATTGAACACAAAATTCACTAACAACCTCTTAATGACAAAACATGCAACACTTCTCAAATGAAAATTCCACAAACAGAAAACTGAGAGAACAAAAATCAATCAAAGCTTATCAAAATCTAGAAAACAGAAGAAACAGAACTAAAAACAAATAAACAAGATGACAACCTACATAATGATAATGAAAAAAAAATGAAAAGAATTCAAATAAACAAGAACATACAAATACTTAATGAAGAACAAATTAAAAAAACAAGGCAAACAAAACAGTATAAAACATATGGAATATATAGAAATAGATAACCAAAAATATGGTCATTCTTAAAATCTACTAAAAAATATCACTCAAATGGATAAATAGAATGCAAACATCATACACTAGAACTGTAGAGGTGTTAAACCAAATTATGAGGAAATCAAATAACTCCTTACAGATTACAATCAAATATAGTATGCTTGCAGGAGTCCTTTCTTCAACAAAAACAAAAAATGACATCTCCTTTAAATGAGATGGAACTTATTCCAAATTAAATGTATCAACAATAGAGATTAGGCAAAGTGGGGCTACGTCAATATTGGTTAAAATAATCATTACCCCATAAAAAAACTGTCAGTAAAAGCTTCATCTCATCAAATAATAATAACCATATATTCAATTTATATTCCTCCAAAACACAGACTGAATAAGACTGAAATAGAAAGGCTAATTGGCCAACTTCCCATTCCATTTTTACTAATGGGAGATTTTAATGCATGCTGCAAAATGTGGGACTGTAGGAACCCCAGTAAAATTATAGAATCTCTATCATCTGATCTATGTATCCTTAATAACCAAATGCTCACATACCTACACCCAGTAGCTATTGACCTAACCATATGCTCTACATCAAGTATTATGGACTTTCAATGTAAAGTTCATAATGATCAATGTGGTAGTGACAATTCATCTATTTTCCTAAATATAACCGTGCCTATGCTAGAAGAAAGGAATCCAAAATGGCAGCTACACAAAGCTAACTGGCTAAAATTCAATGAACTCTGCTCATTCCAAATCAACATGGAAATTTTCAGTGAACCAGAACCAATAGTTGCTTTTACAAACAGATTAACACAGAAAGGCAAACAATACCCAAATTTGTCTTTAAACCACACACCAAATCAAAACCCTGGTTTAAAGCAGAATGCAGAGAAGCAGTTAAAATGAGGGAAAAATGCTAAAGATATTATTATGCAACCCAACCACAATCAACCTACAAAACTATAAGCAAGCTCAAGCAAAAGCATGCTGTATAATTAAAAATCCAAAAGAGAATTTTAGCAAAATTACATCTTTAGACTAAACAGCAAACCATAATAATTAAAAAAAAAAGATAACAAGTAAAATTAATGGAAAACATCACAAACTGCAACTTAACCAAAACAAATGAAAATAAATGCACTGAAAAAAAAAAAAAAAGAAATATCTAATCTAATAGTAACAGAATTTCAAAGAAACTCCTCAACAAATCACTACACTTCCAAATTTCAAAATATAAAAACTTTATGGAACAAGAAAAACTTACATTAACTTCAAATAATAAAGAAGAATGCAATATTCTTTTTACTATGATAACTAAAACACTTCATTAACTAATTAAAAACTCTGCAACTTGCCCAGAGGAAATTCTTTACAAATTTTTAAAAAACTATCAGAAATGTCTCTTTTAATACTTCTCCAGGTCTACAATGATTATATGGTGTTCAAACAAATTTTTAAAATTGTGGCTTGAGTCTGTCATCATTCCAACTCCTAAATTCGGCAAAGACCATTCCAAACCAACTAACTACCAACCCATTGTACTAACAAGTAGTAATTTCAAGATGATGGAGAGAATGGTAAATGCTAAACTAATGTGGTACCTGGAGAGAAACAATCTCTCATCTAACTACCAAAGTGGATTTGTCTATATTTTCTAGATGAGGTAGTATTTACACTATTTACATTATTCAGACTATTGTTCTCATCTTTGTTGCCATTTGTATAACGTTTCGGCCATTGTATGCTCTGGCCTTCTTCAGGTACTAGGAATTTTGAGTTGAACCCTTTATTACGATCACTGGGGTATACATAGAATACTTTGAAGAGATGGCACAGCTCTAAAGCCAACTCTATGGCTGAGATATGTTGATGACCCCTTCATAACTCTGGCTACATCAGGAGGAGGTCCAGATGCTACTGGATCATGTGAACTCAATATGATCATCGATACAGTTCACTATGTAAAAAAAGTGACATCAAACTGGCATTCCTGGATGTGCTAATAACTCCACTAGAATAGGGGGGTGTTTAAGGCATTCCTATACCACAAGCCAACATTCACTGGACAATACCTCAACCCATATAATATAAAGTAAAGAAAGGGGTCATCTTTTGCCTACAACATCAAGCAAAAGACATAAGCAGCAATCCAGAGACATACAAACAGTAAATGGTCAGTATAAGCAGTACCCTACAACGTAACAATTATCCAGGGTACATGACAACAACTCCAACAAACATGGAATGGAGGGTGCATGAGGATAACAACTCTCAGAAAACAGCCTTGGTCTGTCTATCCTATGTGAAGGGGTTATCAGAGAAAATACAAAGGATTTGTGGTCTATATAACAATAGGATGAGCTTCAAAAGTGGTTCTACACTTTGCAGGTACTTCCCCTGAGTAAAATCCCGAGTAGAGAAGGACATGCCTAAGGACAGTGTGTATGCCATTCCATGTAGCTGTAGAAAGAAATATAAAGGAGAAACAGGCTTCCCCCTTAAGCTAAGGCTACAAGAACATAGAAAAGCTGTAACACAAGGGGGAGATAGAGAAATTAGGCATAGCTGACCACATATGTAGGGAGAAAGGGGATCACTTCCCCCTATGGGATAAAGTTGAAATAATAGATAGAGAACACCACTGGAAATTACATAAACGTAAGGAATCAGCACATATGCTAGGCTACAAAAATCTCCTAAGCCAACCAAGCATAGAGATGAATACAATACGGGAACCAGTAATACAGAGTGCCAGAGAAAACCATTAACATCAAAAAATACTAGAGAAAACCATTAACATCAAAATGACAATATGAACTCTGGTTAAAAATGGTTACTGAACTTTAGAAATTCAGTTGTTGTTGTTGTTGTTGTTAAGAACACATGGCCCAGTGGATTTAGGTGTTGGTTAGTTTCAGAAGGCCGCGCATACAACGGCCAAAACATCATACAAATTGCAACAAAGATAAGGAAAATAGTTCGAATAATGTAATAGTGTACCAAAGTGGCTCTGGAAAAACCAAGGAACCATTGATCACCTTATACAGCTAGAATTCTTAGTTTTATGATGGCTTTGTTCAAGGGTGTTGTGTGGTATCAATATTTTTGGATCTTGAAAAAGACCATGACACTGTATGGAGGTATGGTATCCTAAAAGACATGCACAAGATGTGAATAAAAGGAAGAATGGTTATATTCATCTAAAATTTCCTACCAAATAGAACATTTGAAGTATGAAATGAAAACATATTTGAAACATACTACCAAGAAGCAGGAGTATCTCAAGGTAGCCATTTATCAGTTACATTATTTATTCTCAAAATAAATATTATTAAAACCATTAATACAGTAATTGAAAAATCACTGTGTAGTTGATCTCTCAATATCATACTCATCACCAAACCTACCTTTTCTTGAAGAAATGTACAAACATATTTAAACAAGATAGAATAACGAACAAATGGAAATGGATTCCGTTTCTCCAAAACAAAAATTGTTTCTATGCATTTCTGAAAAAACAAAACAAAACAAAAAAAAAAATGAGCCCATCACCTCATTCCGGAATCAAAATTAAATGAACACTTAGTCCATAGTCCAACAAATAGAATATCTAGGAATCATACTATATAGCAAATTTAACTTCAATGTGCACATTGATTGCCTTAAAGAAAAATGCCAAAAGGTTTTGAAGCCTCTAAAAGTAATATTGAAATTGAATTGGGGTGCCAACCAAAATGCTTAAAATATATAGGTCACACATCAGATCAAAATTAGACTATGGATGCATTATTTACAGTGTCACACTTAAATCCTCTCTTAAAAACACTATAAAACACACAACCAAGAACTGAGAAGCTAATGAACCACCTATATCTCTGAGATAGGAAAAATTATCCATTCAATATGCACTAAAACTACAATCTAACCCAAATAACTTCTTCTTTTATGTGCCCTGTCCCTTCAGGACGTAGGCGATCATGGCTTTCCACCTCTCCCTATCCCTGGTGGCTCTTAGCACGCCTTCTCCTGTTACACCATACAACCCTTGATCCATCATCTACCTGATTAAGTCCTTCAAATATGTTATCTGTTGCTTTCCCCTGTCTCTTTTTTCCTGTATCTGGCCTGTTAGTATCAGTTCTCCAAGCCCTCCTTCCTCATTGCATGTCCCAGGAACTTTAGCTGTCTCTTCCTGATTAATTTCCTTTTTGTTTACATCATTTCTAGGACCTCATCATTGTTCACATGCTCGATCCATGATATTCGCAGCATCCTTCTGTAGAACCACATTTCAGTTGCTTCAAGTTTTTCCTTCATTTTTGATGATATTGTCCAGCATTCACTGCCATATTGAAGAACTGACAACACACAGCAATCCAGTACTCTCTTCCTTGTTTCTAACGAAATTGTCCTGTTTCTTAATACTTTACTCAACTTCTGGAATGCTTCCTTTGCCATGCTAATTTGCCTTTGGATCTCTGTGTCGCACTTTCTGTCTTCTGTTAAAACACTTCCCAGGTATTTAAATTTTTGTACCTGCTTGATTCTAGTATCCCCGACCTGTATTTGGCATATTGGGCTGTCTTTTTTACTGATGACCATGCATTCGGTTTTCTTAATGTTTATTTGTAGTCCTTTCTTGTCATTCTCTTCAGCTACCTTCTGTAGGGGGTCTTGTAGTTTCCTTTCTGTGTTTGCTATCAGCACTGTATCATCTGTGTACCTTAGGTTGTTTAAATTGTGGCCTCCGATGATGGATCCAGGCATAACTTCTAGGATCCTCAAAATATTCTTGCTGTACAAGTTGAACAGATCTGGTGAAAAGACACATCCTTGTCTTACACCCCTTTCTATCTTTGTATATCTGCTGAATTCATTATCTGTCCGTATACAAGCGGTTTGCTGCCAGTAAATATTTTTGATTACTCTTAAGTCTTTCTCAAATATGTCAAGGCTGCCAAGCATCTCCATCAATTTCTTGTGGCGTATTTTGTCAAACACCTTTGCATAATCAATAAAGCACAGGTATATGTCCTTCTTCATTTGTATTGCCCTTTCAGAGAGCATCCTAATCATAAATATGGCATTCCTTGTTCCAGTGTCTTTGACGAAACCGCACTGTTCTTGTCCTATCTCTGGCCTGATTCTGCTTCTTGCTCTATTCATCAGGATTCAGATGATTAGTTTTGTTATATGGCTCATTAAACTGACGGTTCTGTGGAGTTCACACTTGTATACTTCTGGCTTCTTAGGTAGTGCTATGAAGATCAACTTGCTGAGATCATCTGGTATTACACCACTATTACAAATTATATATAATATCTAATCACTAATAATAATGTGTTTCAGTAGACTAATGGACCTGTGAACACAGCCGGCACCATTATGAAACCATTACCAATCTGTATGGTACCTTGTTGACAACTGGGATTAATGGGGCACATCAATCCTACCATCAGCTCAAAGCAACTGGAACTATGACTCATTAGATCATGTCACAAATTGCCAATCTTGCAGGTGGCCAATTAATAATGTTATGAGTATTGGTGAGGCATTTTGTCTGATGTTGCTATCTTCTGCTTCTATATCCAGTGAAAACTGAAGAATGTTCAGTTGGCCTACTGGATATACATCTGATACCACTTATATTGAATTTGAATGTGGATGGTATTATTTGTTGGTTATTACAGACAATTCTAATAAGAAACACACCTCTGGTCACTATTATTTAAATATTGTGTGTCCTGTTCACAATGGGCAGTAATGTCTGATATGTTCCCAGTATATATGGGAGTGACACTGTAGATCAAGTAATGTCAAATATTCCTATAATTTTGAAAATGGAATATCCCATCAATCTGGCACCCACTATCAAGCCCCATTTGAATTCTGATAAATCACTTTACCATGAGCTACCTAGCTATTGTCCACACTGACTCAGCAGATATCAGAGTAAAGCTGATATAACTCTGGGCCTTTTGATGACATCAAACATTAACTTTGCTGTCTCTTGACTTTTAGCACAAATTGTTGTCTCTTGACTTTTGAAACATCAGTGTATATTGATGTACAGATGCAAATGTTTATATATATTATTAGTAACTTATGTCTAATGAGTTGTCAATAATTAGAAGCTTGAAGTATACTAAAAGTAATTACTAAACTCTTGAAGTATTTTTGTATGTATTTACCTAGCAAGTATGTTGCAAGAATGGAACCAATCACTCTGTAATAAGATTATTTGTGTGCTATTATTATTGTAATGAAATTTTAGCTTTATAAATAGATTAATCAATATGCTTCAAGTGAATAAGTTAATAAATGTTGTGAAGAGAATTCAAAAGTACAGTAGTACACTGACATTGGTAACTATCTTGAGAGTTTATATACATAAAACAGTTATGAAATTCTGATTATGATTCTTTAAAAAATACCTATATTTAGTTCTTGTTGGAAAATGTTATTCATATATTATATTCAGCAATATGTCAAATTCTTTAATATTTAAATATTTCTAGTGAATTTTGTAAAATTCAATCCATTACCATTTGTTGCAAACATTTTTTCAGATTTAATAATTTTTAATAGACATAAAGATATTTTATTGTTTGATATGATCTTTATTATATTTTATATATTATTCTCTTACATTGCTTTTACATAGCATTTCTGTAGAATATAAAAAAACATAAGAAAATCAAATTTTGTCAGTTATGGGAGAATAATCATGTTAGTCTGTTTCTAATTTTATATTCTTGGCAATCAATGGAATAGAATTTAGCTCGATTATAATGAGTTGTACAAAATCTTTATCATCTAATTTTCTATTTTTGATGTGACTTTATATATATATATATATATATATATATATATATATATAATCAAGTCTCTTACTCTTAATATGTAGTTTGCTATAAATAACTGATTGTCATTATCCTTTTCAGCTTTTATGCATACAAAGTGGGTATTTTCTTTTACAAGCTAGACATTATCTATTGTTTTTATTTTATGGAGGGTATAAAGATATCCAATTCCATTTGCACATGAAGATGGATATTGTTATACAGCAAAATCAGCAGTTGGCCTCCTTGCTTATAAGAATATATTTTCAATTCATCATTAAATTCTAATATAACAGGGTTTTTTTTTAAATTTACTAGTTCCCAGTTGTTAAAAATTTTCTTTGAATCCTCCCCAATACTGAGAACAACTTTGTATCCAGTACATTCTGTTTAGGCTGAAATATTGAAGATTCCCTTAAATCTAGGTATGATTTTCTTCATTTTGGATTCTCATAATAAATATGATTCATTGTTCTTTCTAAAGTTATTTTTTTCTGGGCCAAGAAAAGAAAGACAAGTGTTTATATGTTGGCACATGTTCCATGAATTTAAATGGAACCCATTTTCCTATCTTTTGTAAATGACATACTGATTGCAAAAGCAATAAAGAGCTGAATAAATTTCAAAGACACTTTTAAGATTTCTCTAACATTTTACAAAAGATGTTAAAGAAAACGTTTTTAAGCATAAAAATGTAATTAAGAAAATAAATGATGACATATCTGATCAGACATATTTTTTCAAAATAAATTAATTTCTACCATGATTTGTATATTTTAAGACATATATATAAATAAGGATGTGCAGGTGGTGTAATAGTGGTGTGGAATAAGGAATTGGTGTGCTGAGTTCAAATTCTAGCTGCTTTGGATGATGTCTGGTTTTATTATTCAAACAAGGTAAATGCAACATAAACTTTTATTTAGTAATAAATCAAAATGATATAAGGCTAGAGAAAAATATATTTGATTAAATGAATATTCCACTCACCCAAGTAAATTATTATTTTATATTTTAGTATGTACTCCTTAACATTGTCTCCTTTCATCAATTTTTTGTTCATTGATTTTAACTTTTCTACTGTTTTAACTTTAACATTATTTGCATCAGTTTTTACTGTTCCCAAAGACCTTTGCTTGAATATTGTTTTCTGTTTTTCTGGTATACATTTCTTTTAATGAAGAGCAACAATCTATTTTAATGTCTGAAGATAGCAATTGGAACATTTACTAAGTATAAATGTAGTTAAGAAAATAATATAAAATTACATTAATTTAATGTCGTTAAGACATTTTTGGCAAGATGATAATAGTCATTGACTACTCACCTGATAAGGAATGACATGTGTAACAGGTGTCATCTGACCATCATCCAACACTTGTTAGCATAAATGGCATAAAATGGATAAAATTCCTTGGAACTGATCCCTCGTCCAGAAAGGAATGACATGAGTGACAGATAACACTGGACCGTTATCCTGCAACTGTTTGCACCAAACAAAAAATAACTCTCGGAACATTGAACAAATGTTGACAGCTGGGATATGTAAAGCAGGAGATGATTAGATTAAATGTCAGTATTTTAGGTATATGCGAAACTAAGTGGCCAAACAATGGAGATTTTGTCAGTGACAGCCACAGAATTATATATGAAAGTGGTGAAAATAATGAAAATACTGAACCAAGACATGAAGAAATACATTCTGGGGTACTGCTAGTTATCTGAAAAATTCTTGTGGTCAAATTGAAAGGAAAGTCTTTTAACATAACTGTTATGGTTGTGTATGTATCAACAACACAAATTACTGTGAAGGAAATCGAATCTTTCTTTTCCATGATGGACAATGCTGAGGCTCTGTGTAAATCACAAGAAATTATAGGGAAACCTGAATGCTAAAGTAGGCAAGGAGAGTGAAGATAAAACACTTGGCAATTTTTGGACTATAAAACTGCAATGACTGTGGAGAAAAATGGGTCCAGTGGTGCACTGCGAATGACGAGGTAATAACCAACACCTGATTTCAAGAATATCCAAGACATTTATGGACATGGAGAAGCCCAGGAGGAGAAACAAAAAACACTATCAATAAGAGATTCAGGAATACTGTTGTTCACTGCAAAACCTAAGTGCTGATTACAGAAGTGACAACCTCCCAGTTATTTAAACAATATATACAGTCTAAAAAAATAATAGAGACAAATTGGAAATGGAAACTTGAAATGGGACACACTAAGAGAAGCTTTAGTGATATCAGAAAACAATATTATCTCCAAGAGAAATAGGAGAAATGAATGGATCATAGATGAGATTCTTGACATGAAAACAAAGGAGACAAAAAAATGCCAAGACATGGAATATAATACAGGAAACTATACAAGAGAATAAGGAACAAATGCAGGCAGGCTAAAGAAGAATGGCTCAATGACAAATGTGCAAAAATAGAGATTGAGTATCACAAATGAAGGAGATATGCATAAAAAATAAGAGAACAGAACAAAAGACATGCTCAGCAACAGGAGGCATAAAAGCCAAGGATGGAATGCTCATATTAGAGAAAGAAAAAATACTTTAGCAATGGGACAAATATACCAGGGATCCCTTCCACAACAAAAGAGAGATAGCAACTGGCAACACACAGAAATACCAACAGATCAGAAATATTAAAAACTGGTGTGGATGCTGCACTGGCCAAATTGAATATAATCAAAGCAGCAGGACCAGATGTCATTGTAATAAAGATGATGACAGCCTTAGACGATTTTGATGTAGACAGGATTACAGAAAAAATAAATTAAATCTACAACAGTGGCGATATACTGGAAGACCTAAGCAGATCAATTTTCATAACGCTACCTAAGAAGCCAGGTGAAAAGGAATGTGAACTCCACCAAACAGTCAGCTTAAGGAGCCACATAATGTAACTCATCATCCTAATCCTGATGAGTAGTGTACAGCAGAATCAGACCAGAGAGAGCATATAAACAGTGTGGCTTTTTCAAGGACACCGGAACAACGAATTCAATGTTTATGCTAAGAATGTTATCAGAAAGGGCAATACAAATCTAAGAGGATGTGTACCTGTAAAAGACTTGATAGAGGTGCTCAGAAACCTTAGCATATTTGAGAAAAACATTAAAATAATCAAGAACCTACACTAGTATCAAATTGCCTGCATGAAGACAGGAAATGAATTCATCAGATATACAAAATAGAAAGGGGTATAAAAAAGAATGTTTTTTTTTCACCGGAGCTATACAAACTATACAGTAAGGCAATTCTGGTGGAACTAGAAGTCCTGCCAGGATTCAGCATTAGCAGATACAGTCTTAACAATATGCAGATTCCTCAGTGTTGATAGCAGACCTGGAAAGGAAACTACAAGACCTTTAACAGAAGGTATCAAAGGAAAGTGAGAAGAAATAACTAAACATAAACTACAAGAAAACTGAATGCATGGTAATCAAAAAAACAAAGAGAAGTCCAAAATGCCAGCTACAGGTTGGAAATACTAAAATCAAGCAAATACAGAAATTGAATAACCTAGGAAGTGTTCAGAGGATGTAAAGTGTGACACTGAGATCAAAAGGTGCATTGGCATGGCCAAAGATGCATTCTAAAAGCTAAGCAGAGTAGTCAGAGACAAGAAAATTTTATTGAAAGCAGAGAAAAGAGTAATGAACTGTTATGTGATGTCTGTCCTTCTATATGGTAATGCATGCTGGACAATCTTGTCAAAGATTTAGGAAAAGCTTGAAGAAACCGAAATGTGGTTCTACAGAAGAATGCTGAGGATAACAAGGACTGAACATGTGAGCAATGACAATGTTTTCGAGAGGATGGAAACAAAAAGTAAACTTATACTTAACATCAAGAAAAGACAGCTGAAGTTTCTGGGACATGTAATGAGGAAGGTGGGCTTTAAGAATATGATACTCACAGGATGGATAGAGGAACCGTGAGACAGTGAAAGTAATGTGTGACATACTTAATGGGTAAGTAGATGTCTGAGCAGAGTTTGGAATAAATAACAAGAGTAAAGGTGTTAAGAGGTGGCCAATCAAGTTTTATAGAGTAATATTAGCATTGTCGTATAATGGATATTGGCTCAGAATGAGAAATTTTGGAGTTGAGTATGAATTCCAGTCAGATTCATTTTATTCACTTATGCACAAATACCCTTGGATGTCGATGTGCTTTGTGGTGCAGGGGATATTCCCTCGGAACGAGAAATCGGGGAGCCAAGTTTGAATTCCTTGCATTCCCTTACATGCAAATACTCTTGGAAAAGGTATTAATCCATCTCTTCCTTCTATTTATGGGTTAAACAACAGGACAGATTGGGTTCTATAGCCTTGTCTGGCAACCAGTCTACTGCAGAAAGTATTGGCAACCTACTGCAGGATAATCTTCTGCCTAGTCAGTCATGTCTCAAAAGAGACATGATCACCCAAGCGTGTATCACATATTGCACTTAACTGACTGACCCTTTTGAGTTTATATATTTCTTGTAAACCATAGCAATCTTTATATATCTAAACTATGATATATATTAATTTACTCCATGAACAACTATTGTGTTGTATAATAATATCATATACCAACAAATAAGTTAACAGATACAAGCTGAAACTCATATGGTATATTTACTTACAATGTAACTATAAGCATGTCCTAAAATTTTCACCAACATCACTTGATTAATGCCAAGCTGTATCAGAAAGATAATCAAAATTTGCAAGCATCAGATGATCCTCAAATTCAGCTAATAGATTACACATTAAAAGAAAATATACTTCTGTTTCTGAAAAATACACACTTGAGATGCCTATGATTGGATAAACAAAATTTGCATCAGCTGCCACGCTTTCTATAAAAGAAAGCTAGAAAGAAAGTCCTGGTTTGCTTGTCCCACATTTTGTCAGATACTGCATGTGACATATGAACCTTTTTGTATAGTGAGGTAAGTTACTTTCTTTGCTAAACACCCCTCTGATATCATGATCACAAATATGACAGCATGGAGCAAGTCTCTTGAGTCTGATGTTCCTTCAGAGTGAGGTAGTTATCTTTTCTCTGAATCAGTTATCTTCTATAGAATCAGATGTACCCAAATCAGGCTCCAATTTGTCTGTTTTTGAGAAATTATTAGATGCACTCACTCTGATCTTAAGGATCATTTCACTTTCCAAGGATATACTTCTGATGTCATTCACTGATATGCTAGAATCCACAAAATGACAAAGATCCTACATGTGGCATGGCATCTCATCAATCAAGCTTGGATATTAGTGATATATCCTACTTTATATTTATTTATGTACATTGGCCTTTACCCTCACATAGTCTCTCACTCTATATATCATTTGCTCCTTTTTATATTTAGTTAAGATAGGGGATCTTGTGTCAATTCCTTTTTATTCAAATTTGGTATCAGTTGATCACATTGTGGGCACAATCAAGAATAATGTATTGTTCTTTAGTTTAACAATGTACTAGACATTTGACTCTATTATTAAGCATGGCTTTCTAGTGGCAATTCTGTTAACACTGATGATATCTCTCTACTATACCATTTCATTGCCAACAGAAGTATATGTGCATTGAAATTAGAGTTGGACCTCCAACTCATCTAATAATTTTTGAGGAGATCAGCTGCTGAGCCTTTTTCATAAAATAGGGCCTCTAATTAGTGAGTTACACTTACTGAATTTTGCTGATGTTGCCAAACAGCAAATCAAGGGGGACCATAATCAGTTGTCTTTCACACACAGCTGTTATGCATTACTTCACATTGAAGCAGGCAATCTTTGGCAAAGCGATTGGATCAGGAGCATCTGTAACAGCTGATGTTGTTATGATGATGATTAGTGGAGGACATGTCAATGTTAGATTTAACTGGCTATATGGATGACATTATCTCATGCTCGAGTTAGAAGTCAAATCAGGATCATTTCATTCATCCTGGATAACACTTACAGTAACTGCTTGATGGGGTCTGGTAGTTTTGCCACAAATGTATATGCCATACCTTGGTTGAGCATTTCTCTAAATAGCATAGCAATTTTCTGTACTTCTACAAAGAAATCATTGACAGACTCACCTGGGCACTGATGCTGCATTATACCCTCATAGGCCATGAATGAATCTATGATGAAAGTAATTTAACTTAATTCATCCCTGCTCAAATTGCTTAATCATTCTGCTAAAGTCCATAAATGTATCCTTGATTATTGCAAACTTTATTTGTACATGGTAAGGAATCTTGGAGATTTGTGCAACATTTGAACATTTATTTATAAGTATATTGATTTTCTAAGTGCCACTTACATGTGGCACAAGAATGAAAGTATGAGGTACCTAGTGAAGATCAAACTCACTATTCAGTTGTAATAGATTCTAGCAAGACAAGCTTGCTAACCATTACACCACGTCGAGGTGTCCTGTTTATTTATAAGTATAATTGCTAACAAACTGTGCATTTTTAAGCTGATAAGTAATATGAAAAGTCTCTGTGTACTCATTGATAAGAATATATTGTCATTAAATTTCTGTTAAAAATCAATATTCAAAAGGTGAAAAATAAAACTGTTAAATGCAAATTATATGAATATCATTTTTATAAAAGGATAAATATTTGTAATCACAAAAAAGAAATTTTATTTCTTCAAATACCTTTGTATTCCAGGTTAAAAGTATTAAGAAATAATTTAGAAGATTAAAAATGAAACAGCTTGTTTTATCACATAAGCTTTTTAAGATTTTATATTTTTATAGAAATAATTTTGTTTCTGTTCTGAGTATCTACCCTTCTATTCTTCAGAATAGAATATTGATTTGTTGTTAGTGACCAAAGAACAAACTGAATCTTTCAGATTTTAAGAAATGTTAAATAATATTTTGCATTGATTTACTAAGTATATGCCTGATATATGACAATACGTGGATATCCCAGTTAGTTTTTAAACATTAATTCTCTCTCACTCTTTCTGTGTTCCATGCCCCTTTATGGCTCTTCACATCTTCCTATCATTTTTTACTCTCAGCAATACCTTCTTGTTTATGGCTCTTTTTTTTCTTTGTGTTACTTGTGATATTTTCTGTTTGCTAAATCTATGGGTAGTTGCTTTGTTCTCTTTTATTTTAATATCAACAAAAGGTTCTATTGAGTTGACATTGCTTTTTAGAAATGCTTGATACTGTGGTGAATATGGAATTAAAAGTAACTCTCTTCACTTTTACAAAATTTTATAACCCAGTGTTAAATCTAAATTTTGACCAATAAGAAAAAGGATTGACTCCATACTGAAGTAAAAAAATGAAGCCAAATTTCGCAATCTGATGTTAAATTAATTTTCTAACCAATGAAAGGAAGCAATTTGAAAAACTGAGAGAAAAGTTAACAAGTCTATGTGAAAAAGTAAATCACTATATAAGAAAATCAAATCAGTCAGTCATATGGGAGTAGAAGTTAGAGACAGCATTGCCAAGATGTGACAAAAGAAATTTTAATCATAAGGTCCTGCCACACATTCTTTCCTTCTAATTTCCTTTTATCTCTTCCTTCTCACCATTCTGGCAGCCAACAAAGAAGAAGACAGCAACAACAAGACACTTCAACTGACTACTAAAAATTAACTTCGATAAGTACCATTTTCCTTTATTGCTTTACCTTCCTTTTCACTTTTTTGGCCATAAAAAAGGGAATGGAACACAGACCTTATTAAACATTCTGCTACCTACAGCTACAAACTCTCGATTCACTTAACTCCTTACTACTATTTCTCTTGGAACTTTAACTCTTACCAATTGATGTTATTCTATTCTGTTAATAAAATTCTACTTTAAACATACAAACGTAATATTTTATTCTTCCAGTCTTCAACCTTCTGATGATTCTAATAAACCTTAATCTGTAGGGTGTTCGGTTATGTTTGACAAAAGGCCACTTTAATAAACATTCAACCTTCTCCCTACTTCAATACTATCAAATTGAAGTTTGATATGAATAAGTAAAAGTACACACGTACAAACACCCACCATGTACTAGATAAATCCAATGAAATTTTATGTAAATGTTTTTCCTTACAGAAGTTTATTCACTTCCTGGATACATTTATAAACATATCTATATAGAATAAGATTAGTATTAAATAAATTTGTTACAACAAAATTAATTCTGCATTAAGTAAACTGTATTTCATTGAGATATCTTTTAATCATCATAGAGAACCATTTTTGTCTTCCATCATGGCTGATGCTAACCCCCAGGAGAGCATCTCATTGCATTTTTTCCACTGACATGAAGTGGAGTGATTATATTGAATTAATTGCTAGCTCAACTGCTAGGATTACTGTCATGCTAGACACATTTATAAATCTACCATGATAGAATATTGCTGCCATATCTGGTCTGGAGTTGCTGTAATATATCTTGAGATTCTCATATTAAAGCTATAATTAAAGCTTCAATAAAGATTTTATTTTTTTAATGCATTTTAAACTCAGTGTTGTTTTTTTTTTTTGTTTGTTTCATATAACTGAAAAAAATGCAGTTTCATTTTTAATTTGTAAAAGTTATTTTAGTGATAATGTTTTAGTGACACACACAGCATGAGATAATTTTAATATATGCCTTAAATTTTGAATTTTTGATGAATATTTGAAAGAAAAAAATGTATCCTATATTTTTATTTATTTATTTTAGTCTCTATTACAGCTTAAAGTTGTAGCTATTTTTTTAGTTGACAACACTTCACAGTTCTTTCCCTTGGATTTATTCATCATCGCTTGTCATTTTCAGCCCGTACATCAAAACCTCTTGAAGATCATTGAATATCAAGAATAGAGAAAACTTTGAAAATACAGCATTGATCTATTTTATATAATATTGTAAAATATTTTCATGTTTATAATTTATTCATTATTTGAAAAGGATGAGATTATTGTGTATTCGAAAATTCTTCTACACAAAAAAATGACAAGTTGAAAGTATCATGTCATCTTAGGCAGCTGAATATATATCTAAGCATTTAAGCTTTTTAATATGATTTGTGCCTTTTGTGTATCATATTTTTCTTGAAGGAGACATTATTAATAAATTCACTTTAACAAAAATATCATGTTGATGATCTTTTTTGAAATCACACTAATTAGTTTAAACAAAAAATTATTGATAATCATTAGTATAAATACTACCTCACTTCAGAAGTATAAACAAATATTGATAATAATAACTCCTCTGCCAAAAATGTAAATCAGTATAAGTATGCATGAATCTTAGAAATGAAATTTTGGAATACATTTTTTACTTAATAATATTTTTTTATCTCACTCATTGAAGTTACTCCATGGAGTGCTTTGAGTATAGGGGTGTGGGGGCCCTGAGCAAAGATTTATGTAACTGAAAAAAAATATTTTTTTAGGATATACATTACCTAACAAAACAGATTTAAAATCTGTAACAAACCTCACAGAAATTTATATTTTTTAATTGCCAAATTTCTTTAAGAGATCCTGGAAGAATTTAAGAAAATGATCCATAATACAAGCAATGAGAAAAGCTTTGTCATCTAGGGAGTTCACCACTCTAAGTAATTTGTCCTCACCCAATCAGGTTAAAAAAAATGATGTGACCTAAAAATTTTAGTGTGCAAATATTTATCATTTTTAGGAACTGGAGTGTTACTGAAAAGATATGTTTAAATTTATACTAATAGTTTAATTAACAATGTGGACTAAGCTAATACACAATTTTTTTCTAAGTAATATTTTGATATGAATGCATTAAAAACAGTTTTCAAACCTTTTCTATATATTTTGCAGTTATTCTTAGTACAATAAATGAAAATAAATCAATCAGTTTCTTAGTTTCATAAGTTTCGTTTTCCTTTTAAATTAATGTCATCCTCTTTTATTTTCATGTTTTAAATGATAGATGATTTTTTTTTATTTATTAGTAATAAGTTTTAATGAAATAGGAAAGGCGTGAGTAAACACGCGTCTGTTTTATTCAAAGGTAGACAACTCTTGATAACGAACTAATGTGGAAAATTAATAAAATAATTTAAAATGAATAAAATTTAAGTAATTTCACATGTAATTTGTTTACTTTGTCATTTGCATTATATATCTAAAAAAGGGTTGTCTTAGAAGTATCGTGTTTACAGTTATTTAAGTGATATCTATCATCTGTATATTTAAATGGCTCTGAAAGTGAATCTTTTAACTCGTATTCAGATTCTGTTTTTACTTTTTATCAAATATTTTTATTTGATGAAAGGAAATCGTTTTCTTTTTATCATATCGTTAATATTCTTGTAATTGTAATGAGATTGATTGAGAGAGAAAGGGACTAATTTACTCTGAAATAGAGATTCTGGTCTATATTGCTACCTTCTTTCATTAAGAAAGTTTCAGGTTATTTTAGAATATGTGATTTGAATATTAAATAATATAAAATTGTTTAAAAAATGATTGCTTAGCATTTTAATTATTTCTTCATGTTATTATCTGCAGTAATATTAAATTCAAATGTTTCAATGTAATAAACATTTTTGAAGTTACCAATAAAAATTGTTAACCATATTTTAAAACATTTTCTTCCTCTTCCTTCTTGGTCTTAAAAAAAAGGTAACATCTTTCTTTTATCAAGAAGAGAAAAGTTGCAGTGACATCATTGAATACTGGAACCAGACATTCCTTTGGTAATGAAAAAATAGCACGTGGACAGTTTGTATGAATCAGTAAATTTCAGGTAGCCCCTTGTGCATGCTAGATATTTTTAACTGATTTCTTTGGGTATGTCTAATGGTCCTTCACAAGCTGTAAGACACTACAACATTGACTAAAAGTTCAGTCATATATTAGAATAAAAACACACTCTGATCTCCTTTAACTTCAGTATAAAAAGAGGGTGAATAGTACTAACAATGTTAGGGTGGTTTTCAATGGTAAAACCATTCTTTGTCTTCTTATTGAGTTTGTCCCTGTGAGAGAAGTGTTTAGCAAGATTGAATTTATAACATCCCATGCACCTGTGGAAAATATATAAGGGGAAACCAACTGTTTTTTTTTGTTTTTGTTTTTTCCACGTGATAAAGCCATAGCTAAAAGGGAATTAGAAAGATTTAGTTTGACAGACCAGATCAAGAGAAAAAAGAGCATACAGTACTCTCTAAAGGTGCTTGAGATAATTGACAGAAGACACTACAGGAGAGTGAGAAGATTGTAAAAGAAAGCAAATACTGTCTTGTTGACCAGGTACATAAATCAGCCTAGTATCGTACTGTATGATTTTATTTCTTTTTATTGAACAGAAATATAAATAAAATCTTAACTTCAATCCTTAATACAACTTAATTCTTTTTGTAATATTTATTAACAGTAGCATGAATCAAGAACAATATCTTTCTTGTAAAGGATTATATATTCTATTGATTTTTGTTAACCTTTTTCAGGTGATCATTCTAAAGAAAATCATTAATCTTGCTTGGCAAAAGAATTTGCTAAAAAAAGTAATTTGAATTCCTGTTTTATTTTTTGAACATTTCATAAATCTGCATATTTTTTCTAGAATCTGTTTAAAAATTAAAATTTAGATTTTTAACTAGATTGCAAAAAATTTGGATTTAGCATTTTATTCTACTTCAACATTTTAGCCAAAATTTTCCAAAATATTTTATAATTAATCATAAATAGCAAAATTATGACAATTTTTGTTATTTTTTTAAAATACCTGTAAATTCTCTTTGGTTATTTTCCCAAATAATAATATTTCTTATGGAATTGGTTAAATCAGTACCTGGATCATTAATTATTTATGCATAATGGGAAAAATGCATTACCATCTTGTATCAGTTATAGTTTTTATTTGAACAATGGTTATGTATGTAAATACAACAACAAAAATGACAAAGTACTTCATTACAACGATTATTTCTAGGCTTGAGGAGACAGAGCTACCTCAAAACATGCTTAGTATCAAATGGCTACTTATCTTATTTCATGTAATAATAATATAAAACTACAACTACTGTTAATTTTTCAGATGCATTTACACCTCCCCAACAAGTCATTCTTGTGTAACTAACCATTTACAGGTATTAATAAATGTTTCTTGAATATCATGAAAAACTTTGCATCAAGAAAATTATAAATGTTAATGGTTTTGTAGAGAAAACTGTCATTGCTATGTCAATATCAATAAAATGTAAATTGTAAAAGCAATTTATTCAACATCTTGTTTCTGAACTTTTTCTTATTTTTCCATTAACTTTCAAATAAACTATTTATCACTTAAATTATATTTTGATGAAACAAAATATTGTACTCAGGTGTACAAGGATGGTGGTGTTATCCTCAGCTTGAACAATTTCTTAAAACCTTACTAAACATCAAACTTTTTAAAAATCTCTTAGTTGGGCCAATTAATATATCCATTTATAAGTCACTCTAACCAAAATATTTTATTTGATAGAGCAAAAGTAAGACTAGTTTAGAACAATCCAATAAAATATGTAGGTAAAGTATTGGGGAATACCAGCTTCTGCAGTATATATCTGAAATCATTTTAAACTCATTTTTAAGATATTTGGAGTTCATCATAAGAAGTTGTATGAGAAAAGAAATTTCACTACAAAATTAAAAAAGAATGCAGTTAAACTGCAGATATAAGCAACTTTTTTTTTTTTTTTTTACTGAAGTCAATCATTTTCAACACTTGTAATATCTCATGTGAATTCTTAGTTTTTTCTTAACCCTTCCCCAAATGAAAATATTAACAAGAATGAAAGTTTTGATCAAGTGATTTCAAAAGCACCCAGATTTTTATTTTATTTTTTGACAAATGTTCTCTCAACACAAGACCCCAAACCACTTAAAGTAAAGAATTACTAAATGAAGTTGTGTGAACATAAGAGGAAGAAATAAGTGCAGATTATAATGATAGAAAATGGCTGACTCTAGACTTAAAGAGGGTAAAATTGTATTGATTGGGAAAGTATCCTCTTGGGAGTTTGTTCTTCAAAGTAACAATTCTTGGGAAGAATCTGTATGAATAGAAATTCTTAACAATAGAATACAAAGGGAATGAAGATTATTTGATCCTGTTTTTATGCCATGGCCAGTCCTCACTGAAAATTTTTGAACTGTTGGAATAAAGAAATTTAGCTCTTCTAATCATTTTGCATGGAACTAGTAATAGAGTATTGATAGACTTCTGATGTTTTCTTTGTGGGAATGTTATTGTAGGGGGAAAAATAATTCATCACCCACAGGGCCTCATAGATGTGTTTGAACTCTGTTGAAACTGTAAAATGAAGATTATGCAGCTTCAGCCTTGATATGGCAGCAATATTTTGGTCTGACTTGACTCTTGTAAAGATTATAGCATAACAGGTGGAGAGGTATTTTCTGGAGCAGTACAAGGAATTGAATGTTTTTCCTGCATCTTTAGAGATGGATCATATAGATGAGTTCTACTTAAGGAACTCCACTTAACCTTCAGATCCGAAAGGTATTCAGAGCAAGGAGCCTCATTGAAAAAACAACAATTAACCATGACAGAAGATTCAGGGTCTGCTCAGTGATGATGTCATGTTAATAGCATGACTGTTCAGGTATTGAATGTCAGAATCCAGTCCCCCACCCTCACCCCATTAAAGCTAAGGCAGAGGAAAGATTGGCTGCCAGGCTCTTGTCATTTAGATTTTTGCAGGTGCACACAAACATATGCATAAATAATTACTGATGGTTAGAGGATGTTTCTAAGTAGTTTCTATGCCACACCTTGTTAAAGACCTTTGAGGTATCTAGAGCATCTGCTCTCAGGCTTAATTTATTATTGAGTGCTTTATTAATTTGTGTACTATTTGTGTATTAAAACATCAATAGTGGGTCTAGAAGTGTGAAACCCATACTGTTTGTTACTGAAGAGGTTGCTTTTGTTGAGGTGATCAACAAATTTTTTTACTGGTGACACTAAAGGGGCAGATAGTGTTATATTATGACAGGGATGAGCATACATTTGCATTCTTGTAAACTGCTGACACCTTTCAAAGACTTTGGAAATATTCCTCCTTTGGGCAGCAGTTAAAGAACTTTGCTAGGATTAGAGATAACGCTGGGCCAAGGTTCTTAAACAACAGAGATTTTGCCAAGTCTGGTTGCTTTTAGAGTGTTAAGGCTTTTGATGAGTCTGAAAAATTTCGGAGCCATGATAGAGATCTCACAAATTTTGTGCATTGTGAGATGGGGAGATTCAGGTGGGGGAATAACCCTTGTATTTTAACATGGAGTAAGAGGCAAAGTTAACTGCAAAGAGCTTAGCTTTATCTGATAAGGATAAGATGACTTCTGGGCCATTTATAATAGAAAAAATGTTATTCAAACACTACGGAAACTCAGTGAAGAAAAAAAATGTCTTCATGCAGACTTTGAGTTAAATCTAGCATTAAACAATTTGAAAGGAGAGATTTCTTAATGACTGATACAATGTGTTTAATTTAAACTTTGAAACACTTTTAAAATACAGTGATTTAATAATGCATAAATAATTTTTGAATATTGTACAATAAAAATACTCTTTTGTTGAATATTTGTCATTTAAATGTCATGCTCATTGTATAAATTAAACTTGAGTATGTTTCAGTCTGTATATCTGCAGTATTTTGCACAGAAAGGCATCTCATGTTACATCAGATGAGCTCTATTTTATTTGATTAAACATTTTTTATGTCAAAATTCATTATTCAGTTCAAGGAAAAATATAACTCTAAATAAATAATCTTCAGTAGGATTTTACATTTGTCCCTGTATGAATATCTAATGTTTATTTGTTTTGCTTTTTTTAATTTTAGTAATTTATTTGGCAACATTTCCTTAATTTCATTACAGCATTACTTTGTCCTCATCATTTGTTTGTCATTAACTCCACCCTTAATCAATACAACTAATTATATGTATCTAATGCAAAATATGGTAAGTATGCGATAGGATTAATTTCACAAATATACTTTATTTTGTTCGCTCTTCTCCTTCACACAGTAGGAATTTTAATTTTGCATCTTTTTCTTGTCTAATCATATATTAGACTGATAGATTTAGTTGTCTAATCATTCAAAATTGCAGTATATGCAAAATGTATTTCAATACATGCACAATCTTTGTATACATATATATCGTTAATAAATATGAATTTGTACATGTGTGAGAAAAAGAAATCTGTAAAACCATTTAGCACAAAAGAATGTATATTTTTAATGCAATATTATTTTCTATTTTCTGTAATGTTATACTTTCTTACTAAATTGAAACTATTTAATAAAAATCTGCTTAACGAAGTATGACTGTGTTAAGAATATACTTATTTTATGTTAAACTATTATATAAAAAAATAAGGAGCATTATTGAAATTTCAAGATCAGCTTTTGTATAAAATATCTTGCATTAAGTTTTATTTGCATTTAAATTTTACAGTTTATAAATATACATAAATTTCATTAGAATACTTCTGTAACATCACTACTTGAATTTTTACAGTGGAAGAAGACATTTTTAGAAGTTTACATGACATATTTTCCAATGTACTTGGAAGAATAAATAACTTATTTAGAAACACTGCATATACTAGTTACATAAATAGGTTATGTATGGAGTTATAAAAATGACTTCAATTTTATGATGAGATCTAATTGTCATTTTGTGGGAAGAGGAAAAGCAAATTCAATGATTAAAATAAAAATAACTTTTTCCTTTTACTATCTTTGTTTTTAATTTTTTTTCCTTTTGTCATGCTAATAGGCAACTATTGCTTCAACAAAATATTACTTTTCATCATAGTTTCTTGCTTGCTTTCAAATGTTGCTAAGAAAACAATGTTTTTGTAATGTTTAATTATGTAAACAATATATTTAAATATAAAATAAAAGAAATAGAAAAAATTAAAAAGTAAACAAACTTATAAGTCTACTTCAAATTTATTGTTTATAAATTATAGTAAAATTTTAGCTAGAACCTGTAAGTTTTATTGTTGAAAAAAAAAACACTCTTTCTTCTTTATTATTTAGTAAAATTCAGTCTGTTATAATTTGCCTTATTTACTTTTCATGGTAAGAGATATAAGATTCTGCCAAAGTAAAAATAACTAGGAGAGTTAGCCAGATTAACTTTTAAGAAAGGAGTAACAATGCAGGAAAAGATATTTTTTGCATAACAAATGGAAAAAGATTATTTACACTATTTAGATATGAAAATATAGCTGTTACTGAAAATAAATTCTGATTCCTAAAACAAATGACAAAAACCCTTAAATTAACTGAGTTTCTGGATAGAAAACTTCAGTGCATCATTCATTGCCATTATGAAAAATTTGGGTATCCAACCTAGAACAATAGCTATGAGGGAAAGTGTGAAACATTTAGGTTAAATTAAATAGCTTACCATTGTTCTTTGATGTTGGCTCTGGCAAAACTAAAACTCAGAATTGAAGTTATTTTTGGTATTACAAGGATCCTGTGAAATGAGTACATCTTCTTTTGCCTATTGTAGTTAGAATAGTTGCCTTAATGATATATAGAAAAAACTGCTTCACAACTTTGGAAGGTGGAACTTTTTGAGGAGTATGATAGGTATGTTTTTAGTTGTAGTCTTTTGAGGAGGAATGCCATGCAGCTTGAGAGTTGAGGAATCTAATTGGGCTATGTCAGTTGATTTGTACAGCTGGACACTCCCGAATTGTATCATTTTTTGGAACAATAATATCGGATTTACAGAGGCACTGATAATTTTCCTAGTTATGAGCTAAATTTACATTTGAAACAGCTAGAAAAAATCAAATCTAATCCTATGTTACAAACTTTAATCTAGAAAGGTTTTTCAGATTTTCACAAAAATATTTTTACACATTTTTATAGTTCTTTAAGTTCTTTTGTTTGGCTTAAAAATCTCAATTGATTCAAAATTGAACTCTAGTCTAGCAAACTTTAAAATTTTGAGATCAGCATCATATGTCCTATAATTTCTACCTAAGCTGATAGCACACAAATTTGCCCCCAAGATTGTAATTGTTTGGTTTCAATACAGCTTCATAAATGCCACAAACAAAAGCTACTTTCAGTGACTTCCAGACTTGAAAGCCGAATTTGACTATTTGCACTGTTCAGTGGGAGATTCAAAACGTTTTTGGAGTTCATAGTTAATTTTTCTAGAAATTACTTCATTTATCTAAAAATGGTAGACAATGCTCTTTGATGACCTTGCATGACCTTTGAGGTTTTTTGGTTATCCATGCAAAAACTGCTTCTGGGACTTTAGCTGTGATCTCTAAATATACAAAAAAAAAAAAAAGTACACACACAAACATTGGTGTAGTAATATCGATGTATACACTTTTATATTACATATTTTATGAAAACAAATTACTATCAAACAAGTAATGTCTAACCAAATTTTACAGATGCACTTTGAGCACACAGTTGTAGATGTAATATTTTAAAAATAAATGCTTGTTGAATATTGCTAATTTTGTAGGACTCATTTTTACTGAAGTCTACCTATATTCATTCAACTATTGAGAAACCATTATCTTATATAATTGATTCTTCACATTAAATACATAAAAAGTGTTAGCTATGCTACCTTGAACTTTGCATTAATTATGAATCTCATCATTATCTATATCTAAAAATAGGATGTTTTTGCTTGAGAGTTTAAAGCAGCACAAAGAAATAAGCCTACCTAACATGTCCAAATTTACAGTAATTGAATTTTCTCTGATAAACTGATGGAGAATTATCAGTTATTCTATCTTCAAAATGATTTTGCCTCTCAGTATGTTTCAAGTTAAATCATTTATTAGCAGAAAATTTTAAGATGTTTAATGTTATATTTTATAAAAAAAGGAATCTCACTGAACATGGGTCACAAAGTAAGCAATATTTTTAAACATTGGCATCATAGCTATAAACTGGTTAAAGCTTAGAGGGTTTTTCATGAATGTTTCAATGCTGGATTAATATAAAGACAAGCAGATGATTTTCTAGTAGTAAGTAAAGCAAAATCTCAATATAGATACTATATATATATATATATATATATATAGATAGATAATATAAGAAAATTATGTAGAGTAATTGTCAAAAATGTCCAGCCAATGGAATTGAAAAAGTTTCCAATAAACAATAATAAAAGAATAGAGCAAAGAAATACTAAGCCGATGAGATATATATATATATATATATATATATATATATATAATTGGAGTAGATAGACTAAACTATCACCCGGTTCACACTCCACCCACGTCTATTGAACAGGTGTAGATGCTCATCCCTTGTTCCCTGTTTAGGATGTGGTTTCCGGATTTCTCTCTTCTAATCTTTTCACTCTTACGTAGCCCCCTGCACATCAGTGGCATTACTGCCTTGTTCGGGGTGATATGATTAAAAAAAAAAAAATATATATATATATATATATATATATATATATATATATGCACAAGACAAAACTAGGTAAAGCAAAAGTAATCAGGCAAAAGGTTCATGAAGTAATAATGGTGTTAACATCCAAAAGAGATACAGTCAAAGGGTTGTAGTGTTCTGACTTCAACAAGAAAGAACAACAATACAAGTATTTATTATTGTAAATGTACAATAAATATGGCACATAGCTGAAGAGGGAGTGGGTTGAGGCTGGTTATCAGTTTCTATCCTCTACCTATCTAACCAGATTCACAACCTAATCACTCATCACAATGTGTTCATTCACCACAAGAACTCCTCTATCACTTTACAGCTCTACATATACCATAATTACTACATATTCACAGGGAAAAACCCATAACATAAAAATTCTATTTTATATACAATATATTTAAAAATATAATGATGTGAAAATGAGAAGTGGAGGGGATGAATACCCCAAAATAAACTAAAATATAACAAAACATTCAAACTAAAAATAGACAAATGTTAGTATGATCCATCCACTCCACAAAAAATAAGAGTGGCTGCTGTATTTCGCCAAATCTAGCAAATCTAGAGGGACACTTCTCACTAATATGCTATCCAGGTAGCTAGACAGCTAGGTTGCTGGCCACTTATGGGCCTACTCCACATTTTCCACTCCAGGGTGATCAACCCAGTATCTATAAACAATACCAAACAGATTACAATTGCTTGACCTCCCACTCACGACCTACCCCCTGTCTATTTTGGGGTCCAGAATAGCAGAAGGAACAACAATATGGCAGATGTCACTGAGAAGAAATCCAAGCATGCATCTGTACAATTTGTCTATAAATTTGGGGAGGGAATATTTTTAGCAATCATTCCTAGCAGATTGTAAGCAACAAATTAGTTTAATGAAGTAAAATCCTCTTTACATTATGCAAAAAATAATTATCACACTTCATATAAGCTTAGAAGTGTTGATTGCATCTTGGTCTGCCTTGTAATAAATAGTAGCATTAATTGCAGTAGAAATTTCCATCATTAATTTTTAAGGGGATAAGAAATAGATATTTCGATTAATTTTTAAAAGGTTAGTTCTGGCAGCATGGTTGAGTAATGGATAGCAGTTTGGATTGAGAAAATGTAGAGCCAAGTTCAAATTCTATTTAAGTTCATTACATTCACTTATATGCAAATACCCTTGGGAAAGGTATAGATCCATCACTCTTCCTTCAGCTATGTGCAAATAGCAAAACAGACAGGTCTTATGGCCTTGAGTGGTGCCCAGTCTAAAAGAACAACTCTGAATTCAGAACCTTCAGCTATGTGTTAGCCAATTGCATGTTGGTGAGGTAATCTAAGTGTGGTGACTACACCTCTGAAGACATGGTTCATTAGGGAATGGTTCTTCCAACAGGAATTAGAAGTCCCTGATTTGGAATTCTTGCATATAACTAGATCCCTATCCTAATAAGCATCACACACCTTCTATTGATAAAATCTAATAAGTAAAGTATTTCTTATGACCCTGAGTAGACTATCCAGTTTTTTTTTTTTAATCATTCCACCCCAAGCAAGGCAGAAATGCCACTGATGTGCAGGGGGCTATATAACTGTAAAAAAATGAGAAAAGAGTGAGGAGTACAAACTAGTTAGAAAGGAGCAATAGAAAGCTGAGAATGCAGGTGCGATGACAGACACATAGGTGGAGAGAAAGGGAAGGTTATACGGGGGTGGGGAGAGAGCTAGAGTTCAGTGGTTAGTAGATGAGTATTGACTTTGCATTTAAATTTCTGGCTTTGTAGCTGTCAGGAAAGCAAGAATATGGGAGCGAGTTCCACAGGCGGATAGTGCGAGAGAAGAAGCTGCAGGAGTAGAATTGTCGTCTGCATTTGGCTAACCTGACTGAATGGGTGGGACCCAGTTGCCAGTCTGGTTGCATGAGTAAACACCTGTTGAGGAGGCACCAGTGACTTAAGTTTGTCCGAGCAGAAGCCATGAAAGTATTTATAGAACAGACAAAGGGAGGCCACATTTCGATGGTGGGGAAGTGACTGCAGTTGAGCCGCCAGATCAGTACCTATCACATTACAGACTCTCCTTTGGAGCCTGTCAAGAACACTGAGGAGAACGGCAGGGGCGCCTGACCATAAATGGCAGCAGTACTCCATGCACAGATGAATGGTTAACTTGTATACATGCAGGATGGATTCAGGCGGAAAAAACATCCTGGATCAACATAGTGACCCAACCTTCTTAGCAGTAGATTTTGCTATGGATTCAATATAGTGGTTCCATTTGAGGTCTGAAGAGAGGGTAAGACCGAGGAGGTGTAGTGTATTGCTCTCAGGGAGAATCGCTTGCTCCATGCTTATGGGAGGCAGGAGAGGTTGCCTGTAATGGTTGACAGACAACAGCTTGGTCTTAGACGCATTGAAGTTGACAAGCCACTTCTTGCTCCAGTTCACCACAGAGTGTAGATCCCGTTCAAGGTCAGCAGTGAGATTATGTCTGTCCGCCACGACAGGTTTCTTACTGGTGTGGGAGTATATTGTAGTGTCATCTGCATAGATGCCTACTTGGGACTTGATCTCATCTGGGAGGTCGTTGATGAAAATAAGGAAGAGCGTTGGGCCCAGGATAGAGCCCTGTGGGACACCAGCATTCATGCTGTAGGATGAAGAGGCACGCCCATTCAAAACGACCTTCATTTTGCGGTTATTTAAGAAAGATTGGATTAGGTCAAGCAGGCGACCGGTAATACCGTAACCCTGTAGCTTGCATAGGAGGCCAGAGTGCCAAACCCTATCGAAAGCCTTGGAGATGTTTAGAGCAACCGCACAAGCCTCATCAGCCTCATCAAGGGCTTGTAGCATGTACTCCGTTACGGTTGTTAGCAAGTCAGCCATGGACCTGGCAAAGCGGAAGCCATATTGCCTGTCAGAGAAGAGTTTGTGGGCAGTGAGATGATGAACTATTTCAGCATTGATTATAGCCTCGAATACTTTCCCAAATATCGGTAGAAGACTGATAGGGCAATAGTTGGATGGGTCCGTGGGTTCACCACAATTCTTAAATACAGGAACGACTGAAGAGAACTTCCAGCATGCAGGAAAGCAGGAAGCAGAAAGGCAGTAGTTAAACAGTTTAGAGAGGACAGGGGAAAGTTCAGGAGCACACCTCTTAAGGACTATCACTGGGATTCCATCGTCTCCACTCGCCTTATGGGGGTCGAGTTTTGAAATTACTTGGAATACTACTGTCGGGGTAATATATACGTTGTGCAGTTTGGCCTCAGTTCTAATAGGGAAGTTGGGTGGCTGTACTCCGGACGAGTCAAACATGGAGTTGGATGAGAATCTGCGGGCAAAGCTTTGTCCGCAGATGACATGAGAACCTCAAATTCATGGATTAAAGGAGGTATTAAGGATTTCCTATTGTTGAGCACTCGTTTGCAAATCCTCCAATAGTCCTTGGAGCCGAACTTGCAGTCAGCTATGCGCTGTAGCATTCTCTCAGCAAACAACCATTTGGCATCATTTAGGGTTCTCTTGCACTCATTGCGAGCAGATATGAACAGGCGCCTATTGTGATCAGATGACTGTCTCCAGAATAGACGGAAGTAATGGTTCCTGTGGGCAATGGCGGCTGAGCAGGCCGGAGAGAACCACGGAGAGGAATGAGGTTTTAAGTAATACTTCCTGGTGGGTATGAAGGCATCAATGCCAGCTTTCACCCATGACGAGACCTCAGAGGCACAGTCATCAACTGATAGGTCGAACACTTTTCCCCAAGGGATGTTGAAGTCCACCATTTGCGTAAGGGATTGGGAAATAGCAAAGTTCATGGCGTGAATGCCTGCTGGATCAGTAACGGTGTTTTCAAGCCACTCAGAGTGATGGGCATTGAGGTCTCCAAATACAAATATGTGGGTGAATGGGTGATAGGAAATAGCCTTATCTATGTTGTCAGCAATACTATTTAGTAGGGAGCAGTCAGGAGAAGAGGGAGAATGGTAAAGAAAGAATAGGTAACTAACCGAACTGAGGAGAGACAGGCGGAGACATATGTATTGGTGGTCAGTAGATTTGAGTGAAGTCACCCTAGCTATGGAGAGGTGTTCGCTGACCTAGACACCCAGCCCATGCATGTGGACAGTGGAATCCTTCCTTAAGAGGGGAAGATAACCAGGGATGGAGAGGTCAGAGGAGGGAATAGCTGAGTTGAGGTTAGTTTCGCAGAGCGCAAGGATGTCAGGGGACTTTTCATGCAGGAACGCTTCTACACTAGGAAAGTTAGTACGAATGCCCTGGATATTAGTGAAAGAAAGGCTAATGGGTTTAGGTGGTTTGAATTTAACTTGTTTAGGGTCGTTTCTGATTTGTTTCGTCATGTTTTTTTTATAGAAAGGGACCTAGGGTAGAGGATGCAGGCAGTCATTATCCACGATCTGTGCTGGGAGGGAAACTGGCTAGGGCTGCAACAAGGTGTGGCCTCGGGGTTGCCCACCGAAAGTGCTTGCAGGGACACCTATCCATGCGTGACATGGCACTACAAGAACCCCGATATTATACAACTGTTGATCAGAGCAGCCGCTCTTGATGCTACGCAAGAGTTAGGGCTCCTAACTACCAGTCGGAAGCAGCAACCAGGAAACTACCAACCCGGTACCCTCACAGTGATGAGCTGTTGCCACCAACCAGCCAGATCGCAGGAAACTCACGGAAGCACCAATACCAAGGTTTGAAGAGAGAGAAGAGAAAGCCGGAAACCACATCCTAAACAGGAAACGAGGGGCAAGCCTCTACTCCAGTTCAATAGACATGGGAGGAGTATGGACCGGGCGATAGTGTGATCTATCTACTCTTATTTTCAGTATATTATGATTTTGAGTTAGAATTACACAAACATTTATCTTTAAGTGAATGCTAATAAAAATGCTATAACAAATCTAATTCTAAATCATACAAAATGTGAAGACAATTTTCTGTATTCACTAGATCCTTTATTATTATAATAATGCTTTCTTTTCTATGAATATCATTGTCTTGATTGTTATTTCTAACATTCTTCAGTTGGTAATCACTTTATCTTATTGTTTTAGCCCACATTTAAAAAGCTATTTAAGTTTTGATGATTGGCGTAAGTAACTCTATGATCATGACCGTCACTATTCTTTTTCTATGTGCTCGTCAGCATGTGGGCAATCATGGCCCTTCACAACTTCCTGTCTTTCTTAGTACAGTTTGTCTGCCAACCATTTACACAAGCTCATTAGGTAGATAATTTGCAACTTTCCTCTGTTTCTCTTGCCTTTGATTGTCAGATTTCCCTAACTCTCTTTCCTCATTATGTGCTCTAGAAATTTCAATCATGTATTTTTGATTCTAAGCAGAAGTGTTCTTTTTGTTTTTCTTTTTCCTTAAAACTTCATCATTACTCACATATATTCAGTCCACAGGATTCTCAGCATCCTTCTGTATAACCACATTTCTATTGTTTCAAGCTTCTTCACCTTTGAGAAGATTGACTCACATTCATTGCCATGCAGGAGAATGCATAATACACAGCAGTTCAGCACTCTTTTCTTTGTTTCTAATAGATTTTTCCTGTTTCTTAATATTTTGCTTAGCTTTTGGAAGGCAACTTTCTCTAAGATTTGAAAAGTACTGTTATATACAACTGTGAACAGAATTATTCCTGTCCATTGAATATTTTCATATCTTCTAAGGGAATTAAAATATTACTGAATTTACCATAAATAGTTGATTCCATATTTAGTTTTGAATAAATTGTGAAATTTTTAGAAGTTTCAATCTATTATATTCAGTTATAGATTTTTCTAAAAATTAATGCAGTCCAATATTATTGAAGAAGCTCTGAATGAAGGTAGTTGATGTGTACAAACAAGTTGATGGATAAACAACACTTTCCAAATGTTTAAATGTTCTTAGATCAATAATTCATAGCATTATCAAGAAGTACAATGAGACGCATTGATTTGAGACTAAATTAAGGACTGGCAGAATATGGTTAATTTCTGAGAGAGAAATAAAAATTGTTAGAGATGTCTTGAAGAATCCTCACTTAACAACAAAGGACAGTGTCAATGATGTAAAGACATCAGAGTTGAATGTATTGATGAAGACAATCACTAGGTGCTTTCATCAAGCAGGATTTCGAGCTTGTTGCCCAAGGAAAGATTAGCTTTTGCTTGAAGCCATCTAGATCATGGGAGTAAATATTGGAACTCTGTTTTATGTTCAGATGAAGCCAAACTAGAATTATTTGGTTCACATGAATTCCTGTTATGCATGGAGGAAAGTGAATGAAGCTTACAAACCAAAAAATACCTTCTCTACAACTAAATACAATGCTGGGAGCATTCCACTCTGGCAATGTTTTGCCACCTCTCAACAAGAACTAGTGAGAGTACAGTGTATCACGAATAAAGAGTAGTATTTGGCTATTCTTAAAACTGATACAAAACAAAGTGCAAAAAAAGTTGTCTTTGTGTTATCATTGGATGTTCCAACATAACAATGACCTGAAACACACATAAATTGTGACAAAATACTTAAATGACAGCAAAATTAAGGTACTGGCATACCCCAAACAAAGTCCTGACCTAAACCCCATTGAAAATTTATGTGCATATTTGGAGAAACTAGAAGGAATTATTACCAAAATATAATGGAACAAAATACCTATCAGTATGTATTGCGATCTTGTAAGGAATTGTTAAAAATTATTAAAGGCAATAATCAAGAATTAAGTTTACCCAATTGATTACTGAGAGAAGAGGGCTAATTATTTTGTCTGATGTCAAATGACTTTTTGGTGTGTGTGTGTTTTTTTTTTTGTTTTTTTTTTTTGTATCATTTGTATTAAAATAAAAATTTTGTTGTGAGCATCACTATGCATTCTATCAAATCCATTATTTCATGATTTGTGAAAAAATGCATATAAAATTTTCATGAAAATTTGAGGTATTACAGCTTTATTTGTAATTATGGAAAATGGGGTGAATAATTCTGTCCACAACTGTAATTAAATTATATCTAAATAAATTCCTTTAATTCTTATTTTGAATTAATTTAAATATGATCTTAGTTAACTGAGTAAAAATGGATTTACACATTGTCAGGTGATTTTGAGATTCTTATCTATAAACTTATATATATATGATATAATAAAAAGCATGAAGATTATATATCCTTGAAATAACTAAAGTTGTTTATTAATTATTCATAATGAAAAATTTATTGGTTGAATAAAATATATATAACTACAATTTGTAGTTTTTGTTTGAATAATCATGTGAGAACCGAGTAAAACGTCATTTTTATATATAAACAAAATCACACTTTCTTATTCATCAGTGCTTCAAGAGAATTACTCATACACTGAAAGCAGACAGGCAGACTTAAATGACTTGCAGATTTGTAAAATGCTATAAACACTATTCCATGTATCATTCCATTTTTGTTATAAAGTACAAAAGATTTAAGCATGCAACTAATACAGGTTCAAGTAAGTAAATTGAACATTAATGAATTAACACTCATCTTAAACCACTGCTTCAATTGTTTTATACATTTTTTTATTTTAAAATATATTCTATATTATTGTAAATTAAAATAAATTAAATTTTTCTAAGTTGATGTGACTATTAATTTTAACAAAACCCTTTTAATTTTTATCTAGTTGCTTTTTTCCCCATATTCTCTTCACAATGGTTAATATCTGTTAATTGTTATATTTGGTTTAGATTCAGTCAGATGTCCGCCCATTTGATAAATGCACTGAAATCAATATTCTCAGGGACAACTCACTAATCCCTTTGCTATGGTTATAATTTTTAGTCCCACGCCCAAACATTTAGCACTCCTTCCTACTTTCTTATTTCATATTGCAGACCAAATCAAAATACATTCAAGTAACTTTAAAATTAAATCTTTCTTTCCTTTTCTGCATATTTTTATAATAAAATTTAATTCTAACGATTTTCTTATATTTACACACATGGATAAGTAAATCAAATACAAGTCAAATAAACGTTTTAAAAATTAATTTATATATTTTTATAAATAAAAAATTAAATTGTCATGAAATATGTATGGATATTTTTATGCACATATAAAAATGATAATGAAGTATAAATATCAAATTATAGGTGAAGATTTTTATTTTAATGAGCAAAGTTTAAAAGTTTTTCATTTGATTAAAAGGAATTTACATAAGAATGAAAATGTGTATTTTTTATATTGATCAATAATAATTGATATGTATTGTGGTGCAGTGGATATCAGCTCAGAATGAGAAATCGGAGAGCCAAGTTTGAATTCCAGTTGAATTTGTTGCATTCACTTATGTGCAAATATTCTTAGGAAAGATATTAATCTGTCTCTTCTCCCTCCAGCTATGAATGAAATAACTGGACAGATTGGGTTCTATAGCCTTGGTTGGCTACCAGTCTACTGCAGAAATCTACTGTGGGAAAATTTTCTGCCCAGTCAGTCATGTCTCTTTCGAGACATGATTTCCCAAGCATGTATCACGTACAGTACTTAACAATAATTGATTATATATTTATAATAATGTATATAAATTCTAGTGAAAAATGTTCTATGATTCAAAATTAGGATGAAACTTCTGGAACTTAAGTTTACTTATTACATATCTTAAAACATTGTTTAAAGTTTTTTTTTTATTTTACACTGGAATTACAACCATATAAACATTCTCATAGTTTTACTTATAATTACGAGGGAAACATCAAAATCATACATGCATGAAGATTTGAGTGTTTTGTAGCATCACTTGATCAAAACTTTAATTCTTGTTTAAAACAGTAAAGCTGCTAAGATACAAGGAGGTTTACTGGGTGTGTAAGACTGAAAAAACAGAAAACATTAAGAAGAATGTTAGTAAAGAGGTAATGACTATTTCTTGGAATTTGTAAAAAAAAAAATTTTTTTTAAGTTTTTTTTTAAGTTTTTTAGCACAGAATTATTTCTACTCCTTTTGAAAATTTTGACCCAAGTTTGTCAGTGATTGGTTTATCTGTATTTTTTTTTTATATTAAGAAAATAATTAAAAAAATAAATTATTTCAGAAGTTTGTTACCAAGCATGCATCAGCAAATACTTGTTAGTCATGTTCTCAACTTCAAAGTCAATGTGATATGAATTTGTAAACATATACTAAAAATAATAAGTTTCAAACATTGCAGGTTGTATTCTAGTTTGTGTAAAAATGTATAAAATGAAACTTCTCCAAATCAAGTCCCAACTGTATATGCAAATTACAACGAGGGAGAGTGAAAGTTAGCAAAAATAGCAACTGACTATACAATAAAATAAAGAACACCAATATTTAGAAGTAATTGCTTTTAACTTAAATTTTCTTTTACTTTATTCATTTTGCTTATTTAAAAAAGTATATTTTTGTTATTTGTAATTACATTTTGTTTATTTTACTGTAAATTATACACATTCTTCCTGTGTCCACCATTCTTTTTTCTTCCTATGTTTTTGTTCAGTCTTATATTCATATATTAATTTAACTGTAACATCAGCATCTATAATGCTAAAGATTCTTATCATTTTTCTAACAAATTTTCCAGATGAGTATTCTCTGAATATTAAAGTTAAAAACAATATAATAATTAGGCGTATGTAATGCGTAATGAGCTTAAATTTTGTGGGATGCTAAGACCAGTATTGTTGGCAATGGTTAGCATATTAACAGTTCTAATCAGATTAGCAAGTTTTTTGCCAAATGCTTTCTTCATTGCCTTCACAAATGTACCCTTAACTTGATGGGAGTTAAATCAAACAACCACATTTTCATCTCAGTATTTTTTTTTTATCATCATTATCATAGAAAAGGAAGAAAAATTTCTATTTTTCAAATTGTAGAAAACACATTCATTTTTTTAAATTTCTGCACTCAAAATTTATTAAGATGTATCTTAGTTTTTTTTTTTTTTTTTTTTTTTTTTTTTTTTTTGTGGAATTTTGTGTTATGATGTATTAGGCACTAACAGAAACCTGAAGATATAGTCAATAATAGCAGAGGTAAATGAATTTACTTATTCAAGAATGAGTTTATAGCTAAATAATATGATAAAATATATTCCAGAAATAGAACCAGACAAATGAATATCAGAAAAATGCCAGATTAAATTCAACTACTGGGTATTTTTTTTTAATTTGCAAAGATCTGTTTGAATTATAATTGTTTGGAATGTTGAAATTAGACTTTGTTTTTTTTTTTGTTTTTTTTTTTTCAACAGTGTTTAACTCATCTATTCTTCAACCTTAAAGGAAAGGGGGGATTTCTTTTTACAAAAGATTATGGTAAACAAAAATGATTGCAAATTGGCTCAGTTCATTCCTAACAACTTGAGCTGCATAGGCGATTCTAACCTCTCAGTGTTCTGCATAACATCTGTTGATGCCTCGAAATTGTTTTTCTGATTGTCAAAAATTTCACACTGGTTTGACTGGTATGTGTTAATATCATCTTAATGTATACCTCTTACAATTTTTTCCCTTTGCATATCTGCTATTTGAACCTCTTCTTAGAGGATACAATGTTCCTCATTATTTAGGCCTTACTCCTTTAGGTATGGTTTACTGTATCAAACTTTTCCACTTCAGTTTTTCTTTGCATATTCTTGAAGTGTGATTTTCATAGGACAGCTCATGTTTTTTTGGGTTTTTTTTCCATATTTTCATAGGATCATCTTACTAATGTAATCTTTTGTCCAACACTTTTTTCTATAGAGAATTAATTCTAGTAAAATTTTACAAATTGTGGTTGTGTTATTGAAAACCACTTTGGTGTTGTAATGTTCATTTGAATTCATTATTATTTCTCTTATAAAAGTGGATATGTTCTGTCCATCCACAAAACATTAATGTTATGGGACCTACTCGTTGTACCATAATGAACTGTTCTCATGATTATAAAATACCAGGAGACTATGTCTCAAGTTGAACTATTTACTGTGAGTTGAGTTAGTTGAGTCTTCCCGGTCTCCAACTGCTGTGTAATAATACTCTTACTTGTTTTTCATAAATATATCTTTGTTTCCCAATACCTGAGTTGTGTTTTCTTCCGAACCTATAATGGGTCCACAATACTGGCGACGAAGGATTTTTTAAAAAACAAACTGTACGGGAAGCCATATAAACAAAACAAAAAAAAAAAATCCTTTTTAGCCAGTGTCTACAACACTGGTAACAAAGAATTCGGATTCACACAGAGAAGGAAAAATAGGTTGTTGTTGTTTTTCTTTTCTTGCTATTGCCAACACAACACTGGCAGAGAAAGATTTAAAAAAAACAAACTCCATGTGAAAATCATAAGAGAAAAAAAATTTTTTTTTGTTGGCTAGTGTCCACAACACTGACAATGAAGAACATTTAAGGATTTTTTTTTTTTTTTGTTGGAGAACCTTGAAAAGACAAACACGGAGTAACCAAAGTCAGGATTACAGGACAACTTGAACAAACAGGCTTATTGGTGGAAAAAAAAAGCAAAACCTGAAAGTTGATTATTTTTCTTATTAACCAAAGTGATTCTTTTCTTTTTCTTACATAGGAAAAGTTATTGTTTCAATTTTAGCTTTGTGCTAACAAAGTAGGACCACATGATTTTTTCTTTCTTTCATTAAACAAGAAAGAAAAATACTTTTTTATCACCGCCGAAGTTATAAACTTTATGTTCATGATTGTCTAAAAGCTACTGTCTGTGAATAACATATTTAAAAAGAAAAAAGTGACTATTTTTTTCTCTCCTCCACTTCCTCCAAGGAACATAATGGTTTTGTACAACTAAAAGTATGCTAGAAGCATAATTTTGAAATTTAAACATGGAAGAATTTAAAGCTATATTAGAACTGGTTAAAATCTAGTTTGAACAACAACGAAAAAACAAAGAATGACAACTAAGAATCGAAGAAAAACAACTAGAACTACAGCAAAAACATGAAGAAAAACAATGGGAATTACAGCAAAAAAATGTAGAAAGACTGCTGGAACAACAGAAATAGTTTGAAGAATTACTACTACGAACAGAGTCGAATAAGGGTCAAAATACTGAGAGCGAAACTACTTTTTCACAAAACGCTATTTGGAGCGCATTTAATAACTTCATTTATGCTCCAGACAAAGATAAACTCTTCGCTTCATATTTCAGAAGGTATGAGAATCTATATGAAATAGATTGTGGAAAATGGGCAGATGCCAAAAAGCTTTGCTTACTGCTTTGGAAATTAGGGACTACCGAACATAGTAAATTTGTGGACTATATTTTACCTCGAAAAACTAGCAACTTGACTTTTGTTGAAGCTATAAATCTAACAGAATTATTTAGCCCTAAGACTTCGTTATTCCATAAAAAGTGAAAGTGCATAAATCTAACCAAAAAAGACAGCGGAGATTACTCAACATTAGCATCTGTAGTTAATAAAAATTGAGACGGTTTTAAATTGGCCAAACTTAGCGTAGACAATTTAAAATGCTTAATATTTGTGCAAGGACTGGTATCAACTAAAGATTCAGAAATTAGATGTCAAGTCCTAACCAGGTTAGAAGGTGAGCTGAATTTGACTTTACAAAATATAGCTGAAGAATGCCAAAAATTTATAAGCATTAAAAATTATTCTAGAGATACTGAAGAGTCAGGCATGGCACATATAAGGAAAATACATCGAAAATCACATTTTTCCTCCCCTTCAAAAAAAAGTCAAACCAAAAAGGGAAGATTATTTTCACTCTCCTAAAAAAAAGAAGTCAACTCCATAATAAACAGAAAAATTTACTGCTTAGCTTATGTTACCGTTGTGGAGGTCTTCATTGGTTTAGGAATTGCTCATATTGGTTTAAAACCTGTCTAATTTGTAATAAAGTTGGGTACAAGGGTTCACATTGCAAAACAAATAAAGGAAGTAGAAGCCGGGTTAAATCCGCAAAAACAAATGTATTGGACGTTAAAAATATAAGAAAGTATGTGTAGTTAGAAATACTGAATAAAAAAAGTCAGTTTACAATTAGACTCTGGGTCTGATTTATCAATAATCAACCTGCATACTTGGAAAAAGTTGAAAAAACCAACCCCGCTGAAAACCAACAAAATAGCTAGATTGGTGACAGGGCAAAAAATAAAATTTGAAGGTGAAATTATTACGAACGTTACCTTTAATGGAACTACCAAAAAAATAAAATATTTGTGTTAAAAAATACCAACAATTTATTTGGCACAGACTTGATGCAACAGTTCAATCTTTGGGATCTACCAATCAACATTTTTTGCCAGAAAATAGACAATCTGATGACTGAAGTAGAAAACCTCAAGAAGGAATTAAAAGAAACCTTCCCTGAAGTCTTTTCAGCTGGCCTTGGGAGATGCAAAAAGATGTCAAAAAAATTTGAACTAAAAGAATGCTCAACCAATAATTAAGAAAAAAAGGAAAGTGCTTTTCACTTTGTTAGAGGAAAAATTGCTGACTAAACGAACAAAACAAGGACCAACCGCAATGGTACCAAGAAAACGATACTGCCCAGGGAAAAAAGTATTCTAGAAGATGTTTAAAAATAACACGTCTTTCAGGGAACCTGGTATGATAGAAAAGAGGACTGGAAATATGGGTTGCATAATCCCAAACCCTCAGGTCTCTCATAAAAGATACCTAAATCAATCAAGAAACAACTGTTAGATGGTGCCAATATTACTCCCCAGGAAGAAGTTATGGATACCATATACGACACCTTTGACATTCAGATACCCCAAGCAGCCCTAAAACCGCGACAATCTAAAAGAAAGTGGAAGCTCATGGATCCTATTGTCATCAATCCAAAAAGAGACAATATTGAGACGTCTGCGGAGGTAAAGGCTTGGGAGGTGGGTGTTATGGGACCTATTTGTTGTACCATAATGAACTCTTCTCATGATTATAAAATACCAGGAGGCTGTCTCAAGTCAAACTATTTACTGAGGAGTTGAGTTGGTTGAGTCTCCCCGGTCTCTACCTGACGTGTAATACTCTTGTTTTTCGTAAATATATCTTTTTCACAATACCCGAGTTGTGGTTTCTTCTGGACCTATAATGGTCCACAACAATTAACATCACCATTAAGTTGTTTATGAAGATGTTAGTATACTCTTCTTGCATATGCTCACAAAGCTGGTACCTCTGAGTGACACAATGTGTTCTTACACAATTGGCTTAAAACACCCCTGAATTCAAATGGACTCTAAATGATTTTATCTGGGATTGAAGTTTTTATATCTGCGTAGGCAGTAAAATCTATAAATAAGATCTTCATAGTGACCACAAACAAGAAAGAAGTAAATGAGGTGAATAAATAACTTTTGAAATCAAGTGCCACTCAACAGGAAAGGTAAGGATTCCAGTTGTAGGCCTATATAGTAAGTGTGGGTACATTCTAGAGTAGTGAGTCAGGAAGAAACTGGCTGTTAGTGGATGATGAGGTGTTGAGATGTAGAGATAGTTGTAGTCAGTAATAGGATGGTTACAGGCATCAGAGCAAGAGATGGTTAGAGCAAGAGGTATGGAGCTATAGGTAATCAGAATTTTCACTGGCCAAATGGAAGATCAGCTCCATTAGTCTGTCATGAAAGAAAGAAGTAGCAAGGAAGATGCTCAATAAGATGTTTTACCTACCCCTAGACTATGCCAAGTGAATCTGTAAATACATAATCCAATATATTGAAAACAGGATTTGTTTACTTTCCTCACCATCCATTCTTTTGTTGAGTATGCACCAGGCCTTTCCCAGCTTTTGTTCACATTGACAAAAACAGAAATTGTAGCACATTGTGAGTGTCATGAATATATGTTCACATCTGTAGATCATCTTCCTATTATTGAAGTAATTTACAATGGATATTTATTACTTTGAATGACGATATTTATATACCTTAATTATTCTTTTAGTTTCTTCTTAGGATTAATGCCAATGGCATTGCCTGACGTTGAAGGTAATAAACTCTTTCTTAATGCTGAAACGATGACAGGAATTGAAATTCAAATATAATCCTATATGTGTTGTATTTTTTTGTACACACATGCTATAACCACCCTTTGTATGGATTGTTGCTATCTTATTCCATTGTGGACAGTATACCTATTCTAATGGGTTCACACAATGCAGCAGTACCTGCAGGTCTGTCAAAATATAAATGTGTTAGCCACAAACCTAAATTACATTGAAGCTTCAATTGAAACTCTTCAAACAAATTTCTTAAGATATTAGTATTCACAAAGGAAAGTCATGATTCTCTCAGCCTTCTTTCTGTAAATATAAACTGGGAGAAAAACCAGGAATATGCTCTCTATACACAATACATTAACATCACCAATAAGTTGTTTATGAAAATGTTGGTATATTAAGATATTGTCTAATTTGTCTTGTCAGATTAACAGAGCCTCTTCTGATAGCTCTTTACATATATGGATTAGCCACATCAAAATCCACCAGTTGTAGCAATGATATGGATACTTGTTTAATCAATTCCACAAAATGGTCTGTTCCTCTTATTTTTTAGTGTTCAACTTGAAAGTAGTTTGAGTAGATCAGCCAAAAAGCAACTCGAATGAATGCAAAGCAAAAGTATATCACCAAGGATAACTAATATGTTATTTGCCTTTGTAGAGTTCTAAGTATTGGTTTTTAATCCCAGATGATATTTCATTAGGATGTGTTAGATTTTTCCAAATGTGTCTCTCACTTAACTTAATTTTCTGCCTGATTTTTTTCACAATTTTAAATTTTGAAACTGTCAAAGCTAAATCAGGTATTTGCTGGCTGGTGACTGTGAATCCAAGGTCTTTGTTAATCCCTGCTTCTTCTTGTCATCAACTGCTGATATTAATAACCAACTTAATTGCCTTGTGCTTAAATCTGTTACTATTATCTGTTTTGCAATCTATAGTTTTTATATCTATGTTTTTTTAATAATTTCATTTCAAGCAAGGTGACAGTGCCACTACAACATTGGGTTTACAGAGAGTGAAAATGAATGTGAACAATTAAATTAGGGACGGTTGCAGAAAGGGCAAAAATGGAGCAGGCATCAAGAAGACAAAAGATCACAATTGATATTGCATTTAAATTTTTAAAGATTGAAGCAAGAAATCAGGAGGGGGTTCTAGAGATTGGAAGTGTAAGAAAAAAATGATGGTTGCATTTTAGCTAGTTCAATAGTAAAGTGAGGAGATCTAGTTGCTAATCTAATAGCATGATTAAATTCATGTGGTTTGGGCCTCAAGAAAAAATCTCATCAGAGTAGTTACCATGAAAATATTTGTAGAACAGGCATGAAGCCATATCATGATAGTGAGAAAGTGACTAGAGACAAGATGCCTGGTCAGAACCACTTGTATTGCAGACACTTCTTTGGATTTTGTCAAGAATCATGAGATGCACAATAGGAGCACCAGACCAGATACGGCAATGGTATACAATATACAGGCAAATGGTAGATTTATAAATGCACAAGATGGATTTTAATGAGAAAATTGTGGGAGAGGGACATGACACAGTGAACCAGTCTTTCTGGCAACAGATATAAGTGACTCAATATAGTCACTCTACTTCATGTTAGTGGACAATGTGAGGCCAAGAAGGTATTGAGTGTTGCTCTCTCAATCTGATGGTATGCAGAAAAGGTTCTCTTTGGTGATTAAATGAAAGCAGTTTTGTTTTGGAGACATTGAAATTTACAAGTAATTTCTTGCCCCAGTTAACCACTGATTGGAGGTCCTTCTCAAGAGCAGTTGCCAGGTTTAATTTGTCAGATCTGTTGGATTAGCTACTATTTTGTGTCATCTGTATAAATGCCCAGTTGGGAACTGAGGACACCAGGGAAGTCATTGATGAAGATCGGGCACAGTGTTGGTCCAAAGATAGAATCCTGCAGGACCCCCATGTTAGTAGGAAATTATCTAGAAGAATGTCCATTCAATACAATTTTCATTGCTTGATTGGTTAGGAATAATTCAATTAAGTCAAATATATATCTTGTGACACCATAGCCCTTGAGTTTGCATAGAAGACTAGCATGCCCAAATCTGTTGAACACCTTTGAGATATTTAGAGCCATTGCCTGAGCTTTGCCATTCTTATCTAAAGCTTGATAAATAATTTCAGAGGTAAACCTGGTGAAACAGAAGCCTTATTGGTTTTTTTTTTTTTTGGTTTTTTTTTATAAACAATTATGACCACTTCTAATGCTCTAGTGACAAGGTTATTTAAAAGGCCATACAATATTAATGTTATTCTGTTAAGGGAAGTTTCTTTTCTTTGTAGGAACATTGAAGATATTTTAATATTCAGTTGTAGTGTCTTCTCACCTCACTAGAGAGCATTTTGTTCGTTGCCTTTTTGCTCTTGATATTGCCTTTGAGTCTCTAACCCAAGGCTATTGTCTTCTAGCATTTCATCTAAATTATTTGAAAACCAAGCCTGTTTGTCTAATATTTCTTCTATCCTTTACTGTTCTACAATCAAATCAGCTTGTTGCAATTAAAATACTGTCTAGAATTTTAATAAGAATCTTTACCATTACATAAATTATTTGGATTATTAAGTAATCAAAACAATTTATGTAAAGACTCTTTATATCACATTGTGTTGATTGATCCATTCTTCAGTCTTCTTTAGGTTAGGTGTACACTCAGTAATAATAAAAAAAAAAATAAAAAAAGAGAGAGAAAGATCTATTCACCATTTTTCTGGAAAAATTAACAGAAAATAATTTGAACTTTTAGATATATAGATGTTAAATATTGTTGCTTGTTCTGTCAAAAAATAACACTTATTTGTATTAGCTTTTATGTTCTAAAATACATTGTTAATGGGTTGCAAACCTGATAATGGTTCTAATTCCATTATGTATTAAGATATTCTGTTGTACAAATGTGTGTCTCTACTAATAAAAAGTATTCTAACATTTATTTTTAATTGGTATCATCCCATGCAAGGCAGTAAAGCCACTAAGATACAAAGGGGTTACAAGGTGTGGAAAATTAGGAACAGAAACATTGATAATGAGCAGGAAGAGGAAATCAAGAGCACAATTGATAGCAATTGACATTGTATTAAAATTTTTGCAGATTAAAGATGGTTGAAAAAGGAGTTTCACATGTGAGAGGTGCAAGAAAAGAAACTGTTAGCATACAATTATGGTTATAATCATTCCACCCCAAGCAAAGCAGGTCTGCTACTGGTGCTCAGGGATTTACAGTGAGAGAAAAAACAAGAATGGATGGGAATCAAGAAGTTAGAAGATGGCAATTGCCATTGCATTTAAACTTTTGAAGATTGTAGTTATGAGGGAAGGAAGCAAATGGGAGTTCCACAAACAGGAAGTGTAAGAAAAGAAAATTTTACAGTAAAAGAAGTGGTTACATTTAACTGTTTTGTCGATAAAAGGGTGGGACTTTGAAGCGTGTAAATACATGTGGTCAGGGAACTAAAAGAAAAGCTTGTCAGAGCAGTTGCCATGAAAATACTTGTAAAAAAAGACAGAGGAAGCTATATCCCATGAAAGACAGTGTCTGAATGTGGGCTACCAGGTCAGGATCAATTATATTGCAGATCCTTCTTTAGATTTTGTCAAGAACCTCAAGATGAATAGCAGGAGCACCTGACCAGATATGGCAACAGTATTCAATACAAGGATGAATGGTAGCTTTATAAATGTGCAAAGTGAATTCTGACAAAAAATACTTTCTGGCCTGACACAGTAACCCAACCTTCCTAGCAGAAGATGCAGCAATGGATTCAATGTAATCATTCCGTTTGAAGTCATTTGAGGGAGTGAGGCCAGTGTGTTGCTCTCTAGGAGATTAGCATCATCCATTCTGAAAGTTTCTCTATGGTGGTTAAAGGAGAGCAGCTTCATTTTGGAGGCATTAAAATTTACAAGCCATTTCTTACCCCATTCAATCACAGATTGACTTTGTCAGCCTTGGCAGATTTCTTATTGAAACTGGAGTAAATGATGATGTCATCTGTATAGATGCCTACTTGGGAACTGATTACATCGAGAAGATCATTGACAAAAATCAGAAAAGGTGTAGGACCTAAGATTGAGCCCACTTTTGTATGAAAGGATCTGGAAGCTTGCCCATTCAAAACAACCTTCATTTTACGATTTGATAGGAATGATTGGATTAAATCAAACAACTGTCTTGAAATACTATAGTATAGAGCTTGCACAGAAGGCCAGCATGTCAAACCCCATTAAATGCTTTTAAGATATCAAGAGTAACAGATTGAGCTTCTCCATTTTTATAGCCTGGCATATATATTCAGTGATGGTTGTTAGCACATCAGCACTAGATCTGGCAAAGCGAAAACCATATTGTTTGTCAGAGAAAAGGTTGTGAGATGTGAGGTGCCTAACTATTTCAACCTTCTATAATAGAATAATTATTTCTATAATAGCCTAGAATACTTTGCCAAAAGAGGTAAGAAGATAATAGAGCAATAATTAGAGGGATCAGAGAGCTCCTCAGAGTTCATAAAAATAGGGACTACAGATAAAGATTTCCAACAAGCAGGAAGCAGTGAGGCAGTAGTTAGTTTGAAAAGGACTGTAGCCAGCTCAGTGGCACATTTTTTTTAGGCAGATGACTGGAATTCCATCATCTGCACTTGCATCAAGCTTAGAAATTATGTTCATGAGAGCTCAACATCAGTCGAATACTGCACTTAATTTCGAAATGAATAGAAATAGTGTCATATATCCATATGTATTGTTTCTGATTAAAAAATAATTGCAATTTTCTTATCTTTCTTTTTTTTTAAGATACATTTTTTTTACAAAAAAGATAACAAACGTTACTTTTAATTAAAGATTTAATAACAATATTTAAAAATTTGCAAGTTTGTCATTAGTATTTTTATTAACAAAATTTTAATAATAATACAAGATAAGGATGCTAATTCTTGAGGTGCTTTGTTTAGTCAGTTTGTAATAATTATATTCAGCATGAGTATTTTATAATTAGCCTTTCATTCACAGAAATTGAAAATGTTATCTATATATATATATATATATATATATATATATATATAATCTATCGTAGGCTTATTTTATTCTTAGGATATACAGATTATCATGCTAATTCTATGAATTTCCTGTTCTCTCTCTTTCTCTCTACTTCTTTCTAAAAGGTCACTTATTAAATGTATTGAAAGTGGCTTAAATTACAAAAAGAACAGTGGAGGGCTTGGTGGGTACATTGCATGCAGAAAATCAATCAATTTAAGCTATTTGTATGCTTGTTTTTACAGAAACATTGATTTATCTACAGACTGATAATTCATAATATAATCCAATCTCCACCCTTGTTGTATAGATATTCTAGACAAATCCAATACCAAAACTTAGTTTTAAATTTAAATATACTGTGGTATAAGTATAAATCTATAATTTTGAGAAGTGTTATTTGCATTTCAAATTTTTGTTTGAGCAATTGAACCTTGATGCTGTTATTATGTTTTGGTTAATCTATTCTTCAGTGGTTTTCAGGTATATGATCTATAAAAAATAAGAAAGAAATAATTTCTTAAGAAGATGGTAGCAGAGCATACCTTGTGTATAATTGTCATTTTTATATATTCAGCTCCTTTGGCAGATTCAATAAAGCTTCAAAATAGATACAGTATTGTCACTCATTAATAATTTTTGACTTGTATTTCTTTCATCTTAATTTCTGTTGCTTTATTTTGCAACTTTCAAACTTTCTTTCTATATTTATAAGCCATGTGCATAAAAAATAAAGAATAAGCATCAGAAATAAGAAAGAAATGCTAGTAAAAACATTAATAATGGATTATAGTTCATCTAAGAAAATCAAATAATATTACTATTAATACTAATATTGTATATGAACAAAGCTGTTAGCAGACATTCAGGGGAAATAAAAAGCTAACGCTATAGGGTTTAGTTTGAATTTCTGTAACTGTAGCCTAATCAGTAAGGCCCTCATCCTAGACAGGCAGTCGAGGATGAGAGTTTGAATCTTAGCAGAGGATTATACATTCTTTCTTCTCCATGCAGCTTCCTAAATATCAAAGAACGACTGTCTGAGAGTTGCAATAAAAACAACAGAAATAATATAAAAGTAAAAAAAAACTAATTATGTCAAAATCACTTGCAATGTATTGTAACAGATTTCTTGCCGAATGATGCTTCATAGTTGAGTTGATCATTTGACATTGGCAATCAAATTATGACATTACTTACAAATAATTGACATTATATAATGTTGTAGAGAGTTGTCATTTCTAGTTGCTTGTTATCTTTGATGCATAACCTGCATAATTTAAAAAGAACTTGTTATATTCTAATTAAAAGTAAAACAAATTGTAATAGGTGAACAATGGACACTTAATTCCTCTACAATGAGCTCCTTCCAGATAAAAACTAATTCAAACAAATACTACTCCTAATTAGATTAAGAATTTTTCACTTAGCTGTCATATTCAGCAGGCATTGCATGTTTGAAACATTTAATGGGTGAAGTGGGTAGAGAAGAAATTATCAAATCATAACAAAATATTCAAGCAACCCTTAGAATTTAAAACTTTTTTTGTTTTAAGCCTTTTTTTTATATTAGAATCAGAGTAGACAGTAGTGTTGATAACTAAGTTCTGTATTTTTTTCTGGAAGAGAACCAGGTAAGTTTGTTTTTTGGGTGGCGGGTAATTGCATTTCATCAAAAAGAAAAGTAAGACTTGATTTCACAAGGTGAACTTTCAGAGCAAAATTGAAAACATCTTCATTACTGTCTGAATTTCTGGTATGAGAAGTTATTATTTTGTCTAGCACAATGACAACATTCGGTTCTTGATAATAACTGAGACATTTAAAAGTACTTGAACAAATGAACAATCCCTAATGTATCAATATCTGAATCAATAATTTCTCTCTTCAATGCTTGAATTAATTTGGTATGAATTTTCTGGTATTTCTTAAGACAAGCGTTTGTTCACAAGATGATTGAAGTTCAGTTTTTGCATTTATCAATATATTAAATAAATAGAATATTTTCTGATTCTTCATATTTGTCATTTGCTTATATCTATTGATTTAACCTTGTATACAAGCAAGATTATATGAATGTTTTATAAGGAACAGATTGTATACATTTGGGAGTTATTGAACATGTATACATTGATGGTAATGTGGGGCTATAGTTCATAATCATCATTTTCTAAGTATTACTCTTTTAGTCACAATTTTAACTTTGAAGTTAAGATAAAAAAATTAACAATTAAGCTTTCTGATTGTAGTATATATGATGTAGTAAAGTTAGTATTGTATTCAAAAGATGAAATAAACAATTGTAAATATATTAATCTAAACAAATGAAATCATGCTTCTAAAATTTCAAACAGTAATACCAGTTAAAATTTTGTTGAATACAAGTTTCTAATGACTAAATATCTGAACTAGAAGCTATTACAAACTTTTTATAACTTTCTGAATATTTCTAATATTATTTCACTACATTTTGTTTGTATCGACTTACATATATATTGATTCTGTTATTTTAACTGTAATATATTGCATGCAGATCTTGTTTAAGCTTTATATTTATATAATGTTGGTGATAAATATTCTAATATAAAACACACACACACATTCATTAAAATACAAATTATATACTTGTATATAAAAAAATGCTTATAAACAATCTGAGTATTTTTAATCTTTTTTAGTGAGTTTGTGCCTAATTTTTATTGATTATAGGTCATTTGTATGAATTTGATTTTGGTGGACAACTCTGTGCAATAGAGAAGCCACACACTTGACCAGAAGTACCTCTCTAACAGCTGAATAGGAATTGAGACAAGCAATATCAAACCTGGTTGCATCAGGTTGTCGAATGTTTAGTGTGTCACAGTTTGCCTTGGTTACACCAGCCCAACTGGCCCTACCCTCTTCTGCCGTTTGATCATTGAGATCATGTAGATCTTTGCCTATTCCGCTATTGGTGTCTTTAGGGGATGGTTGCATTCAGTCTGGTCCCTTCTCCTTGACCTTACCACCATGGGTGGCCCTATAAGAGTTGGAACTCCAGATGGCTTCACTTTTGGGATCACTGGCACACACAAGCCTTCTACCATGACAAGGAACAACCATAATTATTTTATACTGGATGTTGAAGTGAATAGTTCATTATCAAATGTATTAACTTGACATCTTATTACTTTCATGACAACAGAAATGAAACAATAAATAGGAAAAGAGTAAAAGTATAAAATTATCATTAGATATATGAAAGCCTTTTATATAATTGTTGTTTCTAAAAATATTCACAGCCATATCTGTCACCACCACCAGAGGGGAGAAAGGAAACAAGGAAAGAGGATGACAGTACAGATGATAGCAGGTATTGAAGTGAAAAATATTGTAATACCTGCTATCAGTGTATCTTAAATATTTTATATACATATCTAAAACATCTGATATGATGGAATAGGAAGGAGATTATACTGCAAATAAATATTTGTTGTATAAAATAAATACCATTTTATAAGTAAGATGTGGACCTGTTGATAGGCTTACAAACATAAGAATAAGAAAATATAAACAAGACAAAATAATATAAAGAAGCAATTACTGGAATTAGAAAGCAATATCTGTAAAGAAATAGAATTCAATTAAAATTGTCTGATCAGTGAATTTGACTGGATTCTTTGCTAGTAGACTTAATTCAGGAGTGAGTATTAATCACATAGATAAGATATTATACAATGAAAATTTTAAATCCCTATTTAATTAATAATTACATATTAATCATAATAAGTATAAACTTATTATCTACTTCTGTATCTACTCATTTAAGTAGGTACAGATATAAAAATTTGTTCTTATCTTTCAAAAGACACTGAATTTTACAATTATTCAGAACAAATTAAACTTTATTTCTTCTTTTAAAAAATATGAAGAACCACTTGAACGTAATAAGATACCTTTATTGTAACAGAAGATATGCACATTTAAAAGTCTTTTACATCTAAAAATATTTGCAAAGTAACCATTGATTTTTAGTTTCAAATTTAAACAAATAAATATGAATATATATTTTCTTCAAATGAATTTAAAGAAAAAGTCTGCAATAATATGTATGGATGTTATGGCTATTACTGCTGGGTTGGTTCCTTCATCCAAGACTTGTTGAATAGCTTTCATCGCTGAAATAAATAGGCAAAGAGAAAAGGAAAGATACAGAGACACTAGAGGTACTGTTTGGACACTGATTTTATTTTTGTTTTCAATAACCTCTTGTTGGGGAAAATTCCTTCCTGAACAGTCAGCACGTCTTTACCAGTCAAAGTCCAACAGAAAAAGAGCTAGAGTTTATTTTTGGCACCAGGAAGCCTCTCTTTTTGCACATGAATAAATTGTCTTTCTTGTCAGAGGTCTCCTGAGAGATTTTTATGTTTATTCTATTTTGTACTTTTATTTTGTATTTTTATTTTGTAGTTTTTATTTTATTTTGGATTTTTTATTTTATTTAGTGTTTTTTATTTTATTTCGTATTTTTATTCAATCCCTACATATGAAAGTATGTACAGAATGCAAATGTTTATAAAATTTAAAAACCTTTTCTGCATGTCCCCTTAGTAAACTGTTTAATGATGCAAGTGATTAGCTACAAAGGAAGAGACAAATATCTTTATTAATTGGTTTCTCACCATTACTTCATAATTAAAATAGATTATCCAAAACTTATAGATAGATAAAGTGATTACTTTTTCTTAGAACTCTGCATTGATATAAATAAGACAGTAATATCATAGTTATTTTAATTTTGTCTATGTAACTTACAACTGAATTGATGGCCATCTGAGTATACAAAAATAACTTACATATTTGTGCATTTGTTTTTGCTAAGTGCTCATTGTAGATTTGCTTAGCTTTAAAAAAATTACCAACTATATAAAAAGATTATAAGGATGATGAATCAGTGCATTGTCTGATCATAGTTTTATGAAAGTTCAAGAGATCCACTTTCAAAATCATTGTATTTGAAGATTTGAAGAAGGTTCAAATTGTTTGCAATTTTCCCCAGGTATAACCAGAAATGGGGATTACATGAATAGATAGTTGTTGATCATTAGGCAAATCATTCTTTCTCTACCACAAGACTTTTTTTTTTTTTTTTTTAATCATTTCACCCCGAGCAAGGCAGAAACGCCACTGATGTGCAGGGGGTTACATAAGTGTAGAAAGATTAATTAGAAAAGAGTGAGGAGTACAAGCTAGTTAGAAAGGAACAATAGAAAACTGAGAAAGCAGGTGCAATGACAGGTACATGGGCGGAGAGAAAGGGAAGCTTATACAGGGGAGGGGAGAGAGAGCTAGAGGCCAGTGGTTAGTAGGTGAGTATTAACTTTGCTTTTAAATTTCTGGAGGTCGTAGCCGTCAGGAAAGCAAGAATACGGGAGTGAGTTCCACAGGCGGGAAGTGCGAGAGAGGAAGCTGCAGGAGTAGAATTGTCGTCTGCGTTTGGCTAACCTGACTGTGAATGGGTGGGACCCAGTTGCCAGTCTGGTTGAACGGGTAAACACCTGTTGAGGAGGCATCAGTGACTTAAGCTCATCCGAGCAGAAGCCATGAAAGTATTTATAGAAGAGACAGAGGGAGGCCACATTTCGACGATGGGAAAGTGGCTGCAGACGAGTCGCCAGATCAGTACCTATCACATTACAGACTCTCCTTTGGAGCTTGTCAAGAACACTGAGGAGAACGGCAGGGGCACCTGACCATAAATGGCAGCAGTACTCCATGCACGGACGGATGGTTGACTTGTATATATGCAGGATGGATTCAGGTGGAAAAAACATCCTGGATCGACATAGTGACCCAATCTTCTTAGCAGTAGATTTTGCTATGGATTCAATATAGTGCTTCCATTTGAGGTCTGAGGACAGGGTAAGTCCGAGGAGGCGTAGTGTATTACTCTCCGGGAGAATCATCTGGTCCATGCTTATGGGAGGCAGAAGAGGTTGCCTGTAATGGTTGACAGACAACAGCTTGGTCTTAGAGGAATTAAAGTTGACAAGCCACTTCTTGCCCCAGTTCACCACAGAGTGTAGATCCCGCTCAAGGTCAGCAGCGAGATTATGTCTGTCCGCCACGACAGGTTTCTTACTGGAGCGGGAGTATATTGTAGTGTCATCTGCGTAGATGCCTACTTGGGACCTGATCTCATCTGGGAGGTCGTTGATGAAAATAAGGAAGAGCGTTGGGCCCAGGATAGAGCCTTGTGGGACACCAGCATTCGTGCTGTAGGACGAAGAGGCACGCCCATTCAGAACGACCTTCATTTTGCGGTTATTTAAGAAAGATTGGATTAGGTCAAGCAGGCGACCGGTAATACCATAACCGCGTAGTTTGCATAGGAGGCCAGGGTGCCAAACCCTGTCGAAAGCCTTGGAGATATCCAGAGCAACCGCGCGAGCCTCGTCAGACTCATCAAGGGCCTGTAGCATGTACTCCGTTACAGTAGTTAGCAGGTCGGCTGTGGACCTGTCAAATCGGAATCCATATTGCCTGTCGGAGAGCAGCTTGTGGGCGGTGAGATGATGAACTATTTCAGCATTTATTATAGCCTCGAACACTTTCCCGAATATTGGTAGGAGACTGATAGGGCGATAGTTGGATGGGTCCGAGGGTTCACCACAATTCTTAAAGACAGGAACGACTGAGGAGAATTTCCAGCATGCAGGAAAGCAGGAAGCAGAAAGGCAGTAGTTAAACAGTTTAGAGAGGACAGGGGAAAGTTCAGGGGCACACCTCTTAAGGACTATCACCGGGATTCCATCGTCTCCACACGCCTTATGGGGGTCGAGTTTTGAAATTACTCTGGATACTATTGTCGGGGTAATATACACGTCATGCAGTTTGGCCTCAGTTCTAATAGGGAAGTCGGGTGGGTGCACTCCGGACGAGTCGAGTGTGGAGTTGGATGAGAATCTGCGGGCAAAGCACTCAGCTTTCTCAGCAGATGACGTGAGAACGTCAAATCCATGGATTAAAGGAGGTATTGAGGATTTCCTATTGTTGAGCACTCGTTTACAAATCCTCCAATAGTCCTTGGAGCCGAACTTGCGGTCAGCTATGTGCTGTCGCATTCTCTCTGCAAACAACTGTTTGGCGTCATTTAGAGTTCTCTTGCACTCACTGCGAGCGGATGTGAACAGGCGCCTATTGTGATCAGTTGGCTGTCTCTGGAATAGATGGAAGTAATGGTTCCTGTGGGCAATGGCGGCTGAGCAGGCTGGAGAGAACCACGGAGGGGAATGAGGTTTTAAGCAATACTTCCTGGTGGGTATGAAGGCATCAATGCCAGCTTTCACCCATGACGAGACCTCAGAGGCACAGTCATCAACTGATAGGTCAAACACTTTTCCCCAAGGGACGTCGCAGAGGAAATCGCGAAAGGCTTCCCAGTCAGCTTTTTGGTAGAGGTAGGAGGTTCTATGAGTAGGGGGATCCTGGGGGGAGTGAGATTGGAAAGAAATACTGAGGGAGACTACAGCGTGGTCGGAGTTGCCGAGAGGGCAAAGCTGCGAGACTTGACAGGCGTCGGGCGCAGAGGTGAAACATATATCTAGCAGTGAGGAATGACCCGAGGGTGTGCTTGGGAAGCGAGTGGGGAAGTCCACCACTTGCGTAAGGGATTGGGAAATAGCAAAGTTCATGGCGTGAGTGCCCGCCGAATCAGTAACAGCGTTTTCAAGCCACTCAGAGTGATGGGCATTGAGGTCTCCAAATACAAATATGTGGGCAAATGGGTGATAGGTAATAGCCTTATCTATGTCGTCGGCAATGCTATCTAGTAGGGAGCAGTCAGGAGAGGAGGGAGAACGGTAAAGGAAGAATAGGTAGCTAACCGAACTGAGGAGAGACAAGCGGAGACATATGTATTGGTGGTCAGTAGATTCGAGTGAAGTCACCCTAGTTATGGGGAGGTGTTCGCTGACATAAACACCCAGCCCATGCATGTGGACAGTAGAATCCTTCCTTAAAAGGGGAAGATAACCAGGGATGAAGAGGTCAGAGGAGGGAATAGTTGAGTTGAGGTTAGTTTCGCAGAGCGCGAGGATGTCAGGGGACTTTTCATGCAGGAACGCTTCTACACTAGCAAAGTTAGTACGAATGCCTCGGATATTAGTGAAGGAGAGGTTAATGGGCTTAGGTGGTTTGGATTTAGCTGGTTTAGGGTCATTTCTGTTTTGTCTTGTCATGTTTTTGGTTTATAGAAAGGGACCTAGGGTAGAGGATACAGGCGGTCATTACCCACGATCTGAGCTGGGAGGGGGACTGGCTAGGGCTGCAACAAGGTGTGGCCTCGGGGTTGCCCACCGAAAGCGCTTGCAGGGACACCTATCCATGCGCGACATGGCACTACAAGAACCCCGATATTATACAACTGTTGATCAGAGCAGCCGCTCTTGACGCTACGCAAGAGTTAGGGCTCCTAACTACCAGTCGGAAGCAGCAACCAGGAAACTGCCAACCCGGTACCCTCACAGTGATGAGCCATTGCCACCAACCGGCCAGATCGCAGGAAACTCACGGAAGCACCAGTACCAAGGTCTGAAGAGAGAGAAGTGAAAACCGGAAACCACATCCTAAACAGGAAACAAGGAACGAGCCTCTACTCCAGTTCAATAGACGTGGGAGGAGTATAGACCGGGCGATAGTGTGACCTATCTACTCCTATTAAAAGAAAAAAAAAAAAAAAAAAAAATCGAACACGAACAATCCTTTGAAAAAAAAAAAAAAAAAAAACACAAACTTACAAAAGTGGAGTTTAACTAAGTTTTAACTTAGTTAAAGTCCAAATGAACTCCAAAAAAGGGGGGGGAGAACAAAAACATAGATATATATAAAAACAAAAAAAAAAAAAAAAAAAAAAAACAAACGGAAAATACCTCACAGTTTAACACAGGAAATTTGAATTAAGATTCATTCTTCAATTCTTGCTTTTCCCAAATATCAAAGCGAGTCGGCCTGCTAGGTAAATTCCCATTCAAAGAACAACACGTGGCATGGAGCTGTAATGGCTGCTGATAACTTGGCCAAAGTAGCTTCGCATAACAGAATAAATATAAATTTCAAACTTTTTTTTTTCCTCCTAAATGAAGCATGAACTCCAAAAAGGGGGGGGAGAACAAAAACATAGATATATATAAAAACAAAAAAAAAAAAAAAAAAAAAAAACAAACGGAAAATACCTCACAGTTTAACACAGGAAATTTGAATTAAGATTCATTCTTCAATTCTTGCTTTTCCCAAATATCAAAGCGAGTCGGCCTGCTAGGTAAATTCCCATTCAAAGAACAACACGTGGCATGGAGCTGTAATGGCTGCTGATAACTTGGCCAAAGTAGCTTCGCATAACAGAATAAATATAAATTTCAAACTTTTTTTTTTTCCTCCTAAATGAAGCATGAACTCCAAAAAGGGGGGGGAGAACAAAAACATAGATATATATAAAAACAAAAAAAAAAAAAAAAAAAAAACAAACGGAAAATACCTCACAGTTTAACACAGGAAATTTGAATTAAGATTCATTCTTCAATTCTTGCTTTTCCCAAATATCAAAGCGAGTCGGCCTGCTAGGTAAATTCCCATTCAAAGAACAACACGTGGCATGGAGCTGTAATGGCTGCTGATAACTTGGCCAAAGTAGCTTCGCATAACAGAATAAATATAAATTTCAAACTTTTTTTTTTCCTCCTAAATGAAGCATGAACTCCAAAAAGGGGGGGGGAGAACAAAAACATAGATATATATAAAAACAAAAAAAAAAAAAAAAAAAACAAACGGAAAATACCTCACAGTTTAACACAGGAAATTTGAATTAAGATTCATTCTTCAATTCTTGCTTTTCCCAAATATCAAAGCGAGTCGGCCTGCTAGGTAAATTCCCATTCAAAGAACAACACGTGGCATGGAGCTGTAATGGCTGCTGATAACTTGGCCAAAGTAGCTTCGCATAACAGAATAAATATAAATTTCAAACTTTTTTTTTTCCTCCTAAATGAAGCATGAACTCCAAAAAGGGGGGGGGGAGAACAAAAACATAGATATATATAAAGACAAAAAAAAAAAAAAAAAAAAAAAACGGAAAATACCTCACAGTTTAACACAGGAAATTTGAATTAAGATTCATTCTTCAATTCTTGCTTTTCCCAAATATCAAAGCGAGTCGGCCTGCTAGGTAAATTCCCATTCAAAGAACAACACGTGGCATGGAGCTGTAATGGCTGCTGATAACTTGGCCAAAATAAAATAAACAAGCCTGATTTAAATGCAATTGAAATCTTCATTTTATTCTCTCCCTCAAAATTTTCATACACCCAATCTCATCCTAAATTTTTGGTTTGATGACTAGATGATTATCAAAATCAACGGTAATATTTTCAATTGGCTTTTTCTAGCTACAAGATAAACATACCTAAGTAAGGAAGAAGAGAGATAATTGATACAAATCAACCTGAGTTAGTCACTTCTATCTCTTTGATTCAGTGTTTACTACAACTATCATCTCAAATTATTCAAAATAGAATTTTTAAATTATTTTTATCATGTGCTTATCAGACAGTTTACAAATTAACTATTGGTCCATTATTATGTATGGGACTATTCATGAGGAGAATGTTGTTGTTACAAGTAGGGCTCTTCCTTCTAACAAAATGGTTTCACTTTCCTTATATTCTCAAATACAGGGATTTCTCATTTGCAAATTGTTTCTAGCTGACCATTTGCTGATAAATACAAATATTTCATTTGTATCATCTTGGGTAGATCATTTTCAAGTTTTTGTGTTTTTAGCCGCTTAGAGAATGAGAGATTGCAACACTAGTTATTGGCAAAATTGGCTGGAATTATCTAAAAGGCACTAATTTTTCAAGTCAATGGCATTATATCCTTTTCTTGTATGTTCACTTGCTGGGATCTGAATAGCAACTTTTCCAACTGCTTCCAGGCTTTCATTTAAATAAGAAAACCAATGCATTTAAGTATGCTTCACACAATTTAAATATTCATGTATTTGACCATCATGTATTCTTAGCAATCTATTTTAGGTGCTTTGAATCCTAGATATAAATAAATCATACATTCTCATTTACCAATGGAACAGTGCCAAATTTATTTCATAGTATTTGGAATTTAAGCTTATTTTTGTTGTTTTGGGGAGAATTAATTCCTTAGCCAAACACACTGTCTGGTCTGTATCTTTCAAAGTCCAGTGTATGACTAGAAGTAGTCAGGTGTTCCGATTGTTCAATTATTACTCAGGTTTTAAATCGTTTTCTTGTTGTCTCTGAGTTCAAATCCATTGATTTTCAAACACTAGAATCATTAATTGAATTAAATCAATTTTCTAAATTGATTTTATGCCTCATCATTTCTCTAGATATATTGAATAAAAGTAGCTTTAATCAATGCTATAAAATTTAAAAAGTGAAGAAATTGAATAAAAAGAAAATACACTATTTACATTGTTCAGACTATTGTCCTTTTCTTTATTGCCATGACATTCCAGCCGTTGTATGCTCTGGCCTACTTTAGGTACTAAGAATTTTGAACTGAACCCTTTATTATGATCACTGGTGGTATGTCACGAGTCTGTTCACCAAAGTACCCATGGTGGAGGCACTATCAATAATCAGGGACAGACTGGCTTTGGACTCATCCCTGGGAGAACATACCAGTATCCCATTACTTTTGTAGTTCCTATATTTAAAAACACTGGAGAACCTGCAAATTACCGCCCTATCAGCCTTCTTCCGATCTTTGGCAAAGTGTTCGAAGCCATTATCAACGCCGAGGTGGTTCAGCATTTCATAGCACACAGGCTCCTCTCGGACAAGCAATATGGTTTCCGCTTCACCAGGTCTACTGCTGATATGCTAACGACCATCACCGAGTACATATACCAGGCACTCGACAGGAATGGCGAAGCCCGAACCGTTGCATTAGATATATCTAAGGCATTCGACAGAGTTTGGCATGCTGGCCTTCTATTTAAACTGCGGAGCTATGGTATAACTGGACATTTGTTTGAACTAATCCAGTCATTCCTCTCTAACCGCACAATGAAGGTGGTATTAAACGGACATGCCTCCCAGAACTACCATACAAACGTAGGTGTCCCCCAAGGCTCCATCTTAGGTCCTACACTCTTCTTGATATACATTAATGATCTCCCTGATTCCATAAGAGCCCAAATAGGTTTGTACGCCGATGACACCACAGTTTACTCCCGCCTCCTACAAAAATCTGGTGTAGGCGTCAAAGCTAACCTCGCAGCCGAGATTGAAAAAGACCTCCAATCCATATTGGACTAGGGTAAGAAATGGCTAGTAAATTTTAATGCTTCTAAAACGAAGCTACTCTCAATTAACCATCATCGTCAATCTCACCTACCTCCCATTAGCATGGACCAGGCTTGCCTCCCAGAGAGTAAAACACTACGCCTCCTTGGTCTCACACTTTCAGTGGACCTCAAATGGAATGACTATATCGAATCCATTGCTAAATCCGCTGCTATGAAAGTCGGTTCTCTGTGTAGGGCCCGGAAGTTTTTTCCGTCTAACTCTATCCTGCACATATATAAATCTACCATCCACCCGTGCATTGAATACTGCTGCCATATCTGGTCGGGTGCCCCTGCTGTTCTTCTCGGGCTTCTTGACAAGGTTCAGAGGAGGGTCTGCAATGTGATAGATACCAACTTGGCAGACCGCCTGCAGTCTCTCTCCCACCGGCGCAACGTGGCTTCCCTGTGTCTCTTCTATAAATACTTTCACGGCTTCTGCTCCGATGAACTTAGATCACTGGTGCCCCCTAAATACGAATTTGAACGAGATACTAGATTAGCAACTAGATCCCACCCTTTTACAGTGAAACCGATAAAATGCAACCGTAACTTCTACTCCAACAGTTTCTTTCCTCGCACTTCCCGACTGTGGAATTCTCTTCCACACGATTGCTTCCCCGACGGCTACAATCTCCAGGAGTTTAAATGTAAGGTCAATAGACACCTCCTAACACACTAACCTGCTCCCATTCTATCAAACATTCTTCCCATCTGCCCAACCCTCATCCTCGCTATCCTTACTCATCTGTCACCTTCCTCCTGACATTCCCTATGTCTAACCACTCCTTCTCTTTACCTTCCCCTATGTAGCCCCATGTGCAATAGTGGCAGTGGAATGCCTTGCTTGGGGTGAGATGATTTAAAAAAAAAAAAAAATTAGATAACCTGATGGAGATGCTGACTTTCTGCACACAAACAACACACTTCAGACTGAGATCAAACATATATCGACAGGATGAAGGCTTAGCAATGGGCTCAACATTATCACCATCATTGGCTAACATATACATGGAATACTTTGAAGAGATGGCATTAGAATCCATATCCCTAAAGCCAACTATGGCTGAGATATGTTAATGACACCTTCATACTCTGGTCATACAAGGAAAAGAACCATGTGAATTCAATTAAATCATCAATACAGTTCACAATGGAAAAAGAGAATGACAACAAACTAGCATTCCTGGATATACTAATATCTTGAACAGAGAGGGAGTTCAAGATATCCTTATACTGTAAGTCAACATTCACTGGACAATACCTCAACTTCAACTCCTACCACCCATACAATGTAAAGAAAGGGATCATCCACTGCCTACAACATTGAGCAAAAGTCATAAGTGGCAACTCCGTGATATATGAACTAGAAATGGTCAGTATAAGCAGTACCCCACAACATAATAACTACCCAGGATACATAACAACGGCTCAAACAAACATGGAATGGAAAACACATGGGGATAACAACTCTCAGAAAACAGCCTCAGTCTGTCTACCATATGTGGAGGGGTTATTGGAGAAAATACAAAGGATCCATGGTCCGTATAAGATCAGGAAAACCTTCAAAAGTAGTTCTACACTTCGCAGATATCTCTCCCAAGTAAGACCTCAATTAGAGGAGAACATGGCTAAGGATTGTGTGTATGCCATTCCATGTAGCTGTAGAAAGAAATATAAAGGAGAAATGGGCCACACCCTTAAGGTAAGGCTGCAAGAACATTGCAAGGCCATAACATGAGGGGAGATAGAAAAATCAGGTGTAGCTGACCACATATGTAGGGAGAAATGGGACCACTACCCCGTACAGGATGAAGTTGAGATAATTGATAGAGAACACCACTAGAAACTATGTAAACTTAAGGAATCAATGCATATAGTAGGTCACAAAAATTTCCTAAGCTGGCCAAGTATAGAAATGAATACAATATGGGAACCATTAATATGGAATTCTAGAGAAAATCATTAGCATCAAAAATTGCAATATTCCAGTGACTTGATACAAAGAGTTGTGAAATCAATACCAGGCTACAGCAGTGGTGAACAAATAACTTAGAGAGTTAAGTTAAAGGGAGATAACTGCATGGCTACCAGAAGTAGCATTGCACATAGAATGAGAATGATGTCCCTCGGTGATCGTAATAAAGGGTTCGGTTCAAAATTGCTAGCATGTGAAGGCCGAAGCTGTACAACAGTCAAAATGTCATAAACACGACAATAAAGATGAGAACAATAGTCTGAACAATTTCAATAGTGTAAATACTATCTCATCTCAGATGTATAGACAACAAAAAAATATAGTGAAAATAGATGGTAATACAAAAAAATATTCAAAACAGCTGACCAGTTTTTGTTCTGCTTTCATCAGAGCTTAAACAAGAAATTAAAATACTCTGCACAGCAACTGAAAGAAAGTGGTGGAGATTGAACGTAAGCAATACACATATATCAATATTGATATATGTATACTTATGCTATAAACAGGTTATATTGAGACCCAACAACCATTCCTTTTTTTCATACAGTGAAGACTCTGTAAGTTTAATAATTTTCCCAAGAGCTTTCAGATAAAAGTCAGAACTCAATATAAAAAAAAATATCTTCATATTAGGTTGATGTACATTGCAAATTATTAACAAGGTATTTGAAGATTGCAGACTCAGATGTAACTGAACATTTGTGCAAATTTTCAAGTTAACCTTTCATAATGCATACTAGCACATGGTAAATTCTTTGACACTCTGTTTGGAGAATAGTCTATCCTTATGTCAGTGCTCGAATTTCGAGATCAAAGTTGAGCTGCAGTACCACTATAGAGAGCACTTTTATAAAGAATGATATCCTGATCAATACCATCACCAAGTTAAAATGTAAGTTTCACTCTTTTTGCTGATATATTAAGCATTTTTTGTCATATTTGACAAAACTAATTTTGTGAACTAACTAACCAAATCAGAGAAGCATAGTTTAATCATTATACAAACTATTCACCAAAAACAAAAATAAAATAAAACAGCTTTATTTTTTCTAAAATATTTGGTGGTGAGATTAAGGCGGTGTGCTCAGTCTATCTAATTCATATGCCTGCATGCATTATTAAAGGTCAACTTGAAAATTTGCATAAGTCTTCCATTATATTCAGGTCTGTAATCTCTGAACATCTCATTAATAATTGAGAATGTTCTTCGACTTACTCTGAAGATATGTTTTCTGTGTTGAGTAGATCAGATTTTGAGTTTTATTTGAAAGTTCTTGAGACAATTTTGTTAAATCAACACAGTTTTTATTGTATAAACAAAAGGAATTGGTTATTGGGTCTTGATACAATCTCTTTATTGCATATGTGTGTTAATATCTGCAGTTGAGTTGCATGTTTTATTTCATGGTCTGAGGTTTTGCATTTTGCCAATGTCAGTAAAACAAGTGGTTATTATTTATGACTTTGAAAGTTTTCTTCACACATTAAACTTTCATTTCTTTTGGAGGATAAAGTGTGTGCATTAAAGGCAAAGTGCAACAATCTTGCCTAGGCATTTATTGGCACTGCTATTTGAATGTGGCAACTTGAACAGTTATGTGTTCTAAAAGAAAAAAGATATGTTGTAATAAATCTATAATGACTACAAAACCTGCTTTGGTTTGGGTGGCTATTTTGAATTATAATGATTTTGTGAATAAGACTATATTCATTACTTAAGGATGAGGAGTTTGTCAAATTTTGATGACTGAAACATTTGATAAAACTAAAATATTTTAGCTTAATTTTCAAGTTACTTGTTAATTAATTAAGGAAAAAGTACTCCTGATGTCAATTTATGAAATTGACAAGTTAATAGTGTCTTTGTGTCTTCAATTATATGGATTGCCTAAGATCCGTAAGAACAATTTGTTGATGTGGCCCATTTTCCCCAACATAAATTGGTAAAATGATTGTCTAAAGAGATACACCCAGTTTTGATTTGTATATAGAAAATGTATTAAAGACTCATTTACATTTGAGAATTACATGCAAAAATGATCATTTGATTTTGACAACAAATTTATATGTTCATTTGACATCAGCAGTTTATTTACTTGTGTTTTCCTTTAGGAAAAAATAGATATTTGCATTGATATTCTCTATTGCAGTAATCTTTCTCTCCTTCATATTCTGGAAATTGTTTTATTGAGCGTGTTATATTTGCTGCCATGTTCATAGACTTTAGCTTTGATATAATGATGTACAGGCAAGTTGATGGTATCTCAATGTATAGCCCTTTAGATCCTGTGATGACAAGCATTTTTGTGTGTTTTTATTAGTAAGGGTTGTTTGCTTGTACCAAATGACCCAACTATTATTTTATTTTATTTTTTTTCTTTCTGCTACAAACTTATGTTTGAGCAGAAAACCTGGGATTCTGTAGCACAGATGCTGAAAACACCCTTGCAATAAATTCTGGTTTAACATGCATTGATGTGAACTCCGCTGAACACACAAATTCCAAGTGTGCATTCAACAAAAACTCGCCCTTTTTCATATTTTCTCGCCAAGCCAGAGAATTTGCTTACTGAGTACACTGCCAGCCTAGATCTGACTTACTGATGCATAGTGCCTTGTCATTCCAGCGCCAATGCTCAGACAATCTACCTCGCTAGCAATTTGTTCATACATGTAGGCTACATTACTCTAGCTCTCTTAGATCTCTTAAGTAGTTCTCAACACTCTCCCCTGATCTGTGGCAGCTGGGTGGTGATCATCTTTGCCAGGTGCTTTTTGCAATGGCAGGAAGTGTGATTCTGCTTCCTCTTCAGGTGAACTGTCTGATTCCAAATCTTTGCTGTCATGTATCAGACTATCTGACTCATGTTTTGAAGATGTTTTACTGTTGGAGTCTTGAGGAGCTAACACTGCAACATGGGCATGTTTTTCATGTGGCGGAGCATTCCATTCACTATACAGGTCTGCAGGCTAATTATCTTTGTTACCTGATCCCTACCAAACTTTGTGGTACACCAACTCTGTGGAGCTTTGAGCCACACATGATCTCTAACCTGGTAAGGGCTATGGCCAGAAACTGAGGGCATTGTCACAGCATCAACACTTGCCTCACCCGAACTTCATATTGGTAAATCGCATTTGCTGGTGCAGCCAAGTGTGAGTGGTCATTTTTTGGGGTCACATTGTGCCAGTAGACAGCCTCCTGGCTGCAATTCGTTTCACTGACAGGTGACATCTCTCAGCTATGCTATTCCTGGCTGGATCGTATGTGCAACAAAATTGCAGACTTATTCCACTCCTGTGCAAGAGTTTGGAAATCCCTGTTGCAAAAAGTTTGTGTCATTGTTCATAAGAAACTCACACGGTGGATCACGCTCAAAGATCACCATCTCCAGCTGCCAAATCACACTTGCTGATTCTTGTCTTGCAAATTTCTTCTAAATGGTTGAAGCACAATAGGCTGTGAGGATTAATAAATGGCATGAAGCAAAATGCATTATACCGATTCCAAATACCTGTCAATTCCTGTTCACCTCCATCTTTCCCTTCTTCCAGTGAACTGGTGCTAGGTCTATCAGTTAACATTCTTCATACCCTTGTATGTCTGACTTAACTGCTGCTTTTGTCATTACTGGACACACCCTTCTGACAAAGTAAGTGGTGTTCCATACTCCCAGGTGTCCACTACACTTGTGGATTGACAAGATTTGGCTCATATCCAGCTCATCCATGTGGACAGCATTGATTAATGGCCTGAGTCCATTCACGTTCTTCATTGCATTATACCATTGCTATGGCACCCTGGTCAGTCGGTTGGCAATGTTTTCAGTTGATGTAACTAACATCATGTCCATGGTCAGCTTGTACTCCATCACTAGTTCCTTCAACCATCTTCTGATGAGCATCTCGCTTGCTGCCTTGGTATGCACTTGTGCCTTCTCGGTAAGAGTGTTCGATACTACCTAGTAGTGCAGACAGAGAGAGTCCATCCTTATGTGCAACACCTTGCCCTGCCATTGGAGAGCCAAGTTAATGCCTTTTAACATGCCATCCAGTTCAGCCAGGTTTATATGTTGGGCATCATTTTCAGGCCTCAGTCAACAAGTATCCTCTAGCACAGTCATGTGCCTCTCCAACACTACACCAATTGCTAACAAACTTGCGTCTACCCACATGTTCTGCTCACAACTGCCCACGCACCAATCCCCATGAGCTGGATCATTCTGCTTCATGGCATTCATAGACTTAGACATCATACGCTGGAGGAGGGTGCCTTTACTTCATCATCTCAGGTCTTTGTGATGATACTAGCTCTCCTCTTGGTAATTCTACAAGCCGCACAAAGCCACTCACACACCAGGAAGGGTCTGAAAAGCTTTCTACATAAGGAGAACACAGTCTGTCGTGTAACAATGCCAGGAGCTTCTGGGACCATGCTTTCTCACTTCCACCACAATTCACTGTGCTCCATCTCAACAGTCAATCCAAGCACCATCCTCCAACTTTTCTGGATTCTTGCATTCCAGTTCAAATTGAGTCAAGTGTTCCTTGACATGGATCACAGGCACAACATCTTTATTGACATAGATGTCATGGATGTAAGCTGATGGTACACGGTCAATATCTTCGTCCTGCGACATCAATGGCCTTCATGATAAGGGGAGCCACATTTAAGCCAAACCCCAAACATGTCAGGCAGTACCATTCTTGGTCAATCTTTACAATCTGGAAGAGTCACAAAGTCTTGTGGACATGTACTTGGAGTTATAATCTCTTGAGGTCCAACAGAGATATGTTCAAACCTTTCTGCTACCATTCACGTAGCTTAGCTGCACAGATATCCGCATTAATGCGTCAATATGATGATTGAGTTTCTGGTAGTCCATCACAGGATGCACCTTTTGTTCTGCAGCAATACAACCATCAGAGAAATTAATCCTTTGAGAGGCCCCAACCTTTCTTCTGGGTATATGTTGTGGAGTAGTTTTCGCACTGAAGGTTATAATCGTGCTATGTCAGTTGCTAATTGACTTAACGTACCCATGTTACAAATGTTAGGAACTTGGTAATCTTCCAGTAAAAGCTGACTCCTTAGTATTCGGCTAACTGCCAACTAATATCAACTGCCTAGTAGCTCTACTGGACTCCAATAGAACTGTAAAGAACTCCTATGAACTTCCCAAGAACTTCTCCCGTTAACTTCCTGTTAACTCTTATTAATATAGGTGGGAGAGTCCATTATCTGAGGAATAGGTGTGTTTCCCCATAACAGTATAGCATGAGCCAACCACTATCCATCCATGCTGTAAACGCCTCCTTCTACCAGGCCTCTATCAATATTCCTTTGGTCATCTTATCCATCTCCATGTAAAAGGCTAGTGCATCACCATCCAGATACATTGGCAGCAGACTTGTGACATCATTCACCAGGTGAAGTTTTGCCACCAGCCTCACCTTTTTCAACCACGCCACAATGTCTCCTCTGCAAATGAATGACTTTATCATGTCCCTGCTCATGTGCACTTTCACCATAATAATGGTGCTTAAATGACTTATAGCAGAAAACCTTGGATCCTGTAGCACAGTCATTGGAAACATCCTTGCAATGAATTCTGGTTTAACATGCATCGACATGAACTCCACTGAATTCCCAAATTCTGAGTGCGCATTCAATAAAATTTTTTTCATATGTTCTTACCAAGCAAGAGAATTTGCATATTGGGTATGCTGCCATCCTTAATCTGACTTCCTGGCACATGCACCTCCTCATTCCAGTGCTGATGCATGGACAGTCTGCCTTGCTAGCAATTTGTTTGTACATTTAGGCTACTCTATTTTAGCCTACTCTATTTTAGCCCTCTTAAATCTCTGAGGTAGTTCTCCATAGTGGATGATACCTTTTGCATGTTTAATAGTATGATAGATTGAAAGCTGTTTCATGAAACCCTAAATGGGTTGTATTCACCTCTCCATTTCAATTGTGAAAAGGAAAATGATGATATTTTGTCTTTTTTGGATGCATCAAACTTTTATTCTGTGTTTGCTACATCAGTGTACTGAAAACCCACTTTTATAGGTTATGCTTGGATTTGTTTTTTCTTAAGTTTCATGAAATTAATCTTATTAAATTAAGACCTTAATCTATTGTGCCCTAATTATTTGTTCTAAGATTAATAACAGACATTAGAATTTAAGAAAATCTTTTGCAACAATGGATATCTCTTGAATTCAGTTCAATCTAAGATTTGCGCTAAGATTACACAGTTCCATGAATCAAAAGTATTGAATCTCAATAAATGTCCTGTATATTTAAAATTACCATGGATTGGAGAAGTTTGTGTGAAATTTTCTAAACAAATTTCTGTTAGTGTTAGTATTTGTTTATTTTTTGTTAATTCATTTTCTCTTTTCAACCAATGTTGAAATCATTTCATAAAGATGACCTACTATCTTTCAAACAAGCTCTGTTATTTATCAATTTAAGTGTCAGTGTGAGGCTGACTTCATAGATAGCACCAAGTAGCTACTAGGGAAAAAAATTTCTCAACATGTGATAGCATGCATTAGGAAAGCATAGGTGTTGAGTTATGTTCATGTGTGCAATATCCAAACATTTCAATTATAATCAGCAGTGCATATTGACTGATAATCGGAATATGTTTTCTATGTTGATCACATTCTGACTTTTATCTGAAAGTTCTTGAGACAATTTTTATTAAATTGGCACAACCTTCATTGTATAAACAAAAGGAATGGTTATTAGATATCCATATAATTCATTTAAAGCATATTTTAGATTAAAGATATTCTTGAGTTAGCCAAAGCAAGTCAAAAGATTTGTCTTTGCAAAATGTCGAGAATGCAAAGAAATTTCATTCTTTTGACTACTGGTAATGAACGCTGATCTTACCTATTGCTGACAGGTTCTTATAATTTAGACTAGTTAAAAGAAAAAAATTTTCGATTAATTCATGTTTTGTATTTTATTTTATTTTTTTATTTATTTATTTATTTTTTTTTTTACAAATACTTTCTTTCAGAGTGACTTTATTTTGTATTCTTTGTCTGAAACTTGTAAAAGAATAGGTTTACATTGAATTTAAAATGTAATTTTTTTTTTTCTAAGCCATTCTGGTGGAGGGAAATTTATCTTCCTCAGCAGGACTAATCAATTGTACTTAGTATAAGTACATACGTAATAATTTTCTTTTTTTTTTTAACCGGGACATTAGCAACCCTGTAGGTTAAAAAGAAATTGGACCTTACAAAGGGTGGAAGAGCTCTTAAGGAGTCAACGGCCAGCTAACTAGAGGTGGTGTCTCAATAAATCACCATGGAGCAGGCAACGGGATACCACTCCACTATCTACCCACCGCTTAATCATGGTTATTCACAACACATATATGAAAGCCAACAGCATGAAGGGGTTGCTTCTTAAGAAAGCAACTCCTCACTCTGTAAGGATCGACATGGGCAACAGGTGCCACCTGACTGTCATCCGGCGACTGTTAGCACTAACGGTGTAAAGGGGACATTTTACTCTCAAATTTGTCCCTCGTCCAGGAAAGAGCAACATGAACAACAGGTGTCCCTGGACTGTTACCCTGTGACTGCGCAACAAAGAAAAAATTACTTTTGCTACATGGAACATCAGGACACTTAACAACTGTGGACGACTAGAGAATATCAAGCAAGAAATGGACAGACTGAAGATCAATATCCTAGGCATATGCGAAACCAGATGGCCTAATAATGGAGACCTCATTAGTGACACCCACCGAATAATTTATACAGGAGGCAAAAATAACAAGAAAAGGGTCGGCTTAATATGAGACAAAGAAGTAAAGAAATGAGTTCTTGGATACTGTCAGCTTTCAGAGAGAGTCCTCTTGGTTAAACTATGGGGAATGCCCTTCAACATAGCTATCATAGTAGTTTATGCGCCGACAACTCAAAGTATTGAGGACAAAATAGAATCATTCTATTCCATACTGGACAGTGCCAAGACTCAGTGCAAAAGCCAAGAAATTAAGATCATAATGGGGAACTTGAATGCCAAGGTAGTTAAAGAGAGGGAAGGAGACACGACCAGCAACTTTTGACTAGGGGATTGCAATGAACGAGGAGAAAAATGGGTCCAATGGTGCTCAGCAAATGACCAGGTAATTACTAACACCTGGTTTCAAGAACACCCATGAAGAACCAAATAGACTACATAACTATAAACAAAAAATTCAGGAACACAGTGGTCCAATGCAAAACATATCCAGGTGCCGACTGCGGAAGTGACCATGTCCCAGTCATCTGCAAACTAAGGATAAAACTCCGGAGAATGAAGAAGCCCCGCACATCACCAAGGCTGCAATACGACACACTTTGAATGACCTCACCCTGCAGAAAGAATACACTTACAGACGGAGTGGGGGTTGCGAGGTGTGACAGAAGCAAACATACTAAGAACCATAAGGGATAGGGAGATGTGGAGAACCATGATCGCCTACATCCTGAAGGGACAGGGCACATAGAAGAAAAAGAATATGTGTTTCAATATACTATTGATATTTCTTATCCCCATTTTTCCACCTATTTTATTTTAGTCATTGTGCACATTATTTTAAATTCAGATTTGAACTCTGATGAGAAAAGAATGAAAAGCAGCCAAAGCCTTTTTTTATTTTCATATCATTGCCATTTATTGTGGCCCTATTTTCTTTTGTCCAATTTCCTCTTTAATTTATTTTAAATATGTATGTTTTTATAGCATCGTTTAAATTTTGTACTTCCAGTAAGATCTTTAGAACTAGTTTTATTCTGTTATCAGACAAATGATAGTCTATATCAGTTCACATTGTCAAACTTCTTTAGAGATAAATTGCTCTTGTTTTAAATATGATATATTTATTTTCCCCAAACTGGAAATCATTTATAATTATAAGTGTTATTTTCCTCCTCCAAAAAAGTAACATTATTATGAAGATTTTTTTTCCTATAGATTAACAAACAAAATTTTGAGCATAAAAAAAGATTCTTTTTGACAAACATTGAAATATTTTGTATCTTTTAGTTTTTTTAAGAAGATAATGGGCAATAGTTATGATCTTCTATCATATATTAGATGTAAAAATTTAATCAATATTACAAATTCTTACCAGAAAATATTCATTTAATTCAAGGTGAATTGCAAAAAAAAAATTACATAAATAAGTTGATTTTTTTTACTAAACAGTAATGATTTCATGTAAATTAATGTTTCCTGAATAGAAATAATAAATATCAGAAAACTAATCCTGTTTAACAATTCTCTTAGTATACATTAAGAATATTTTACAATCTTGAATAATGTAAATTTTGATGGCACTTTTTAAGTACAGTGCTTTTTATAATGTAGAAATTGACTTAAATTTCACTGCATTTGTGTCTTCTATAAAGAGGCAAAAAGATTTCCTGTTATACTGTTTCAAAGTTATTCTCAAAATCAATTATAACTTTCTTTTTTTTATTGACTACTCACAAGCATTTTTGGGAGCAGTCGGTGGAGGATAAGTTAATATACTTGGAGGACCAAATAAATTCCATGTTATATGAGATTTTTGGTCATTCCTAGTAGATGGAACTAATTATTGTTGCAGTTTATTTAGTGCAGGTATTTAAATAAGAAGAAACAGAATATTCTCAATTACTGAAATATTGTCTTAATATATTTCTAATGTGTTGTAAGTGGTTAGACATGCAATTACTAGACCATTATAGATTGAGAAAGATCACTGTCAAGCTTAGAAACATTCAAGTTAGAAATGTTAGTTACTTTGATCATTACTAACATCTGATTTCATCAATGTTGTCTTTATCTGTTAATTTTATAAGGTTAATGCCATAACATTGGTCTATCTGTTGCTGAATTTTGTTTTGCTATTTTTACTCTCCTTAACTCAGTTGATTATCTTCTTAACATGTTTCAAACATAATCCTTCTTTCAGTTTTTATACTCACTACCTTAACTTTTCTTATGCACAACTACCAAGGGTTTTTTTATCAAAATGCTATTTATTTCCAGATTTCTAGAATATTCTGTCCTTCATTACTTTAACTGTTACTCTTACAAAACCTTTCTCAGTAGCTATCTGCTTGTTTTTTGTTTTGTTTTTACATATTGTACCCTCCCTCTCTGCAGGCTATTACTATTTAAGCAAGCTTCACTGTTTACAGGCATTAAATTGTTGTTGAAGTAAATCGGTTTTGAGGACATTGCTTAAATCCAGGTGCGGTTGTGAGGCTAAGCCTTGCAAATCTCTTTATGTTTACATGAAAAGCATCCTATCAATTTATCACATATATTGATGTATGCAAGTAAAATTTACTGTTAATGTAAATCTATTTGGATCTAGCAGGAACATACTACATATTCAATATGTATGTGACTTCAATCTGAATACTGTAATAACACTGGTGATGTTAATCCAGTGAACTTAAGGTTGTACTCTCAGGCTTCAGCATCATAAATATATACTTAGGTAAGAATACTTCATGATTATTAATCATTTCATTGTTATTCAAATGCTGTTTTAATTTTTATAAATGTTATCGCAATTTTAATTTTTAAAAGATTTTATAAATACCAAAAGGTTTCTAGGCTGATTTACAAATATACATACAAATAGTATAACTATCTACTCATAATATTTCAATATTAGATTTAAAAATTAAATTTTTTGTTCATTTGTAGTTTGTATATTTCTTTATTTTTATTAACCTTCTTCACTTTCCTAATTTGTGTTATTTTTAATTTTAATACTTGACTCTTCTTTAGTCCATAAGCCATAAGAATTTACATTTACTTTACTAATTATTTCAAAAATTGTCCAGTAGATGTTTTTATTTAAAATAATCAATTATATAATTTCCTTTCAAATGTCCAGCTGATAATGTAAAATAAATATTAAAATAAGAAGTCTTGATTCATATTCTCTTCTAATTTTAGGCTCTTTGTATGTTTTTCAGGAGTTTGTTTTGAGCTTTAAATATAAATTTTATAACTCATGTGTTTATACATAACTATTGTGAATCAGCTTTTTACATTTGCACAGTATATATGTCAATTGTTGTTATATTAATAAGCATGGAGTAGCTTAAATTTTCAGAAACTGAAATCCATATTTTTAACCTTCCTAGCAAGTACAGTATATCAGATTGGATATTAGTTGGCTGTTAAGTTTATAGTTTGCATTGTTTTACACAATAAAGTTATAAATATCTAAAATGTAGTGTAACAACACATACATACACACACAAACACACATCTATTGATTAATTGAAGAAATCCTATGTTACCTGTTTCATCTTTTGAAAGGACCCCAGATTAACAATGTTTTTATCAATGGAATTTTATATATGTAAGGTGAAGAAGATGAAATACAGTGAACACTGATTACAGTTCTAGCTGAAGAAGTTTGAAATCTTTTAAATCCAATGTATCTAGGTGCATAACTTAACCAAACTTATTCAGCTTTTTACTACTGTTGTTTTTATATCTATAATATCCCATATTATAACAGCAGTGGTTTTATTAAAAAAGGATATGTGATCTTGATTTTTAATTTACCATGGAAGATTCTGAAATTAGTGAACTTTCAATACATTTTCTCACTAATAATTTCCTTCACTTTTAATTAAAACTGCATTTTTTAAATTAAAATTATGGTCTCAGATCTATTACAATGAACAAATAATACATTGAATGCATTGTTTTGTAAAAGATCCCTTTTCTATTCATATGTTTCTTTATTTAAATTTCTAGGTGGTTTTAGGTTGTTATTTTGTTTTGTATTAATTAAATATTTTATTTTTTAAGTAGGTGAAACAAATTTTATATTAAGTTATATTCTTTTCAATTTCAATATTAGCTTTAATATGTAATATTAAATGTCCCTATATAATCACTGTTTTTCAAAGCAGTATTATAAATGGTATTTACTGTATTTAGTCTCTTCTACAACATATATAAGACTCTATCAACAAAAAAACATTGTTAGTCTGAAGAAGTCTTTTTGATGGATCAAACACTTAACACAAGTTTTTTTTCATTTTGACATTCAATTGGCTATTAGTTGTCTGAGTTATCTCATATATATATATATATATATATATATATATAAAATAAGACAATATTGTATTGTTTTAGCTTAACTATATAGAGGGAGTTGTAGGTATAAGAACATTGGTGTTTAAGGTATTATGTATTAACAATTTTTCAATATCTTGTGTCAAACTGATCCATGTTAGAAATATTAACAAATGAATCCATGATGATTTATTACTATATCCTGTTTATACCTCAGTATCTTCTCTATAAATATGCATTACAAAAAGTAGAAATAATATCTATTTTAACTGTTAAAAGTATTTTTCTTTATTTTTTTATTTTGAATGATATAATCTTGTTTTAAGAAAAAATCACTTCATATAAAACAAGCTTTATTGCATAAAATTTAACTCATTGACTTCATACACTGCCTTGATAGACTTTATGATCAATTGTTCTTTTTGGAATTTCATCCAGTAATTCAAATTGACATTTCAATATGTATATTTCCAAAACAACTTCAAGTAACATAATGTGAATTCTTAACATCTGTTCATTTAAATGTTTTAATATTATACATTTATTTTCCTGCACAAAAGCTGTTTGTGAAATCTTTTCAAAGATGCAATAAAAAAAATTAAGCTCATGCATTTAATGTTTGCATTTACTGACCCTGCATTATTGAATATTTTAATTAGCTGTTTGATTAAATAAATACTAGATTTGGAATGACACTAACAATTTTGCTTTTTTCTTTGTTAATATAATTGAGCATTTTACAATTTCTTATAAATGTTATTAAAACCTTGTGTTTGGTTGATCAATATAAAAATATTATTAATTGCATCTCTGATCATTTGTTATTAAATTTAGTCTGTAATTGCAATGAGGAAACCAAATGTATTTATGTGCTGATTTTTGTATCTTACTTTGACTGAACAGATGTTGTTCTGAAAGTGTCTATTTACAACTAATGGTAATTACTAATTACAGTAAATATTTTATATTTTATTGATGATGTAGATTTTGTGCTGATAAAAAATCTTCAAAACTTTGATAATTGCTTTATTGTTTAAGTAATCTTCAATAATAATAATCATAATAATAATCAAATATTTACAGAAACTAATTTCCATTCCATTTTTGGATTTATTAATTAATGTAGGATTTATTAATTTAACTTGTTTAAGAAATCCATAAGCATCAACTATGTTCTCATTTGTTGACTAATCAAACATCTTTTATTGTAGTTCTTTCTCATATTTTTGCAAGATATTTAAATGAAATAACAAATATTCCATGATTGTAGCAAAGACCTGGTTTAATGAAACTTATTTTTCTGAAGTAACATCTTAAATTTGCAAAAATAAGTTAATATATAAGTTTTTACACACACGCACACACACACAATGATCTGACATTGAAGATTTTTCATCCTGACCCACTTCCCAAATCTAACCAAATAACCAAATATTACATTCTTTTTAGAAGCTTCTTGGTTGAGCTGAGAACTTTCCAGTGTGTGTGCACATACACACATACACACAGGGTCTATCTGGAAATTATCCAACCATTTAATGTTAACAAAAACATAGCACCTTATTCTCCTTCAAAGAACTGTTAGGATTGCATATACTTACCCTAGAATTCTTTCCCCTTTCTGAAATAGTTTGAAAAGTCCTCTTTAAAGATCATCATCAGGTAACTTGTTTCATTATTCTTAATCTCACCCATAGTAAGAAAAAGTCTTCTCCTTTTTAACAACAATTTTAGCTTTGACAAAAAGGAAAATTTGCAAGAAATCAATTCTGTACTATATGAAGAGGAAGTTGAGAGACATGGGTGATGTGAAGAATAAGCAGTTAACATATTCAGAATGGCTGGATACTTTCCATACAGTTATGGAAGCCATGGATATTATAATTATATTATGGCATTGTAATTCAACAATTTTCTTTATGACACAAACATATTTCCAGTATTTTTTGGTGCTCTGAATGTTGTATACTTTCCAGAATGTGGATAATTTCACACAGATTCTCAACCAAATTTGAAATGCCAATACCAAAATTTTATCAGGTTTTCATTCATTGAATCATCCCTGAAAGGCTTCTTAAAAAAAAAAACGAGAAAAATAAACTTTCTTTAACTTGATGCTGGTTTACTGTTGGTATCAGAATTATTTGTATATTTTCTAAGATAATGTGAATATTTGCAAGTACTTAATGAAATTACCATAGATTTTATCCATATTTAGCTTTAAATAATTCAAGATTTTAAAAAAGTTTTGGTCAATTATATTCTTAGTTATACATTTTTCTAAAAATTGGTGCAGTCTAAAATCATTTGCATCCTTCCCCTTATGGAAATTATGAAATAATATTGCTCTATGGCAATTGTAATTTTTTTTTCTTAATTTAACACTTAATGCAAGCACCTTTAGACAATTAAATAGTATTGGTCTGATTCTATAACATTCTACAAGGTTCTGACAAAGATAATATGTGAGTTCCATGTATCACGATAACTCATTTGTTCTGTAACTACGGTGAAAACTGCTGAACTTGACTTGATGTATACAAGCAAGGTGATGGTTATGGAGCACTTTCAAAGTATTCTAATGCCCTTGGATTGACAATTTGCAGCATTGTATTGAGAATGTTAAGGAATGGTAGAAAAGGGTTAATTTCTGAGAGAAAGAAAAATTATTAAAGATGTCTAAAAGAATCCTCACTTAATGGCAAAGGTCATTTCATTAATATACAGACAGCAGAGTTGACAGTATCAACAAAGACAATCACTGTCTTTGCCAAGCAGGATTTTGAGTTTTTTATTCAACTTCCTTGAGCTAAACATCTAAAAAAAAAAGCAGATTAGCTTCTGCTAGAAGTCATGTAGAATATGAGAATGAATATTGGAACTTTGTTTTATGGTCACATGAGATCCCATTAATGCATGGAGGAAAGTGAATGAAGCTCACAAACCAAAATATCCCCTCCTCACAATTAAGAACAGTGGTGGCAGCATTATGCTTTGTGGATATTTCACTGTTTCTAAAATAGAACTAGTGAGGGTATTTGGGTATTCTTAAAAATAATGTAAAACAAAGTGCATGAAAGGTGTTTTTGAAACATCATGATTTCAGCATGACAGTAATCCAAAATACACATCATGAATTGTTACAAAATATTTAGATGACAGCAAAATCAAGGTATTGGCATACCCTTCACAAAGTCCTGACTAAACTGCATTTAAAATTATGGTCCTATTTGAGGAAAAAAAGTAGGAGACAGAAAGCTTTTAAACTAGAGGAAATAGAAGTGATTGGCAGAGAAGAATATAGCAAAATACATGTCGGTGTGTGTATTGATCTTGTAAGGAACTATGAAAAATAATTAAAGGCAATTTTTGAAAATAAAGGTTACGCAATTGATTAATAAGGCAAGATAACTAATCATTTTGTCCTCTGTTAAATGTTTGTTTGATGTTTTCCGATATTATTGTTTGACATTGAAATAAAATTTAGCTGTGAGTGTAACAACATATTCTTTCAAATCCATTATTTCATCATTTGTGGAAAAATGCACATGAAATTTCCATGTAAATCTGAGGGATTACAGCTTTATTCATAATTATGGAGGAGAGGATAATAATTCTTAATACTATCTGTATTTACTGTATTGTGCATAATACGTGAAATCTTGAACAAAGATTAAAGGTAAAAATGAAGGGTTATATTATACATAAGTAGATGTTTTCAGTAATTTTTACTCAGTTTAAAAATCTACTTATTTGAAAAGCAAGATTGCAAATACACTCAGCATAATAGATAATAAAACAAAGTAGATAAGTTTTATAATGAAGGATGTATTATGCACAAGAAAAAAAAATATATATATGATTCCATAGATAAATATTGTTTAGTCTGAAGAAGTTCTTTTCAAGGATGAAGCAGATAACATAGAATTTCTTTTCATTTATCATTCAGTTACCCACTATTAGTCAGATATATGTATGTAGCAGGATCCATTTATGTCACCTGATAATAGGAGCACCCTGTTTGGTCAAAATTGAATTCTTTTATGAGCAGTGTCTGAAGTGGTTTAACAGTCTCAGAGCACAGACCTGGGTTATGGTGACTGTGCACTGCTGAAACCACATGGCTCCCCAATTGGCTGAACTGAAAAGACCCAAATGAATATGGGAACCAGTTTAGTGGCAAGAGTTGCTGGAAGGTTGTCAGTGTACACAGCCAACCACCTTTAGGACTCCACTCCAGATTTTCTTCCATAGCCTTTTCCATGTTTGGATATTGCCACAAGGCAATGAACTTTTAAAACAAGATTTTTTTTTTTTCCATATATATATATATATATATATAATCAAATAAACCCAAAAGAATACAAATACAAAAAAAAGATAAATGAAGAAATCACAAAATCTTATAAAAAAAGTCCTGGATTCCTATATTGAAAACATTAACAAGAAAGCTAAAATTATTACAAATTAAATTTAAGCCAAAAAATACAAATTTTAACAGGCAGACAAGCTTTCCTAACAATCAAAGACTATAAAGAAAATTTTCCCAATGACCCATTATAAATACAACAAAAACAGAAGTGGGCAAAATAAGCCATCAAATATTAAAAAATATTTGTGACTTGCTAAGAACAGCCACTCAAGCTAACCAGTGGAAGAAAACAAGTGATTGCATTTCCTGGTTCCAAAAAATTGAATGCAAAAATAAGTACACATTCATTAAATATGACAGAATAAGCCTTTACCCATTAATTTCTGAAAAAGGTTTAATGAAAGCATTTAATTTTGCTAAAAGGTACATAAAAATACTATCTGAACATATTGATATAATCCTACATTGCCACAAATCAATACTTTTCCACAAAGGTAAAACATGGATAAAAAAAAAAATCAAACAACAGCACATTTGATGTACCTCAAGAATTGTATGATGGAGCAGAAATTTCAGAATTGTTGGGCATATACATTTTAAATAAAATCAACAAAATAATCCATATAGACAACCACGGATTATATAGAGATGACAGATTAATGATATCACCAGACAACAAAAGAGAAAATGATAAAACAAGGACAGAACTTTTCAAACTATCCCAAAAAACTAGATTTTGTCATAATAGTAGAAACAAATAGGAAAGTAGTACAATATTTAGATGTGGAATTTAATTTACAAACTGGCAATGTCTCGCCATACATGAAAATAAACACTAAGTTAAAAAAAAATCTAGTGATCCCACAAAAGTATAATTAGGCACATCCACAAAGGAATAGAACACAGACTATAAAATAATTCATCAAACAAAACAATATTTGATGAAAAGAAAAAACCATGAAGATGTGCTAAGAAAATCTGGCCATAAAAACATTTTACAATATAATTCTCAACCAAACAGACAAACAAAAAATGATAATAAAAAACGAAACCTTACCTGGTTCAACCCACCATTTAATTTAGAGGTAAAGACTAAAATAGGACAAATATTTTTCAAACTGATAGACACTTTCCAAAAGGATCAGAACTAAACAAAATTTTCAATAGAAACACAATCAGGCTAAGTTATAGTTGTACTAGTAATTTAGATAGTTTCATAAAAAACAAAACGCCAGAAATTTAGATAGTATCATACAAAACAAGACCACTAATAAAGAATGCAACTGCAGGGACAAAAATAAATATCCATTTCAAGGATTTTGCAATACAAAAGAAGTCATTTACAAGGCAAAAGTACATGACTTAAATGGCCAAAATAAAATATATTTGGCATCAACCAAAGACACCTTTAAGACCAGGTGGTTCAATCACAAGTCTACATTCAAAATAGAAAACTTAAAAACTGTACAAAATTGGCTAACCACGTGTGGAAATTGAAATCAAAATATGGAAAAAAAACCCAGACATAATGTGGAGTACAGTAAAAACAGGCAAATGGTGGCAAAATATGTAGACTGTGCCAGGAAGAAAAGTTAGTGATTATGTTATTCCTAAATAAAAATGAACTATTGAATGAAAGAATGGAAATTATGACTAAGTGTAACTATACTAAAAAAAAACTATTAGGTTCATACAACCATGGATGAAAACATAATTTCTTGTAATTATAAAAATTGCATGTTCAAAAATTCCCAGCCACATAAGTGTTCAAAAATACTAAAAATACTACCATTACATGAGCGTTCTTAAAAAATGGTAAACGGTAAAAACAGTTATTGAAAATCGCCTGAAGGAAGACACCACTGATGGTAGAAACCTGGGTCACATAATAACTCGTTTACAAATGGAAAATATATATATATATATATATATATATATATATATATATATATATATATTACAAATGTTGTATGGAGGAGATTGAGAATGTTGAAACTAAAATTTAAAAAAATAGTAAAATATATATGTAACTTCTTTACTACAGATTCTAGTTATATTTTTATCCTGGTTTCTACTACAAGCTTGATTCTGATTTCTAAACACAGTAAAAGTTTTTGTAGAATAATCTTTAATTGCTATCTTATACAAAACTTTTCTGTTTTGTTTGTCACATTAGATATGACAATAAAAATATATATATAAAAACATATGTTTATCTCATGAAATAAATGATTTCATAAAATTAAAATTAATTCCCAAATATGAACAGGAATGTAATTATATTTTTAAAAATTAAAAGAAAATCATTCAAATATCCTTTGACTTGTGATTTTTTATTCTTAATCACTTATCAGTCAAAAATTATTTTTTATCCCTTTGCATTGAATAATGCCCAAAATACTTCAAGGTAAATATATTTGGTAAAACCAACCTTGAATAATCTTGTAATCTTCCTAACTAAATGATTTTTATTTATGTAAGTTGATTTACTGATATTTCTAAGAGTTAAATGCCTGCTTCTGAATATATATAGGCTACTGTTGTTCTAAAATTGAAGAGCTCTTTGATTTTACTTCCAGCCATAACTAATAAAAAAAAAAATTAAATTTTTACAAAGAAATCTCTACAGTGTGAATAATTCATTCACACTCAACTCTTTCTTTGTTTCTATTTTTATATATTCTAACTCACATTTAGTCATTATGTTATACTTAATGCTGCCAACAATTATTGTCAGATCTTAGAGTGCATATTTCATCAATAGTGTGTACATGTGATTTGATATAAACGTATAAACTGTCATTAAATTTATTTAACTTACTTTTAATACCACAAAATGCTTGTATATAAATTTCTTCATTTTTTTGAGTCACTCAAACTGTTATTCTCATCTTAATTATTATGGATGTTATTATAGATGTTTCAGCCAAGTACACTCTGAAAACAAGCATTTGAATAAATTTTAAAAGTATATTAACAATTAATCAGAAGTTAATACACTGAGTTGTTTAGTTAAAATTAGAAGAACAATAATTTCTTATTTTTATTTCTTCTAAATATGATTTAGAGATTAATTTTTTGTAAAGCCCTGGAATATTATCTAAACACTGATCATGAAAGGGGAAAACTAATGCATGGGCCATATTCTTTTTATTTTACTCTTGTATGTATATACACACATGCAATTTTTTTTTTTTTTTGTATATTAATATGTGTGTTGTGGTGTAATTGGAATGAGAAATTGGAGAGTCAAGTTCAAATTGCAGTCAAATTTGTTTCATTTACTTGTGCACAAATATCCTTGAGTAAGATATTAATCTATCTCTTCTCTCTCCAACTATGAGTTGAATAGATGGATAGATTGGATTCTATAGCCTTAGTTGGCAACTAATCTACCACAAAAAGTAATGGCAACTTTTGAGACATGATTGCACAAGCGTGTATCATGTACAGCAATTAATAGACTGATTATTAAAATCATAGTTCTATCTTTTCTGACTGTTGAAATAAATTTTAAGATTAAAGCATTTAAATACATTTTATTTATGCTTGAGTTTTTAAAAATCTTAGCAAGATGTTTCTCTTGTCTTTTTTTTTATTGTCACTGTTTTTCTTGATTAGATGCTGTGTTTTTTAATCTTATTTTCTTTTTATTCTTGTTATTTTAATAGCTTAGATTTAATACACTACTAGTAATACCTGATATTTGCTCCACAGTTGACAATGACTAAAATGTTTTATGTATAGGCTATATATTCAATGTTAAATATCAGTGATTATAGTTTCCGATTAAATAAATAAAATCAAAAGAAAGGAATACACCCATAGCTCATATAACTACTTACCTGCAAGTTATTTGGACTGCCTTTTATGTCTTTCTGATCTCTGCTCAGGGTTACTGCCTACAAGCCCATTGCATTGATTCAAATTCTGCAGTCATTGCAAGTGGCTGGTGATTTTCAACAGTCCTAAAGAATTGCATAATACTTTTATTGCCATCATTGATATATCATCTGCTTTACAGCATTTTTTAAAAATTCTGTTATATTAATGTTGAAATATTCTGTTTGGAAATTTCTGCATAAATAATATATTGCATGTACATCAAAAATATATCAAGAGAAAAGTAAAAGAAATATTTACATGAGTAAGTATATATAAAAATACTTGCAACATTGTCCCCAATTTTGTTTTAAAAATACATTTTCTTCAATTTTAAGACTTAAGAAGCTTTAAATTTCTGTTAAATTATTAGCAATCTGATAATATAGGGATGAAGAGGAAAATATTAAATAAATTGTGCTGAAATTATTCTAAGGGTGATATTAACTGGAAAATCAAGTGAAGAAAAATTTACAATTTGATATTTAAATGTGTATGAGACTTTCAAATGTTTGTTATTTTAGTTATTTTATTTGAGAATAATTTCTTTTTTTATAATAAATTTTATTTTATTTTAAATAATGTATATTTAAATAACCTTATTTTAAAAAATATAGCTGCCAACATTGTAATCAGTATTATGACAGTTTATGAAAAACATATTTTTATTGTCTCTTATTTTGTCAAATGAATTGTTACATGTAATAAATTTTTCTGTCTAAAATTTTGATTTAAAAAATTTTAGAATGTATTATGAAAATTAAGATAGTTGCATTGAATTCAAATGATATATTTTATTGACCTGAACAAAGTATCAACAATTAAGAAAACGTCACTTTTAGGTGTCATTTTGTTTCAAATTGTATAGACTTTTCAATTTAATTTCTTTTCAAAACAGAGTTGATAAGATCATTATTTTCCTATCTGTGCATAGATAAACATTTCTGAAATACATGCATACACTTCTTAAAATCATTTGTATATTACATAGTCACATTTTGAAAAACATTGATGGGATGTGTCTTGAGATATATATATATATATATATATATATATATATATATATATATATATATGCTACAAGTATTCGTCAAAACAAGTTTGATTTAAAAGAACAGACAATGTCTGCCTGTTTAATTTTTTCTTTCTAATAAAACAGACCTTGTCAGTTCTTTTTAATCAAAGTTTGTGTATATGTGCGTGTTTTTACTTTTTTTACTTTTACTTTTGAAAATATTTTACTGTGAAAGTCTTGTTTATTTGGTAAACATTGCTGTAATAGTAATATGGTATAAAAGGATTTCAGTCTATATTATCATAAATATACATTGACATATGATTTTTCATCTACTTCAGATTTAATTGAATGGATTATTTTGAAATAATTTATTTCAATAATATGAGAGGATATTGAAAAGTTCTGAGCCTGGCCCACTTCATAAATTCTGACCAAATATTTGGTAAGTGCTTCTTGGTCAGGCCAAGAACTTTTGAGTATTCCCTTGTGTTTTAGATTGGTTGAATTACTTACTTGGAAATATCTTTGGAGTATTTGATAATAAAACTCAGTTCTTTTTAAAGGAAAATTATTTATACACCTCCTTTTAACAGTATTTTCATATTTTAATCTTTCAATTTAATCTGAATGTAAGTGAAATACATTTTATTATTCAGTTCTACAAAAAATAATTACCATATATAATTATAATATTTAAATTTCATTCAGTATTAAAATTATGTAACTTTCAATATTAAATTGATTGTTTCACAATCTGAGGAAAATTTAAAAGGAACTCTACTGGAATTAAGGGAATTTTAATAATTTAATTTAATCTTGATTTTAAAATGTTTAATTTTATGACTTTTTTCAATCTGGAGTATATTTTTTGCACATCTATGAAAATTCATTTATATTGATGTTCATATTGGTTAACCTAAAAAGTTTTGTTCAGTGTCTAAGGATGTAATTTTTTTCTCTTCATTATCATATTAATTTTATCTTATATGTGATAACATCTGTTCAGTTTATGAAGTAAAGATAAGATTTTTTAATATTTTTCATGTTACCTTTATTGAACAAGACATGCACTCTTTTACTTCACTTTTTGTCATCTTTCAAACAATCACATAATTTTATCCATCCACTTCCTGGAGTCTTTTGCTTTCTTCTGGGAAATTCAAATGTTTTCATTAAGGCAATTTTTAAAGACCAGAATAAATTGTCATGTAAAGATGCTGATGAATACAGAAAATGACTGAAAACTTCCCAATCCAGATGTTTTTAAACTGTACAGATCTATTTGATGGTTTGACAAAATTTTTTATAAGAATAACATAATATAAAAAAAATGTTCTCTATCTTTTATTGTCATTATTAGAATTAATAACAAAAATATACCAGTTTGATGATTTTTTTTTCAATATTGCATGCAGTAATGAAAAGTGCTCTCTTTTTTTTAATGAAGTTAGCTAAAATTCAATGCTTCTCTTGCCTAATGTTTAAGCACAATGCAACATTTTAAGGCCAGCCAATATATGCAGGTGCTATAACAGTTATTGGTGTGTATTTGATTTTCAAGTTCAGTCCTATTGTATTCATTTCAAATTTCTAATGTTCCTTGAAAAAACATGACTTCATTTCTTCTCATCCTAACTCCAACTATGGGTTAAATAACAGTAGACTACAACTCTGAATTCAAACAGTGGAGAAAGCAACAGGAAATCATTCCATTATTTTTCACAAGAATTCATGACAATTCACAGATAATAAATAGAAGAAATATGTGGAAACATCAACAGAAAACGACTCCACTATCTTTCCCAAAAACCTATGGCAATTCATATAAAGAGAAGGAATTTGTGAACATGAATCTTAAAGAACATGACATTAAGAAGAAGAAAAAAATTATTAATACAAATTTCTAAATTCTTGACTGGGAAATGTGATTCAAACTTCATTACCTTTTATAAACATTTACAATTATCATATTTTAGTAGCTTCATTTTCAATTGAAAATAAATTATTATACTCCTATACTACAGTAAAAAAAACCTGCATATGGTTGGTAAAATGTATAATATTTTGCGTAAAACTATCTTTGCAAAAAACGAAACTTTATTAATTAGAACTTTCTTTTTATTTCTTTTCCATTTTATCATAAATTGATATAACACTTGTAAATAATTACAGTATTTAATTTTTCTTACATTGCTCCTTTTTTTCTTTTCTGTAGATCCACTGGAGGTACATATGGCAGAAGAGTTCTCATGTATTTGGAGGGAAATCATTCCTAATATGGAAATAATGCATTTGAAAAGGATTTCAGAATTATAACTCGTAAAAACATTGTGATTTTTCAGCTAAAGTCTTTTATTGGAATTGAGAAAAAAATCGCTTTACGTCTGAACACATCCTCCTGCAACATAATAAACCTTATTGCTTTTTTAAACTGGATAGAAAAGAGAGGGAAAAAAAACTAATTTCTGAATTTTCATTGCTCTTTTATATTTATTCTGTGGCTCCTACATTTAACCCACTGTTTTTCACTTGGTATATATTGTTGAGAAGAAATAAAATAGTTACCAAGTAATCAACTGTGGACAGTAATATAACATTGGAATTGTGCATCCACATTACTCTGGTGAAGGATATCAACCGACTGAATTCTCTGAAGTGCTGCTGTATTAAATAGAATGGCTATGCAGTGGCAAAAGCTCAGTCCAGCTCAATTCCAGCAACTGCAAGATTACTGCAGCTGTAAGTAAATGCTTTTATGTTTCTTTAGTTTTTTTAACTTGATTGATTTTAATATTTTTATTGGTAAATACTCTCAGATAATATTTAATATGGAGAGAATGAATGCAACAGTTACAAATGTAGATCAACTGTATTCAATTTGTTCTAGTTCAGTTTGACTTGGAACCATTCTATACAGTCTATTGTTTTGTACAAGTTTAAGAAAGTGGTTATATCACTAGGGTTAGAATTTCAAATTGAAGATTATATAATGTATTTCTTTGTCTCGTCATGAATCAGTAAAACTGTCACAGGTTTACTATTTGATTTCTGTTACTTGTTGAAACTTTCACAAAGATTATATAAATCTATAGAGTATTTGATCAAAACTTTACCACTTCTTGTGAAAGTTATATATTTTGTTAAGAAAGCAAAGATCTAGCTATGTAGAAATATTAAGAATGTATAGTGTTTGTTTTTAAAATGTTTTAATGAACTAAATTTTATTTGAATAATTTTTCCTTTTAGATATATGTTAAAGTCTTGAGCTCAAGTTGGATTTGTGTGTGTAAGAAGATTTAAAAAATTTAATTTACTTTAGTTGGGAGTTCTCTTCATAAAATCTAAGATATTTTAGAGATATATTTATGAAATAAGTTCTACCAGGATTTATAACTGGTGGACACAATCTTAACAATATAAGATACACAGATGACACTGTGTTGATAGAAGACACAGAAAGAAGACTTCAACATTTTCTAGACAATGTAGTAAAGGAAGATGAAAAGAAAAGATTAACTATCAATTGTAAGATGACAGAATAAATGGTCATGAGAAACAGAAACAGCCCAATAGGCAATCTATAATTTCAAGCTGTCAAATTCAAGTAAGTACAAAAATTTAATTATTTGAATAGTGTTTTGACAGAAGAAGGAAAATGTGACACCAAATTCCATCACATAATTAGGAAAGAGGGCTTGGAGAATTTAATGCTCACAGGGCTATTTGAAGGCATGCAGGACAGGGAAACGGTGAGTAATCTAACTAATGAGTCTGTGTAAATGGATGGCAGGACAGGGAGTGGGAAGGTTAATAAAGATAAGCATGCTAAGAGTTACAAAATCTAGGAAGTTGTGGAGAGCCATGATTGGCTACATCCTGAAAGGACATGCTGGTTCACGCTCCACCCACGTCTATTGAACAGGTGAAGAGGCTCATCCCTTATTCCCTGTTTAGGATGTGGTTTCCGGCTTCCTCTTTTCCAATCTTTTCACTCTTACGTAGCTCCCTGCGCTTCAGTGGCGTTACCGCCTTGCTCAGGGTAATATGACTAAAAGAAAAAAAAAACATGAATGAATATATATTTCAGCAATTCAACAATAATTTTTAATGCTTAGCACTCTGCCTGCTTTATTAATATTAATCCCCTTTTCATTGCATTCTTTTAAATGCCTCTCAATTGCAGTATCCTTATTGTTAATTTCACTCAGTTATTTTTTGTTACCATAGAAGAATATGATAACATTACGACAAAATTCAAACACACTATTGTTCGAGGATCAAAGTCACTTTCAGGGTAAGCTTTTTGTACAGCAAATGAAGCCATATACAGTGTAATAAAGGTTAAGATTCACAAATGCTCTTATACACAATCTAGAATTGCTCCTAAACTCTTAACTGGAAACAAATTTTTCAAACCTTTTTTTTTTATATTATAACATATAATCAAGCACTCCTATTGTTGATACATAAAAATATAATAAAGCATTGTGTGCTGTAGTAGTTTCTTGATTACCTTAAGAAAATACTGCATCACACATTTCTTCATTATTTTAAAAAATTAATTTAAGTTGTAATTTTTAGCTCACTTAGTTTAGATATGCCAAAGAGAAAAATATGTAATAAAGGATTGAAGCTTTGACTTTACAGATATCGTCATATTGAAAAAAAAACAACTTTTGTGATGATATATTCAAGGTTGTCAAAAGAATGTTTTAGATTCATTACATGTAATATCTTAATTCAGTGTAGAAGCTATTTGCTAACTGACCAGTAAATATAAATAAGTTATATTTACAAATGATATATAGTAAAGTTGTGCAAAATTCTCCAAGTTCACTCATTTTTTTCTTAATGTGGAAATAAATGCATCTAATGAAAACTGTTTATTTATGTTATTACTCTGGTATGTGTGTGTTTAATCATTAATGATTTCATGGATAATTGGGAAACTTTTCAAATTACTTTTCCTGTCACTCTTTATAAAGTAAAGCAAATATTCTTTGAGTGAATGCATTTCTAAATATTGGACTACAAAATCCTTTTTAGTTTTGAGATAGTTAGCTAAGAAAATGTTTATTACAAAAATAAAATAGCTTTTTTGTTCAGGGCAAAATTAAATCCTTGTGAAAATGACATGGAATTTTTAGTGTTCAAGTTTTGTAGTCACCACATGTTTCTAGTTTTAAATGATAAAAAAAATCTACAGTTTTGATCCCTTTTTTCCTATACTTTTTTCAGCTACTCATATTTGTTTGGTATCACTATAGTAAATAAGCTAATTTGATAATTATAATTTCCCATGATTTATTTTATAATTATGTGTGAGATTACACAAGAGAAAGGTTAACTTTCAGACTGTGGTTAGAAGGAAGCTATATTCCATAAGAGGTGGTTTTGCAAATGAAATAGGCTGAATTATTATTGGTTTTCATTTGATAGATTAGTTTGTGAACTGGGAAAACAACTCTAACAAGAGAGAAAAACAAATAGCAAGAATTTCAAAAAAGGATTCTGTTATTTTTTTCATTGCAAGATAAATGTATAGACTAGCATTTAATTTTCTTTTTAAAGAAAAGTTATCTTCTAACTGTTAATATATTTTAACTAAATAATTATATTAAAAAATGATATCCCTTTCTTTCATCAGAATATTATACAGTCAGATGATATATCTTATGTAGTTTTTTATCCTTACACAGAATTTTCATTTTATACAATCTGTCAGATACTGAAGTATTCTTTGCAGTTGTGGTATGTTTTGTTACAAATTTTTTTAAGAAAAATGACTGGATTGTACAGTTATCTGAGTTAAACAAAAGTTTTAAAAATGTTATGCACCTGTAGGAATACCTCTACTTGGAATTTTTGTTAAACATCAAAACTTGGAGTCTCGAGATTCAATACAATAAATTATCATTGTGGTACTGTACATAATTTAGCCATTTGAATAATCCCATGACTTTCATGGAAAGAATAAAATTCAGTAGTAAAAAACAACGTAATATGAAAAAATAAGATTAATTTTATATACAAGAAGTCAGTTGAATATATTGAATGAGTAATGTCCTTTTATTTTATTTTTGGTTGTTAGTGAGGTTTTTGGATAAAATATAAACTGTATTGTGTACATATATGAGAACTGTGAAATGTGGTTACATGTTTGTTTGTATGAAAGAGTCCGTATATGTATGCATATGTAGTATTAACATGAATAAAAGAGATAGGGAGAATTAATAAAACATCCTTTATGATTTGTAGTCTATCATGTTTAATTGGTGTGTTTTAAGGCATAACCACTTTATTAGGTGTTAATGGTTTATAAGTATTTTGTAGGTGTGTTTTAATGTTTATGTAGCTATTGTATTAGATATTTTAGTGGACATGACAAAAGCCTCCTCCATATCTTTAGTAATATATTTCTAATGATATGTAGGAAAGAATAATTTAATATCTCAGATATGTCTTATGTTTTGGCTAATGCACATGTCTCCCAGACTTTGTTGTAACATCTTTCTGTGTTATTGTTTCTAGTGGGCTGTAATCTTTTGAATGATATTTAAATCTGGATGACTATGTTTTTCTGTTTGCAATTGTTGTGACAATTATTTATCAGCATATGCCAGTTTACTCTGATTGATAGCAATATTATCATATTTTCCATTATGCCATCATTTCTTATATATGTGCAGGTGTAAAGATCATTTGGTAGGCATATATTTTTATTTGCTTTCTGTGTAGGTATAAAAGTTAATGATGAGATTCCTGTACAAATGTTGTTGTAGGTAAAATGTTTGTGTTATCATCTCAGCTCTGACTAGGTAGAGTCAGTGATGTGCTGAAAACCATTTCAGTCACAGTCCCATCTAAGTCCTCTTTTACAATGTTTCTGATTGAAAAAAGTACCAGTGATAAATTCTCTACTCAATCAGTTTTGTTTTGTTTCGTTTCATCACTATAGCTGCCTTTAAGTGTCTCTGGGAATGTTCTACCATCCAATTTGTACAAGGGCGACAGGCTGTAATTTTTCTGTGTCAAGTTCCAAGTAGGTGATTGAACTCTCTAAATAATGTAGACTAAAACTGAGCTCCTCTCTGTTATGAATACTGAAGGTACTCCAAATATTGCAATCCAGTTAGTATCATAGCTTTGGCTATTGTTGTGGCTGTGATATCTTTGATTACTATTGCAGCAGGCCAGCAGGTAAACAAACTTATCTATGATAGTAAGGATATATGTATATCCTTGAGAACATGGTAAAAATTCTACAATATCAGCATGTATGTTGGTGTGTATTTTGCATCAGGAGTGCAGAATGTTCCTGCAGGTGATTTGGTGTGCTTATTTATCTTGTTCTTCTGACATGATTTGTCCATTTTCTTATGTAGATTGACATGTTTGACCAGACAAAATGTTCATTAATTAACTTCTCAGTTGTATGTTTTCTTGGGTGAGGCAATTTATGGAGATGCTGGAATATTCACACAAAGCGAGCGGCGGTGACGGAATCCCAGTCATAGTACTGAAGAAATGTGCCCCAGAACTCTCCTCTGTCCTCTCTAAACTCTATAACCTCTGCCTATCTGCTTCCTGCTTTCCTGCCTGTTGGAAGTCCTCCTGCATAGTACCTATATTTAAGAATTCTGGCGAACCCTCAGACCCCGCCAATTACCGTCCTATTAGTCTCCTTCCAATCTTTGGCAAAGTTTTCAAAGCCATTATCAACGCCGAGGTGATTCAGCACCTTATGACCAACGGGCTTCTCTCTGACAAACAGTATGGGTTTCGCTTCACCAGGTCTACTGCTGATATGCTAACGACCATTACCGAGTACATATACCAGGCACTCGACAAGAATGGTGAAGCCCGAACCGTTGCCTTGGATATCTACAAAGCATTCGACAGGGTCTGGCATGCTGGCCTCTTGTGCAAACTGCGGAGCTATGGGATAACTGGACATCTGTTTGACCTCATCCAGTCCTTCCTCTCTAACTGCACATTAAAGGTGGTATTAAATGGGCATGCCTCCCAAAACTACCAGACGAACGCGGGCTTCCCTCAAGGTTCTATCCTAGGTCCCACGCTCTTTCTGATCTACATTAATGATCTCCCCGACACCATTAGATCCCAAGTTGGCATGTATGCCGACGACACAACAATCTACTCCCGCATCGATCAGAAACCAGGTCTGGACGACAAAGTGAACCTCGCTGCCGCACTTGAAAGGGACCTCCAATCCGTAGTGACCTGGGGTAGGAAATGGTTGGTAAATTTCAATGCCTCCAAAACAAAGCTGTTATCAACTAACCACCATAGACAATCGCATCTACCTCCCATTAGCATGGGACAGGCTAGCCTCCCAGAGAGTAAAATACTACGCCTCCTTGGCCTTACACTCTCGGTGGACCTCAAATGGAATGACTATATAGAATCCATTGCCAAATCTGCTGCTATGAAAGTGGGCTTCCTGTGCAGGGCCCGGAAATTTTTCCCACCTGAAACTGTTCTGCACATATACAAATCTACCATCCGCCCGTGTATTGAATATTGCTGCCATATCTGGTCGGGTGCCCCTGCTGCTCTCCTTGGGCTTCTTGACAAAATACAAAGGAGGATCTGTAACGTGGTTGATACTGACTTGGCAGACCGGCTGCAGCCGCTCTCACACCGGCGTGATGTAGCTTCCCTGTGCCTCTTCTACAAGTACTTTCATGGCTTCTGCTCCGATGAGCTTAGATCACTGGTGCCGCCTAAGCACGAATTTACACGAGATACTAGATTAGCAACTAGGTCCCACCCTTTTACAGTTAAACAAATAAGATGTAACCGTAAATTCTACTCCAACAGCTTCTTTTCTCGCGCTTCCCGCCTGTGGAACTCCCTTCCACAAGTCTGCTTTCCCGACAGTTACAATCTCCAGGTGTTTAAATGTAGGGTCAATAGACACCTCCTATCACACTAACTCCCAACTATTCTCACAACACTCTCATCTACCCAACCCTCATTCTTGGTATCCTCACCCGCCTATCACCCACCCTCTGTTATTTCCTATATTTAATCAGCCTTTCTCCACTCTACGTAGCCCCCTGCACAGTAGTGGCAGTGACATGCCTTGCTCGGGGTGAAACGCTTATAAAAAAAAAAAAAAAAAAAATTTGCTGTCTCAAATTTGGTGGGGCATAAGGCCATGGTTGAATTTGTGAAATGTCACAATATAATTTTGTATCACTTAATGAAACAGATATTTCAACTAATTTTAGTGATGTGCTTCATTGTACTTTTTGGAGTAAAGTGTGTGTTTTCTTCTGTAGCAATTAATTTGAGGTTCAAAGAACCAGAATCTAAAGAAGCAGTTATAGCACATGATAGTGCATTTGCCACTATATTCTCTTGACCTGTCTGAAGAGAATTGGGAAATGTAATTCAGATGTGATTTCCCATGGATCATGTGTGTGTGTGTGTGTGTGTGTGTGTGTGTGTGTGTGATGCATACATTAATGGCTTATGGTCTATATATATATGGTGAAATCTCTTTCCTCTAGGAGATGTTGAAAACATTTGATGGAAAGATATATTGCTAATAGCTCCCTAGAAAATGAGGCTGTACTTAGTTTGTGCCTTATTTAGTTTAATGGAAAAGGAGGATATGGGTGTGATTTGTTTGCCCTAGATTTGGTATATAACTACACACACGGCTGTTAATGAAGCATCTGTTGTGAGGGTGAGTTTAATTTTCTTGCTGTCCTTGATGCAATTCAGCTTAGTGAACTTAGCTAAAGATGTTTTAGTGTTGTTGAATGGTCCTAGAGTATCTTCCTCTAACATAATCTTTTTGAGTAGATTCATCAAGGGTAATAGTAATGCTGAACAATTGGGCATAAATCTCCTGTTATAGTTGATAAGGCCTATAAATCTTTGCAATTGTCTTAATGATGTTGGTTGCCAAAAGTTAGTAATTGCCTCTATTTTGTCTGGTAAAGGTGAAATACCTTGTTGGTTTTTTTTCATGACTGAGAAAATTTAGTTTTGGTTCTCTAAAAATACATTTGGAGACATTGATTTTGAGTCCAAAATATAAAAAATCTTTGAAAATTTTTTTCCAGATGTAGTTTATGTTCCTCCCAGTTTCTGCTGGTGATTAAAACATTGTCTATATAGGCATATATAAAAGGTAAACCTTGTAATACCTCATCGCTTAGTCTCAGGAAGGTCTGAGCAGCATTAAGCCAAAAGGCATTCTTATGGACTTTTTGATGTTTTTACAAATCAATCATGTCAAAGTCACCATTTGTAGGAAACATTCTACTTGGGATTTTCTAAAATGTTAAAATTCAGTGTTGGAATTTGATACTTGTAATTCAGCCATTTAGAATAATTCCATTGGTGCCATATTTTGAAATGGTCATTTTGTAGTTTGGTCAGTACTGAGTTGAGTGTTACTTTTGTGTGTTGACATGAATGGGGCCTTGAATATCAACGGCTAAAGTGACATGAACTTAGGTGGGCAGGCATTTATGAGTTTCTTTGTTAGGGCTGGACTTTGAACTTTTTCTAAGAAATTTGATCCAGAATTATATTATTTAATTTATTCCAAATTGGTTCTAAAATACCATGTAGTATGTCTACATCTGTGCAGTATTTTGGCAGCATCTACCTAAATTATGATGACTAATAAAACAACCTTCCTGATTTGTATTCTATGGTTTTGTATTATACAGTTTAATTGGTGTGTTTTAAGATGTAAGCACTTTATTGCATGTTATTGGTTTATAAATATTTTGTAGGTGTGTTTTAATGTTTACATAGCTATTGTATGAAATATTTTAGTGGACACACCCATCATTAGATGATTAATGTAAAATTAATGTTCTAGCCCTTTTTAGTTTAACATTTTAACACCTGGAAATTTAACAAAATATGAACTTTAAAGACATCCATATTTCTATTCTATCACTGGTTAGGCACATTGTAATTGAGTTTCATTAAAAAGAAATAATACATATATTTTACACTTGGCCATTGATTTCTGATAAAAGTAATGACCTGAAGGTAGGATTGATATATCAAAATCTCCACTTGGTTCAGTCAGGCTTAATGTTACATATTCACCTAAAAAAAAAAAGTGATTTCAAGTAAAGATAAAACATCTTCCTGTAAATGGCGAGTTAGTAATTATAAAATTTCTAATAACTATAGAATTGAAATCTCTAGCTCATATTCTGTATACTTATGCCTTCTGTTTGTCTGATGAACAAATCCCAAAATATACCTTAAAGCAAAATGAATTTTTAAACTTGTACACATTTTTAGCAACAGTAAGAATTTGGTGAATAAAAAATATTTCAATTATCTATTAGATTATTATGATAGCTTGCTTGGGATTAAAATATTTTTTTTAACTCTTGCTGGTTTCAGTAATTGTATAAATACAGCTAATCTCAGTGTTTTACCAATTCTGTTTATATACACAAATTCTCATATATATATATATGTGTGTGTGTGTGTGTGAGTTTGTAACCCTGGGTTTCATGTTCTTGCAAGAGTGTGAAGCCCATGGTTACAAACTCACACCTATCTATATATATGTCAGTTCTATCACCAAGATTGAGTGCTTTCAAATAAGTACCACGCATATATAATATATAAATAATATAATATATAACAAATTGCATATATATATATATATATATATATATATATTGATATTTATAATTATATACATACACTTTTCACATATATAAGAATTTATAAAAATGTAACAACAAAAATACCTTAGAATCTTGAAGAAAATGCACTTAATGCATTAAAAGATCTTCTATTGGATTTCTTTGTGTCTTAAAATATTGATGTAAAATAAATCATTTGCAGTTAAATGTTTCCAAATCATAAAAAAACATATTCATCTCAAATTGTATGAAATATTAATCTTAAATTATAATAATTTTTTGTTGTTGTGTGTGTGTGTGGGGGGGTCTTTTTTTTGTAAGTGGCCATTGTCATTTTTATTCAGAGAGAATAATTCTACTCATATTTTTCATATTTATGATATATGATTTACCATCGAGTTTTTTTTTAACAGTATTTTGATATAAATCAAATTTTATAAAAGATAATTTTTTTAATTTAACTATTGCTTATTCATGCATGAAAAAGCTAAGTTCAACATGTCAACTTTGCATTTATAGTACTGGATAAGACTCAGTAATTATGATAGAACTTTAAAATACAAATCTAGATGCTCTGTGGTTCTAGAAAATCAATTTAATTTTTTGTATACTATAGACTTTATGAGGTGGAAATACTACACTATCCACATCCATGGTGTCTAAAAGACAGAAATATTTCACCAACAATAGGCTGGAAAATACTGAAAAAAGCACCTGCCTACGACAACATTACAAAAAAATGCCTACTTTACCTACATGAAAAAGTAGCAATTATATCTCATACCCCACAAAAGAACTTACTAAACACAAGATCAGAACTAATTTCCAAATGCAGACATGAAAATAAATACCTATTATCACAATTTATACCAAACGGATAAAAAAAAAAAAAAAACGCTGATGCCATAATCCTATCAACTATTCTCTAGTTCAAACTACCACCATAATAATTGCATTTATTGTTATTATCATCACACCACCATTACTAATCACTACTACTGCTTCACAATAACTATTTACTACCACAACTGTTATTATCATCAAATATTACTATCACAATATTAGTCCGCAATCATCATTAACGTAAATTACACATCTCTGTCGTAGTAAAATTAATACCACCACACGTTAATACTAACAAGCATTACAAATTAGAATTTCTACCATTTAAATATACACAACCACAAAAATAAAAAAAAACAAGCTAATAACCGACTTTAAAATAAAAAATAACAATACAGCCTTAAATAAAATAATAGTCATTTTTACCTATCATAGTTTCACACAGACCCCATCATACGTACATATGTACATACAAGAAATCGACAACTGTCCACGTGTTGACATCGCTACACTATTCGAATACACCAACTGAATGTGTATGCATGTGCGCAATGGCACACATATACATATATATGCCAAGCCCCACACGATTCGCATATATATGTTTACGCAAGCCCCAGTGGACAGACGCGTGTGTGTGCCTTTGCACATGTCAATGGATGTACAAGTGTGTATATATATATATATATATATATATATATATATATATATATATCTATGTTTGTATCTGTCATGATGACAGATTTTCCCCCACTTCCACAAAAATACACGAATATATGCAACCCTACATATAACCAATTTTTAAAAAAAAATTAATCAGTTTGTCTGACAATCGCAAGAGCGTGAAACCCAAGGTTACAAATTCACACCTATCTATATGAATATCACTGATATTGAGCACTTTCAAATAAGCACCATGCATATATAATATATAAATAATATAATATATATAACAAATTGCATATATGTATATATTTATAATTATATACATACACTTTTCACACACACACACACACACACACACATATATATATATATATATATATATATATATATATAAAAGGAAATTCAGGATCTACATATTACTTTGTTTGTAAGTCTAATAATCTTAATGAAAAATCATGAAATATTTAATTTATAAACATAAAAAAAGTCTTCATAAATTAAGTTATTGCTTTTTATTACTGTTATTCATTTGGTTTAGATAAAAGTTCTAAATCTTGGAATTGTATCTGATTGTTTTTAGATCTGTTGACAAAATTAGAACCACTATCAAAATAACTTTTTATAAATTACCACTTTGTATACTTTAAAAATAATTGTTTGAAGGTCTAGGTGTATTGCTTTTTTTGTGTTCATTTATTTGCTTTACTGCAGTCAGTAGGGTTTTTTAAATGTTGCTTTATATCTTTTCTTTTTTGTGCAATCTCTCTCTGATCCATATAACTAAGCTACATTATTATCTGTGAGGTACAACAGTTTCATTTAAAATATTTTTATACATTTTTCAAATACTGAAATAGGTTTTTCTATATACAAAATAGAAATTGGTCTTAAACTTCAAATACTTATAATCTATTAAAGAATCTTTTTATTCTATGCAGTAGCATTATAAATGCTACTTTTAAATTATTCATATGCCATCTTTGGATTATTTATAAAATTCATAATATATATGATATTTATACCATGTAGTCTATCAGCCTGTATCTGTGAATTGTAAAGTGAATTGTAAAGTGTTATAAGAACTTAAATTTACTGTAATGAGCATGTACATTCTTCACTTCAAGCCAGATATTTATGCCAACACCATTGCAAAAATGAATAGTTGTCTACAAATTGTGTATGTTTGCAATTTAGGAATTGAGTTTTGGAGCTGCAAATGCAGTTTAAGCAATTTTCAGTACCCAAATTAGCTGCAATTCACACTGTTTAAAAAAAAAGAAAACATCACCTTTACTCAAACACATGTATCCACTGATATAAAGTTTGGATACAAAATTAAAAGTAACTCTATTCTCTTCACTTTCTACGAATTTCAATATTCTGTGTGAAATGTAAATTTTGATGAATAAGAAAAGGATTGACCCCATACTGAAAGAAAAACATGAAGCCAAATTTCACAATCCATTGCTAAATTAATTTTCTAACCAATGAAAGGAAGTGATTCACAAAACTGAGAGTAAAGTTAACAATCCAGTGTGAAAAAGGTATAAAAGAAAGAAAGTCAAATCAGTTAGATGAGAGCAGAAATTAGAGATGTCACCGCAAAGATATAACAAAAACTTCAAGCCACTGACTCAAACATAAGGTTCCGTCACACATTCGTTCTCCCTTTTTCTTCTTGTATGCTACTTCTTCGCCCTCAACATTCTTGCAGTCAACAAAAGATGACAACAACAACAAGACACTTCAACTGACTCCTAAATATTAACTTCAATAAATACCATTTTCCTTTATTACCTTGCTTTCCTTTTCACTTTCTTGCCATCCATAAAAAAAGGAAAGGAACACAGACTTTATTAGTAACCTGCTAATCTTTCTGCATAAACCCATTCGCTACTTACAACTAAAACTCTGGATTCACTTAACTCCTTACTGCTATTTCTCTTGGATCACTTAACTCCGACAAATTGATGTTATTCTGTTCTGGTAATAAAATTCTACTTTAACATACAAACAAAATACTTCTATTCTTCCAACCTTCAACCTCCTTAAGGATTATCAGATGATAATGCTTAAGTTATGGTAATTGTAAGCGATGTTTGTGAATTGGTCTTGTACCAGACATGGCTGACCATCCCTACTTCAAGTTTAAAGCAGTAAAAAAAAAAAAATGAACATAATAATTGAAAAGTTTCTGAAATAAATTCAGTGTATATTTGATGCCTAAGATCATATTCTAACTTTTATAAATGAAAACTATGTTTTTAAATTAATTTTATTATTTTAAATGAAAAACTTGTAGACCTAGACCTTGATTAGTATTTACATTACTTTTCTAATAAAGATATGACTATCATGCATTTTATACATACCTTAATACAAACAGATATATATCAGTAGGAACAAAGTTTTGTAGCATTTTTTAAGCAAATTTCCAAATCAATATTTAGATATCTGTATGTTGATTCTTTCAGTTATCACATATCATTTTGTTGTACTACTTACATATTTGAGAAAGTTTCATGATTCCATTCTCTCATAACTTGTCATCTTCTGGGTGATGAATTGATTTAAGTAGTTTTACAGGCTTCCAGAGAATTGAGGTTCTTCACATTAAGAGAATTTTATAGGGATCAAAATAAGTGGTAATACAAAGCTAAGCTTTACCAATTTCTACTGCATCTGCAAGAGTTGTGATGCTTGGAATTGTCTTGATGGAAAGTAACACCTTTCTGACTGGTTAATTGCAGATACTTTTCATTGATTGTATCCTTTAATCACTTCAACTGGTAACTACTTTTCTGAATTCAATGTCTGCTTTTGCAAGAAGAACTCAGTGTAATTCCAATCCCACCAGATATGCAGTATAACCTTATTCACTTGCAGACCAGCTTTTCATTTTTTTATGGACTCTTTTTGCTCTACTTCACAGTGTAATATATTACCTTGAATGGCAGGTCAACTGACAGGTACATTCGGCTGTGGTGAGGTCAACAAAGGTCAAGGGTGGTTGACAGATATATCCAGCCATGGGTGATGTCAGTGGGATATAGTTGACAAATACATCTGGCCATGGATGACGTTAACAAAGTGACAACCCAAAAAAGCAAAACTGCATGGGAATTTTAAGACTATATAAATTTTAGAATTTTTGGCTTAAGATACAGAGAAAACTCCCACTGGCTTCTGATTCCTGGTGACCTCTTCGTGTGCATGACTCTCTCCAGCTGTCCTCTTGCTTCACACAAGCGTCACCAACAAAGAATAAAAATAAAAGATTATATTTTTATATGTACATGTTATTCGTTGTTTGTCTAGTTATAGTGGCAGTATATAACAACACTGCCTATGATTGCTCTTTTTAAATGCAGATCCTCCTTTGGATTTTCTTAAGGATCTCTAGATATTCAGGAGTACCCAACTAGATATTGCAACAGTATTCAATGCATGGACGAATGGTAGATTTAGAAATGTGCAAAATGATTTGAGCTTCTTTTGAAGAGCAGCATCCATATTTAATTTGTCAGTTTTGACAGATTTACTATTGAGACTGGAGTAAATGGCAGTGTCATCTGCATATATGCCTACTTTGGAACTAATTATATCAGGAATATCATTGATGAATATTAGAAAAAGTGTAGAACCTAAGATACAGCCTTGAGAGATGCCCATGTTCATACAAAAGGATTTGGAAGCTTGCCCATTCAACGCGAACTTCATTTCATGATTAGATAGAAATGATTGGATTAAGCCAAACAATCGTCCAGAAATACTGTAGCTGTGAATCTTGCACAAAAGGTCAACATGCCAAATCTGTCAAATGTTTTCAAGATATCAAGTGCAACAGCTTGAACTTCACCATTCTTATCAAGAACCTGGTATATACATTCATTGATAATCATTGACACATCAACAGTAGACCTGGTAAATTGTTTGTCAGAGAGAAAATTGTAAGATGCCTAATTATTTCGGCATTGATAATACTGTAGTAATTATGAATTGTATGATTAGAAATTAATGCCATGATCATATTAAATTCATTAATCTTTTAATTACTAAAATTATAAATCAATAAGAAATATTTAAGTATTTTGACTTATTCTCTTTACATTCTCCTAAAAGCATATTATTTGCTCCCAATTATTTAATTCCAATTGTTATTTTATTGTGTGTAACCAAGTTGAAGTCAAAAGCAAAACAGGATAGAAGGGATTCAACAGGTAGCTTTATCTTCCATTGTCAGTTAACATTCAAAAAAGTTTTGTACAGTATGTTTTAACTGCATTTTGTCAGGTGAAAATAGAATTGCTAAGCCATTTTGGATTGATGAAATCTACTATTGTTTCAATCTAGTGGATTGAAACCAAGAAATATATGTATTTTTGCATGTTTAGAAACTTTTATGTTAAAATCAATGAACTTGTTAAGATGTAAGTTGATAAATAACTGGGACTGAATATGAAACAGCAAATTTTGATACAGCATTATTTGAAAATATAATAAAAATAAGGTTTATATTATAAAATATTTGTAGTGGTAGAGATATTTTATAAAAAGCTCTTTAGAATAAAGAATATTTTTATGAAAAAATAAGTAGTCAGTATTTTTATAATATTAGATTAGTAATACAGAATGTTTTACTATTTCAACGATTATAAATTTTGATAAAATAGTATCAATTTATTTTTTTTAACTATAAGTCACTTAAATAATGAATAAAAACATGAAAAACCCAGAGTTTTAGTGATTCCTTGGAAATTATTTTTACCTTAGAATTATTATGGGGAATGGGTACACATAATTGTATTTACTCTCTTTAGCAAACAAACAGTAATTCAGCATTTGGCAATTTTTAAGATTTGATTTCTATAATTTTAGTATATGTTATGGCCATATAATTTTTCAATAAACAAAGTTATAGAGCATCAAAAGTAAAATACTTTTTCTTTTAACTGACGGTTCTTTACTTTACATTGTTTAGCAAGCATACATATTTATGCTGATTGTACAAATAAGTATTATAATAAAATGTTGATGAACTAGTGTGTAAGCATATTCTCATGCACATTGGTAAATTAAAAACTAGTGATACATTTTATTCAGTTATAACTATACCACTGAATATATATATATATATATATATATATATATATATAGTGTTAACTACATCTCAAAAGATAAGTATTGCAACAGTTGGTTTATCATTGTATATTTTTTAAATTGTTAAAATTCATATATTTTGTTGGTTGATTCTAACATTGAAGTTGAAAAAATGTTTGGCATATTGTGCTTATTTTTATTTTATAAAAGTTAAAAATGTGGTTGAAATATAAAAATCTTTGTGCAGCTTATTAACTTACTGTAAATGAATAAACATGTCAAAAGTAGTTTGAAAAGATTTCTATTGTAGATTTCACATTGAATGATGTCTCACAATTGGGTGAACAAGTTAAGGTTCATGGTGATCAAATCGAACTGTTATTTGAGAATGATTATTCTCAAATAACAGTTCGATTTGGTCACAATGAACCTTAACTACTTTGACTACTTATCACATTATACAATGTGATAAGTAGTCAAAGTACTCAAAATCCAAATCAAGTGTTGAAAATCATTTGCATCAGTTAGTTACTTCTACATCATTTAAGCAGAAAGACCTATTGGACCATATTTGAATATGAAACAGATTATAACAGGTGCTGAAAAGTGTCATTTTATAACAACATGGAATGCAAATGTTTATTATGCATGTAAAATGAACCATCATTAATCATACTCAAAAGCTTTTTTCATAAAAATAAGTGATGCTCTGTATGTGACAGGGCTAAAAGAAGTCTTCTATTACAACCTCTTTTGTGATAACCAAACAATTGATTCAAACAAATACTGCTCCTTGTTAGGCTAATTGAAGGTAGTTGACAAAATGACAACCACAATTATTTAAAGAGAATGGTCATAACATTTCATCAGGATAACACATCATATGTTTCTAAGTTGACCAGACAAAAATTGTTAGAGCTGGAAAGGGAAGTTTTCACTTATCTGTCTTGTAACTTTTAATGGGAGAAAATGAAGGAAAATTGAATATCAAATCAACAAAATTTTAAAGCAATCTGTAGAATTACAAGGTTGTTAATACAATGAAAAGTACAGAAAAAAACAATGCCAGAGATTTTGTATAGCTATTTCAATGTCTAATGAAATTGTCTAATTATCTGTTACTAGACAGGAATCTTTACTTAGTCATTTATCATGCTAAGGATGATGTTAGAAAGACATTGGAAATCTTGAGGAAAGTCTGTTTATCCAAAGAAAAATCCAGAGTTATTTCTTAATATATACAAAATCAATTTCTTTGAAGAAATCAACATTATGTGCTGCATTTGGAGGAATAATCATTAAGAGCCATGTCCTTAAAAGGGTTTTCATCAGAATTCAAACCATTTATTATCATTACCAAAAAGTATTTATAAAGAAACAGAAAGAATACAAAGGAAGACCATGAAGAAACACTGTACTGAAAATGAGAACAGCATGGCAAAAGTTGAAATAAAGAAATAATAGTGTTTCATGCTTGAAGTAAACAAGGACATAAAGTTGCAAACTACCAAAGCAAAAACAATGACTATCAAATATATTAATCACGGTTCCAAATGTGAACATTCTTTTCTATTTTCAGTTGGAATGGATACAATGTAAAATGCAGATGGTATATTAGTTGATTGTAGGGCAACAACACACTCATTACAATGGAAAAATGTAAATTTATAAGCTTTAATACCAATTTTAACCTCAAAAAGCCAGTTTGGCAGAACAAATAAGCTGAGGACAGATATTACTTGTTTCTTTTGTGGAATTATAAAAGTCTTATTCTGAAAGATAATCTTTATATACTGTCATTTAAACAGGATATTTTTCTGTACAAGCAGATACTAACAAAGATGTGTTTGTTAAAATGAGGTAGAATTTTGCTGAGTTGATACGTCTTGATGTTACAAGATTTAATATTGAGAAAAAGGAATATCTGTTACTTTTTCAATAACAGAATTTTGTTGAAATTAAATAGCAAGTAATTTAAAATAACTTTTCAGTCATTCTAACAATAAAAATAAAATCAAACTCAATATTGAAGAATTTGAAATTACAAAAAATGTAATCTCTAGTGTGAAATTTGTACAGAATAAAAAATGGTGTAGTACATAAATGGAAAACTCGATAAACATTCCAGTTCAATATTAAAACATGTGTTTAGTTTGATTCATTTGGGATACCCTATTACTAAAGATACACTTAGCTTTATTATTAGAATTGAATTAGAATATTTAGCTTAGAATTATTCAAATTTTACTAAGATGTATTTCTTAAAACAAGAGTGATAACCTATAAGTAACTAAGAAATTAGATGCAGTCATGTTGTATGCACCATGCTGCATAAATCAGTTAAGTGTATTAGAAGTTTACGAATAGGATTTATATGTAAAGAGTTTGACTCACTTTTATAAAGCATGAAAATCTTTTTGGTATTTGTCATATCAAAATGGCACTGAGGAACAATGTTAGGGATTTGATTTTGAAATGATATTTATTACACAAGTTTATAAAAAAACACTGTAAATATATGTTATATATGTAACAGTCATTGTCATGACTGTTACATATATAACAAAACAGCTGCCATGGTCTCAAAACTAGAAATACAACATTTGATTGGTAGCAGGGACTTGCTGAAATGTTCATAACATGCATATTTTTGGTAAAATTTACATCTGTATGCAGAGTGCTACTCTGGAATACCTTGTTTATTTTCCAGAAAATAAATTTAATAAATATGATACATAAAGTTTACCAATGCGTTCAAAACAGTGTATAGTAACAGTGAACCTACTAATCCATTACTAGCAACAGCTGATGATGAAATAATTAAAAGACCAGTGTTTATTGAGATTGAGTGTGTTGAGGAAGTAAATAGAGGTGAGATTGTTGATTAGGGTACCAGATCTGAGTATATTTAAAGTAATTTTCTCTAAAAAGGCAGTGTTGATTAATATCTAAGGAGGAATCATAATGAAGATTATATTGTTAGTAATAATATTGATCTATAGTGTGAAATACACTGTAGACAATTTCTACTAGTTACTTAATGTGTCCAATACATAACAGAAATCTTCTGTTGATTCAATTGATTCTTCCCCTTTAAGACATAAGATCTGGTCTGCCTGAATGTCAAATTGTGGCTTCATTCTCTCAGGCTGACCATGATTTGCATATGTGTGAGCCTTCTTTTCAGTTCTCCTGCGCATGATCACAGTCATTCCAGGCTTTGCTGTCATGTTGCCTGCCTTGTCTAGCACCCATTCAAAAGAACAAAAGACACAAGCAACCCTGACCCTCTTGCTTCTTTTAAGAGTGATATGATAAAAAAAAGTTATCAAGTAGCAACACAGTACAAAATGAATGCTTTAATGAAGAATAATATTTTTGACCCAGTCCTTTTTGTCAGAATAGAGCAACAGTAGAATTTTTCTAATTAATCTCAATCAAAAAAAGGAGCAGGAATAATATAAGGCTCGTGCTGTCATGAAGAGATATTCTCAAATTATCTTAAATTTTGTAAATAGACTAAAATAGTTATGATTTGAAACAAAGTAAATGAAATATTGCATTGCTAACTGATTAATCAAGCTTTGATCCAATCACATGTTGACCATCATATGTAGGCTAAACACATTAGAGATAACTTGATACCATTGCTCATTTAACTTGGCCAAAACATGTTTTATATTATCTTAAATTTACAAAAGCTTAAAATCTAGTTTACAACTTCATTTAAACTTCTGAGATTAATTGGTTTGTAATACAGATTAGAGTAATTGTAAATATTGTCATAGTATTACTGGTTATGATTTTCAGCTGTCATCAGATAGTTCACTAATAAATTAGAAAATTGAAATAAAAAACAGACTATTGGTCTATATTAGGCAGAATACATAACTGTAGCAGCTTCAGTGCAAGTCCATAACAATTACAGAAAGGTATTATGAATTCTGATTTGTGTCATTATACAGTTATATAATAAAAGGACTCTTCATTTGATTTTTCATTTTAAATTATTTAGAAATAAAGGTAATATAAATAAAACTGAAAAACAAATTATTTCAAAGATTTCATTAATATAATGGCAATTTTCTTGTAAGAAAAAAGTTATGACCCTCCCACATGTATTGTTACTTAAAGCTCCTTAAATTAGTATCATGTTCCCTACATCAGATGAAGAAGATTAGAACACAGAGAATTTTAGAGGAAGCTGTCTTAAACCTTAGTTATTTAGTTTGGTTTTGCTTTTGATTGTTGAGTAGTAGTATTATGCTATCAAAGAAATCTGAGGCTTTCAGAATGAATGTAGTGGATGCATATAAATCTGGAAAGAGATTTAAAAAAAGATCATCAAGTAATAAGAAATCAGCCATTCTATTATCCAGAAAATAATTTACAAGTGGAAGGTACTTGAAACAATTACCAACATGCCCAGGTCAAGGCATCCTATCAAGTCCAGCCTAAGAGCAGACATCAAGATACTTAAAGAATTTTCCTAACATTCTAAAATGTCATCAAGTAACCTACAGATATCTCTTGTCACAGTTGATGTCAATGTTTATGCATCTACTATTAGACAGATACTGCACAAGTTTAATTTGCATGGGAGATGTGCTTTAAAAAAAGATGAAAGCATCAAGTCAAGTCTAAAATTTGCCTAGACAGTACTTTGCCTAGACAGTACTTCTGAAACAATGTGACATACAATATAATCAAAAAAGTCCTTGCCATTTTTTATTTATTAGAAAAAAAAGGTATAACTTGACATTCTGTTAGGACCTTTTGCCAATGTGTCTCCAGTTGTGAAATGCCCTGGGAGTAAAAATCAGGTGTCTTAGACACACAGAATGTAAAATGTCTCCCAAGCTGAGTTACTCTATGGTTATCCCTGACCACTTGCACCACATGAGGCCTAGCATTGTCATAGAGGAACAGTACATCTTTGCAATTAATCAATACTGACCTCTTCTGATTCAGTGTCTGTTGCACACATTCCAATTGCCATCAGTACAGGTCTTCAGTGACAGTTTGGTTTGTTGGTAGCAGATCATAAACCAGATACAAAGCACGATCTTGTATGGGAGTAGAGGTCATCTTGTGATGTGAAGCATAGGGTCCTGTAGAGACAACCAATGTCTAGCATGCTTAGGTGTATCATCCAGAACCCACTTTTCATCACTGGTAAGTATTCAGATATATGTACATTGCAGTGTTGAGAAAGCAATGAGAAACAGGCTGTCACTTGCTCTTGCTTTTTGGCTCTCGACAGTGTATGGGATACACACTTGTTCAGTTTGTGTATTTTTTCTATGCAGTGCAGATGAAGTCTGACTCTTTCATCAGAAACCTGGAAGTGTTTAGTAAGCTCACCACAGGTTTGGTTGTTTTTCTTTATGAATGCTTTCAAGGCCTCATCATCCAGGACCTGAACTTCTGGAACCAATGCTTGTTGGTGTGTTCACACAGCATTATCCCCAAAGACTTGACCTATTCAATGACTTGATGCAGCTGAAGAAAAGCCTACCTCAAAGTCATAAAGCAGACAACCCCAGATGAGCTGCCATGACACCACCATGTTTCCTCACTACTGCTCAAGCTATGACTGCTATGCATGCATGTGACACACTAATTTGCATATCAGTGATCACTTCTTTCCACATGATGTAATAAAAGGCAAGGTGTTTTTGGTTACCTTTTAAATCTAAAATAGGATTATTGAGGGAACAGAAATTTCAGAACCACATACCAACTGTGAAGCATGGAGTAGAAATGTCATGATTTAGAGCTGTTTTGCTCCATCAGGGCCTGGTTAGCTCACCATCATAGACTTCACCATGAATTTTTAAAAGTACCAGAGAATGCTTGAGAAAAATCAGATGCCATTTGTCAGCAAATTGAAGCTAAAGTGGATGTAAACTCTGCAACATGACAATGGCTGAAAATATTCCAATAAATTCACTAGGAAAGGGCTCAAAAAGAAAGAAATTCAGACTTCTGGAATGGCTAAGTCAAAAGCTAATGAGATGTTGTTGGGTGATTTGAAATGGACTTGTATATACCAGACACCCTACAAACATCACATAGCTGAAATAATTCTGCATAGAGAAAGAAACTGATAAACAGTTACAGAAAATATCTAAGTGAGATCTTTTTAGCCTAGTAGCTATTTATTGATATGGTTACATATATGGTTCATACCAATAAATACCTACTAGAATCATACTATCATGAATGAAAGTGTTCTAAGACCCTTAAGTAACTGTTTTTCTTTACATTTTTTTTAATTGTATCACTCCAAGCAAGGCAGTAATGCCACTGATGTGCAGGGGGCTAGATAAGAGTAAAAAGATTAAGTAGAAGAGAGTGAAGAGGAAGATGAACCAGTTAGAAAGGAGCAAGAGAATGATGGGAATACAGGTATGATAACAGTTGCAAAGGTGGAGAGAAAGGAAAGGATATACGGGGTGGTGAAAGAACTAGAGTCGAGTGGTTAATAGATGAGTATTGACATTGAATTTAAATTCCTGGATGTTATAGCCATCAGGAAAGCAAGAATATGGCAGCGAGTTCCACAGGCGGGAAGTGCGAGAGAAGAAGCTGCATGAGTAGAATTGTCATCTGCATTCGGTTAATCTAACTGTGAATGGGTGGCATCCAGTTGCCAATCTGGTTGCACGAGTAAACACCTGTTGCAGAGGCACCATTGACTTAAGTTCGTTGGAGCAGAAGCCATGAAAGTATTTATAGAACAGGCAAAGGGAGGCCACATTTCATCGGTGGGGAAGTGGCTGTAGTCGAGTCACCAAGTCGGTACCTATCACATTACTGATTCTCCTTTGGAGCCTGTCGAGAACACTGAGATGAACAGAAGGGGCACCTGACCATATATAGCAGCAGTATTCCATGCACAGATGAATGGTTGATTTGTATATGTGCAGGGTGGATTCAGGCGGGAAAAACATCCTGGCCCAACACAGTGACCCAACCTTCTTAGCAATGGATTTAGCTATGGACTCAATGTAGTGGTTCTATTTGAGATCAGAAGAGAGGGTAAGGCTGAGGAGGCACAGTGTATTGCTCTCAGGGAGACTCGTTTGGTCCATGCTTATGGGTGGCAGAAGAGGTTGCCTATGATGATTGACATACAACAGCTTGATTTTTCTTCTAATTTTGAAAATTGCATGTTCATAAAAGATCCCTGTTACATGAGCATTTGTAAATTGCCTGAAGACACCAAAAGGTACAAACCTAGGTCACAAAATAACTTGCTCCTAAATGAAATATCTCTCTCTCTATATATATATATATATATATATATATTACATTTTAAGAAAAAAAAAGAGGGATCATATTTTACTAATAAAACCAGATCCCATTTTACTAGTAAAATATGATCCCTCTTTTTTTTCTTAAAATGTATTATATCTTGGTGTGGCAATGCCAGTTTGTTTTCATATATATATATATATATATATATATATATATATGCTAATGCCATATCATCAGCAAACAACATGTCTCTGATAAGGACTTTTTGTACCTTAGTTTTGGCTCTGAAACAGGCGAGATTGAAAAGTTTACCATCTGATCTTGTATGTGGGTAAATCCCTTCCCATGATGCCTCGAATTCGTGCTTCAGAAGTAGCGTGAAGAAGATTCCGAAGAGAGTAGGAGCAAGGACACAACTCTATTTGCTCCTGCTGCAGATGTTGAAGGGCTCCAAGGTGTTGCCGTTGAACTGCACAGTACTCTGCATATTGTTATGGAAGGACTTAATCAAGCTCTACAGCTTAGGTGGGCAGCCAGTCTTGGATAGGATTCTGAAGAGGCTCTCCCTACTAATGAGCTCAAACGCCTTGGTCAAATCAATGAAAGTGACGTACAGAGGCATCTACTGTTCTCTGCACTCCTTCTGGAGTTGACGGAGTGAGAAGATCATGTCTACTGTTGATAGTTCTAATCGAAAGCTGCACTGCAACTCTGGGTAAACATGTTTAGCAAGTTTCTGCAGATGGAACACAATCACCTGAGCAAAGACGTTGCTCACAACGCAGAGTAGAGAGATGCCTTTGTAATTGTTGCAGACGCTTTGCTCACCTTTGTTCTTGTAGAGAGTGATGATTGTAGCGTCTCTCATGTCCTGTGGTACATCCCTTTCTTTCCGGCACTGGCAGAGAATTTCGTGCAGAGGAAGTAGTAGGATAGTTTTGCAGTGCTTGATAAGATCAGGGGTAATTCCATCACTGCCTTGAGCTTTTCCTGTGGTCAAGCTGTCAATGACCTCACTGAGTTCCTCTATCGCCGACTCAGTGTTGAGCTCTTCCATGACAGGTAGGCAATGAAGGGCTGCAGTCGTCACAACATTCTGTTGAAATTAAAGGTTGGAATAGTGCCCCACCCATCTCTCCATCAGTTGTCTTTTGTTTGTGATGACTACCACAGTGGTGGAATTGAGGGGAGCTGTCTTGTTCTGCACTGGTCCCATTGCTGTTTTGATGCCATCATATATTCCTCTGTTATTGCTGCTGTCTAAATTTTTTTACTGAGCTCTGTCCAGTACTCATTGGCAGAGTGTCTGGAAGTCTGCTGAGCTTTTGCTCCTGGCAGCCTGAAGTATCTGAAGGTTTCTCTTGTTGGGTGACCGCTTGTATTCTGCTAAAGTGGCATGCTTGGCTTTAATGACAAATCATCTTGGTGAACTTTGACTCAAATCAATTATGTGACTTAGATCTTTCTCTCAAAGGTGGCCAAGGCAGTGCAGTGCATGGTGTCCTGTAAAGTAGCCCACTTCTCTGTGGCAGTGTTCCTGATTTGTGAGGTTTTCAGTTCACTGTCAAATCTCTCAGCAAACTGCTACACAAAGTTTAGTTGTCTAATGTTTTTGAGATCAATGCAAGGATTCCCTTGCTTCTTGCCATGATGTAACCTCTTTAGCTGGAGTTTGATCTTGCAGCACACTAAGAGTAAGGGAGTGATCTGTGTTACAGTCCGTGCTGTGAGAAGAGTGAGTGTGAAGAACTTCTTAATGGTTGTTTGTCAGACAAGGATTAAATCCAACTGGTGCCAGTGCCCTGAGCCTGGGTGTCGCCAAGAGACCTTGTGCTGGGGCTTGGTATTGAAGGAGTTGATTATGCACAGGTTGTGGTATGTGCATAAGTTGAGTACTCTCTGGCCATTGTTGTTCATCTTTCTGACACAAAACTGTCCAAGTCATGAGGGCCACTAGTTTTTTTTTTTAATCATTTCACCCCAAGCAAGGCATTCCACTGCCACTATAGTGCAGGGGGTTACATAGGGGAAGGTGCTGAGAGTGCGATTGGATATAGGAAAAGTCAGAAGGAGGGTGATAGACGAGTAAGGAGGTACATAGGAAGAGTGTTTGAGAGAATGAGTGCGAGTTAGTGTGTTAGGAGGTGTCTATTGACCTTACATTTAAACTCCTGGAGATTGTAGTTGTCGAGGAAGCAAGTATGCGGAAGGGAATTCCACAGGCAGGAAGTGTGAGAAAAGAAGCTGTTAGAGTAGAAATTGCGGTTACATGTTATCGGTTTCACTGTAAAAGGGTGAGACCTAGCTGCTAATCTTGTGTCTCATGCAAATTTGTACCTGGGGGCACCAGTGATCTAAGTTCATCGGAGCAGAAGCCGTGAAAGTATTTATAGAAGAGGCACAGGGAAGCCATGTCACGCCAGTGAGAGAGTGATTTCAGGTGGTCAGCCAAGTCGGTATCAATCACATTACGGATTCTCCGTTGTATTTTGTCAAGAACCCCGAGGAGAATAGCAGGGGCACCCAACCAGATGTGGCAGCAGTATTCAATACACGGGCGGATGGTAGATTCATATGAGAGAGTGAGGCCAAGCAAGCGTAGTGTTTTACTCTCTGGGAGGCAAGCCTGTTCCATGCTAATGGGAGGTAGGTACTGTTGTCTATGGCAGTTAATTGAGAGGAGCTTTGTTTTGGAAGAATTGAAATTCACGAGCCATTTCTTACCCCAATCCACCACGGATTGGAGGTCCTTTTCAAGCTCGGTAGAGAAGACCCACTGAGCAGCCACAGCTGTGGTATCGTGACATAGTAAAATGTAATATGAGGGCAGTGGGCATCAACACAGTTATGGGAAAGCGTAGCAGTCAACCAAACCAAATGGAGAGGAACCCTGGCCCAACAACTCAGATCAAGGGAGGAGCAACTGACATAAGTCACCATGGAAAGGCAGGTTCGCAGAAAGCAAAATGACAACTCCAACAGACCAGAAACAAAACATAAATGCAGCCTCTGCAACAAAGACTATCACTCCCGCATCAGCTTCTACAGTCACAGACAGTGATGTTCCAGCCAAGCAGACAACCAGGATGCTACCCATAGTCAACAATGACTGACAGAGGCCTACTACTATGTGTATATGTAATAATGCACCGAAAGAATTATGTAAGAATTGTGGTAGACATCGCCACCATACATAAGGGGAAATGACAGAACTTAATGTCAGTTGTACTCTGGTATCTACTGAGTCAATCACTGGCTAGTTTACTCATGGCAAGGTTAAATGAATTATTAGTTTTAATAGCGCATGACAGTGACAGTGGGTGCCATGCAGATGTGTTATCACATTTCTGAAATTTTGCAAACATTTGACATCTCTTAATCAATAGTGTCACAGAAATACATGATGGATAATGGCATCTGGCTAGAATTGTCTATAGTAACAGACATGCAAATCTGATTTAAAGCATATCCATATTCAATGCAGGAAGGTGACACACATTTAGCAGCCCAGGCCAGTGCTTTTTTTGTTTTGTTTTTAAAGCAAAAAAAATCACTTAGGTGTCTTTATTAACACCAGATGCACTGCCACAACTGGGCTTGTGACATTGCTAATTGAATCCTAAAGCACTGACAACATGGTCCAATGAGTCACAATTGCAATTGTTTAAGGCTAAAGGTAGGATTTATCTGTGGTACAGACACTATAGGGCTGTGAACCACAGTTGTTAATATAGCAGCATACAGGCAGGTTTTGGTTTTGACAATGGTTCAGTTTATGTTTCCATGGCAGAGATTAGGTCTACTAGTCTGCTTAAACACATCATTGAGTGGCAGTTGCTTTGTTGCATTGCTTCTTGACCATTTTCACTCATTTACAGATTCTGTGAACACCAAGCAATGATAAATTGTTCCAGAAGGATAATGCACTATATCATCTGGTTTATGTTGCCCAAAATTGTTTGAGGATCATTCTGGAAAAATTTTCACCACGTTTGCATGACATGAGCCCAATGAAGTGATACCCCATAAAATATAGAAATTGGTAAACAGGTCTATTCATATACAAAATCTTATACTGACAAATACCAACTTTTTAAATGTCATGACTCAATGTCTTTCTAGTAATCATCTGACACCATGCCAGGTTTCTGCACTTCACTGGGCTAGAAGGGTCTTACATGTACTAGACACTATCTAATAACTTTTAGCATGTCAGTTCATATATATATATATATATATATATATATATATATATATATGGTGTGATAAATTGTCATCTAAGTTATGTATAAATAAAAATAAGTGATATTTTAACAGAATTACCAAAATTACACAAAAATATCTTGAAATACTAAAGAGTAAATTTATTCAGTAACACTGCCATTGGCTTCAATCATGCCCTCCAGAAGACTTCAAAATTTCTTGCATCTCTTCTGAATGATCTCCTTGTTTAAGTTGGTGAATGCTGTCATAATCCTTGCCTTCAGTTCATCTTTGGTCTTACAAGGAGTTTTGTTAGTCTCTCATTCAATTGCACCCCATACATAACAATCAAGGAGGTTGCAATCTGGGGATTTAGCTGGCACCCATAACTGGGGTCTCCTGCTTGTGTAGCATGGTATAGAGTTGTGTTACTAGACATTCTTCCAACACTACCTCCTCAAGGCACTTGATGTAGCTCTCCATATTAAATCTGAGATCCTGTGGGAAGATGAATGGAACTATAATTTCTAAATTTATGGTAAAATGAATTGTGTCATGGAGCTCTTTTTCACAAAGATGGTGCCCAACTGACCCTACTGTACCATGAAGTCAGCAAAGTCAAAAATCATGCACAAAATTAAATTATATAAAATGGCAAAAATTTACCAATGTACCTTGTATATATAAGTGTGTGTGTGTGTGCATATATATATATATATATATATATATATATATATATATATATAATCTAACAGATAAAATGGTTCTAATATGCATGAAAAAGCCTCTAGTTGTCAGATCTGATGTTTTGATTTATTATCTCTAACAATGTCTTTTCCTTACAGTTATAGTTTCCATTTGAACCTGAAGATGCAAAACTTAACATGTGTTAGTGGTAAAACACATTATTTAAAAGATTTTATATTTTGTCTCATATCCACGCACATGCACAACACAATAGCAAAAAAGAAGATTTGATCATGCAAGTTTATGGGACATTGGTAATATATTTGATAGGGTTTGTTTTTTTGTTTTTTTTTTGTTTTTTTTTTGCCAAATCATAAGTAAATTCAAGATTCATGACTACATGCACACATATGAGACAAGTGTATGGTTTATTTTTGCATTGTTTTAGTCTACTTTGATATGCTGTATGGATTTTAAGGGTGGAGGATTCCTCATGAGGATGAAGTAAATCCCTTATCCTAATAAGATTATCGACACTACATAGACTAAACAGCTTCATATCTGGGTGTATATTAAATGTTATTGGGAAAAATAGTTAAAGGTTTTACTCTTATCAGGATTTCTATAAATAAACTTTTAAAATGTATTTATATATTAGAATATTACAAAAGAAATAACTACTTTTTTTAAAATATTTATCTATTAAAATGTACACCCTCAGCACATCCTAAAATTATATTAGATTTTAATTTTTAGTTAATGGTTAATTAACTACTTGAATATCAAATATGTATTTTTTTATATTTGTCAATAAAAACTTTTATTTCAAGTCCTTCTTCCTCTAGAAATATTAGGTAATACTTTAATCAAATACTAAGAATTTTTTTCAAATTTTGAAGTATGCAATTGTCTCAATAGCTCTTTCAACCTTGACTCAATGCCTAAAATAGGTTTCTTTTTCTTTTACTCACAGCTTCCATTGGCCAACCTTTGCATAGCTTTGCTAATACCTTCTTGTTACAATGTAGGCTTTAATCCACTTATTTTCTTTATCTATTTTGGATTAAGTAAAATTTGGTGGGATTAACATCTATAAAATTAACTTTCTCTTTCACTGTTTGACAATCCTAAGCTTTGGTATTGTCAGCATTAAAACTATTCAACCAGCTATCTTTACGCCTTTGCTACTGATTTTAACAGTATTAGCATTTTACTCAATCTGATAGTCATTTCCAAAGACATCAAGCACCAAAACTGAGGCTTGTTAATTGCTTGTCATCCTATCTACAATATTGTGACAGCAAAAAATTAATCACTGTGTTTACTTAACAACTGTAGTTTGGACAGAAGAAATGTAAATTCAGTGGATTATCTTGTGTTCAAATCTTCTTTTGCCTAATATAGACTTCATACACTAATTTAGTTTCATTATGTCAGAATTTTATGTAATACTAGGAAAAATATCTGATGCTAAAATTTTTTTTTTTAATTTAATGAAAAATCAAGGTTAAAAATTTTATGTGCTTTCAATAATTAAAAGTAATAACCATTAATTATTGAAAGCATGTGAATTTTTAATGCTAATGTCATTATTGTTACCATATGATACTTGGGATCTTGAATTCTCATTTAAAAAAAGGTATAGGATGATAATTTAACATATAAATTTATGATTTTGGTGTATCAAGATACATTCTATAAATAAACCCTAAAATAATCAATGATAGGATATTTATCTAAGAACAGACTATAACACTGTGGTATTTATGCTAAAGGGACATATCAAATAATGTAATTATAATTATAAGGTCATATATGTATAAATATAATAGTTTATAAAATTCTTTTAATATTATTTTTTTTTATTAATGTTTAAAATTTTTTCTTATGCTAATTTTATTTAAATAACATTTATTCTTGTGTATATAATATATGCAGTGCTTGAAAATATTTTTATATCTGAAATTAGTCATTAACATCATTTTTAGGAGCATATGGTCACTATAGAAAATAAATGTTGTCAAAACACCTGAATAAATTTGAACAATGTTGCTTTTGAATTCATACAAATGTCCTAAAGAAAAACTTGAATGTTTTGTAGAGACAAAATATATTGGCAAATATTTGAAAATATTAATTACAAAAGATTAATGAATGTTAATCTTTGTTCAGATTCACCTCAAATTAAAGTTATGACTTTCATGCATAGCAAGCAAAAAAAAAAAAATATGATTAATATACCAAAGTGTATTAATAAATTAGTAACTATAATATTCAATCTGTATGATTAATATCACCACTGATAGCATTAGTTAAAAAATGAGTATATTTTTTAAAATACTTGTTGGGTATAATAAATGCTTTCTATACCATTAAGTTATAAATTCATTTTTGTACCTACATATATCTATTTATAATTCTGATGTTGGAGATTCAATTCTCACACTTTCCATGAAACAGTCTTACTTCTTGCACCATAGAGAGTTCATTGGAAAATAATCTTCAGATTTTTTAGGGTTATGATTATAGATAAGTTTTTCTTTATTATGGTTGAGAAGTTGCTTCTCTTTATTCTACCATAAAATTAAAAAAGTATGATTAAAATTAAATTCCCAAAAATATTTGCCATATTTTGTAATTTTATGTATTTTTTAACTTATGTGGAAAAACATTAGTAGAATATTATTAGAAAAAAGGATTTACAGAATTTCAAAATCTTCATAAACTACTCAAAGGTTATTTTTTATTGCTGCCAAAATGTCAACATATTTTAGTTGAAAACCTATTAGTCACTAACACAAAACAGAAGATGAAATTTCTAACATGACAATAATCCAAAGTGTACATTTAAGCCAGTTAAGATGAAATTCAGAAAAAGAATGAAATCAATCTGGAATGGTCTTATTAATTAAAATTTGTGAAACAACCTAAAATAATATACTTGCAATTTGATAAAATTTTCAAAGAAAAGTGGGATAAAAATGCAAAATTTATATTGACTGCTGTAATAAAAGCCAAAACAAGTACCATGAATTAATGATGAGTGCCTATAGTCATCTAATCTGAATTTTCATTTTTGATTATTTTTTCTTTTAAATGAGCTGTTTTCAGTATGTCCCCTCTTTTCCCACTTCTGTTCCATGTCATGTATTTGTTGGAAATGGCAATTAGATTTTGATCAATTTATGCCAATTTTGAATTTGTATGAATTTTTAAAAGATTAATTTAAATTTATTTATAATTCTTAAATCACACAAAATATATAGAAAGTTAAATATTTCAATCTATAAGCTACTTTTTATTTTTATTTTAAAAAATCTTTTTTAAATGTAATTTGTAAAAGGGGAAATGAGACTGAAAAGTAAGACAAGAAAAACCATAGTTTTCAGTTTACAGGTTTATTCTATATGTGCCATATTTCAACAGACAAATTTTGAACTGCTAAAGTGAACATTTAAAAAAGAAGCTACTATTGTGTGGTAAGATTTATATAGATGAAGAGTTGATGAACAGTTCAACATTAACTCGGATGCCCTTTCCCACAAAAATGATGTTTGATCAGAATTAGAGAACCTTTTCCTCTCTCTTATGTGTAATTATATTTGTACAAAGGTTGTTTAAAAAGTTGTTTGTTCTTGTTTAATTACAATTGATTTAATAGTAGAAACTAAATACATACTAACATGATTACAAAAGTTTCAGGATTTCAAATCTAGTCCTGATTTTTAGTGATCTCCTCCCTAAATTGTCGTATTCCACCTTTGAATGAGGGAATGTATAATCACCTTGTTGGATACTTTCTTAGTTATGTCAATTGCTGATAATGGTGAACACAGGTTTCATCTCCTGTAACTCTTGCTTAGGGAAGTACTTATCTATTTTGTGCAGCTCTAAAAGCTCTTTTGCAGTATCAATTCTTTGCTACTTCATGGAGTCAACATTCTGGAAATCTAATTTAGGTAGACCTTTGAGTAGCTATCAGTCTGTACTACACTGCAGGCTCTACAATGACTCATCTCAAAGTTTTCACAGATATATAGTGATTCTTCTTTCAGCTGTAATGATATTAACCTCTTTAGCCTTATCCACATTCACAGCATTTGGTTTGTCTTTGCTGAGCCTCTTGCTAAAGTCTGTCTCTTGCTTTTTTTTTCTCTCTAAAATTGCCATTTCATAAGTATTCACAAACATCCTATAAATGTTTGCAGCACTTTCTCCTTCCAAAAATAGAAATTCTGTGATACTTTTTTTCTGCTTTCTACTTGTGTTCAAAAGAGTAATAATTTTGAAAGAGGATTGTAGGCCAGTAAATACAAGACAATTCTACAAATTCTTCTCCTCCTTGTCTTTTTAGCATAATGTGGATTACATCTAAGAAAAACTATCTGTAAGAATTCTAACTAATAATTTAAAAATTAGAGCAGGCATTAGTTTTAACTGGTCCTAATAGGTATAATGTTTGTCTTTCTTCCATCAATTCAGTTAATCAGTAGCTTAGATTCTTTCACTATTGTACATTTGGCCTAAAAATGTTTTTATTAGGAAATAAGCATAAACGTAAAATCTATTTTTTTTTATTTTTTGTCAAATGAAGGTATTTGCTTGTGGCTCTGTTTGTGAATATGTTATCAGCAATTACTGTTGGATGCAAATTGTTCTGCAGCATTATGTTCATTGATGGTCAGAGGGTAATCTATTTGCTGAAGATTACCTGCAGCCTGTAGATCCTCTTAAGTTTGGTGATAACAATTCTGATTAGCTTAACCAGCTTAAATTGTGTCACATGTGTAGATAGATGGGATTTCGTGCTGAGAAAAAAAATCGTTTTCATTTTCTGACTGGAACATTTTACTATTACTACATCAGTTGGGACATCTTGTGGTAACAATGGCTAAATCAAATCCCCAAGCCCCAAATTGGGTGAAAATGAAAAATTATCCCAATGATCTCAACTTGATTATTTTCAGTCCTGGACTCTGGCTCACTAGTAAGTACATTGTAAGGTAACTTTTTAAATACACTTACCTCTATAGTTGAATAAGCCAATAAATTAACCAATACACCACATTCCTGAATACTGCATTATTACATTCCTGCATGTATATATTTATTTTATTCGTGCCTTAAGAAATCTTCCTGCTCATCATAGTTACAGGATAGCAATAGTATATATTACACTGTCTTCAGATGATGTTCAAAGGAAAGTAAGTAGGTATTTCTCCATAGCTTAAATCCCTGATTATAATCTTAATAATATTTTGACAGAAATTATCGTTTTAGAGATTTAATGGCTTGGGGATAATATTCTACAGAGAGACTTTGCCAAAATTGACAAGTTTTAATATAATTTCTAATTGTAATTTTTAAAATTTTTATCATTATATTTTAAAATCAATCTTTTCTTTTTTTGTTTGTTTCAAAATCATATATACACAAATAACCTTCCTGATCATTTCTTAGAGCTGCATATGAAAGCACCAAAGAACACAGATTTAAAAATATATAAATTCACATGAATCGATATTCAATACAATCTGATTAGGGCATTTTTAAATCAATCTACTATATATGCAAGTTTTAAATATTTCAGTGAAGAAAAAATAAATTAGGAATTATTAGATGTTTTAATATGTGAAAACTTCATGAAAAATACAAAATAGCTGTTTTTATTTGAGAACAAATTGAATCCTTAATGGTAATTTATTTGCATATCATATTTTGTTAATCTTTTTGTATGAATTCTACAAATATTTTTACATAGAATTTTATATATCAAATGTGCTCAATGCATTTAAATTAAAAACATTTATTTATTTTTATGATTCGTATATTTCCACATTTATATATTTTATGATAGAATAAAGAAAAATAACAAATAGGAAATTTATCTCAATCTAACATGTTTCACTTTTATTAAAGCTATTTGTTTTTTTTTCTTTATTCTATCATATTGTTGGATTCTGATTCATATATTCATCTCATATTTTTTTGTACAGTTTTTTGTATCTATACATTTATGTAGGATTATATATAGTGTCAGTTTTGAATAGGTGTAGAACTTGATTGTTACATTATTGGACAGTACACTTGCCTTTTGTTGTCAGTTTCTATTCGACGTTTAGCTTAGTCCTATTAAGTTTTTCATGTGGGCTGATCACAGTACCATTGGCTTTTCACACTACAGTTATAACCAAAATGTTAATGCTGCTGCTTATGTAGAATAGCATCCACCCTCATCTACTGAGTTCAGTCTTCCTTTTTATATCAATATCAGGTGGGCTTAACATCACTGGTGATTAGCAATGACAATTTAGTATTTTATACATACTTTCTCTTTTATTATCACTTTCCACAAGTGATGTGGCTATTCTTAGTATATGTTTTTGGTTATAATTCTACCTTGCAATAAAATTCCTAAGAATAAGCATTTTATACAAACCTATTTTCAATAACTGATATTGTTTTATTTTACATACGCATTCTTTTCATTACATTTAAATAAAGAATCATAAAACAGTTAAACAATTCATAACTCCTTTAATTTTAAAAAATCAGTATCTCTGAATAAATATACATATAAAATATTTGAGATTATCTGTGTTTGTATAGTATTTTATATGATTAAATATGGTAACAGTTATTTGAGAATACATTATAAATAAATGTATTTATACATTTAGTAAATTATTCTAACTTGTAATGATCATTAACATTCTAGCTTGAATTAAACTTTTATATTCTTATCTTTGATATACAATTATGTATTTATTCTTGAATACTAATTCTTGACTAGAATTTCTATTAGAGTATAGTACATAAAATAGCTTCAGTTAATGATCTTTACATATCATAATACCTAATGAATATAACCGATTATATTTTGTATTTTATAATATTTTCATTGTTATTAATTGTACTGGTAAAACTCACAGTCATTGATAGTTGTACTTTATGTTGCAGGTAGTTTTTCTAGATTTTAAAAGATAAATTTGATCTTGTTCAAGATGAAAATTAAAGATTGAGCATACATTTTTTTATATGAAACAAAAATAGAAAGAATAAAAAGGACAAAATGTTGTGTCTATATTGTAGTTTACTGAAAAACATGCTAATCTCAAGACATTGATATGGAATCTTTTCCTATTGAATGTTTCATTTTAAAAGCAGAAAACAGAAATAGACAGTTAACTTTAGCTATGTTTCTATCATGTAATAAAAATCTAGTTAGTGTAAAATGGATGTATTTCTTCATATGATACGAATATTGCTGCTCTTACCATATTTTAAGATATGTAAATCAAATTTCAGCTTTTATATTTGTTTTCTCCAAACTTTAAAAGAGCATGAGTATTCTAAAAAACTTTAATTTTTTTTTTTTTCAATTTAATTTTATAGTTTTGGGAAAAAGCAACAACTTGCTCCAACTATCACTACAACATAGGTTATTTTTTAAATAAAGTAAAGGACTAAGCATTTATATTACTCCTAGATTAGTTTATTTACACTAATGTCAGTTGTTGAGAAAATTTAGTAAAATACTAAAGAAATATACAGAGAAAAGTTGTTTTTTTTTGTTTTTTTTTTCATTACACACATGCCTTTATTTTTAATTAGACATTAGTGGTTTTGATAGCTTGCTGTGACAGCTTAAAATATGATTGTTCAATTAAGATTGGGACCAGCTTCCCAAACCTATCCTAAAAATGAATTTTTATAAGAAAAATATTTTTTTAATTAACAAAATACCTTAAAGTTAGTGGTAATGAATTTCTAGTTTTTATATAAATTATATTCACAAAATAAAAAAAATATATAAAAAGATATTGAAAAAATATGTAAAAAATATTGAAAAATATGATTGACTGATTTTTTGTGATTTGCTGTAGCTAAGGATGGCCACAATGGAAATGAATAATTGACACAATAAGCATTTACATTGTAAAATATGAACCAAATCAACTAAATAAAAGAGGAATGGAACAATTTCTTTTGTGAATTTCTTGAAAATTATGTATAAAACAATATTTAAACAAAATATCATATTTTTTCTTCTCTATATATAAATTACATTGTTCTACTCCTAAACTGAAATGAGAAACTGTGGAACTTTCAATGTCTTGATTGCTTATGTCGCTGATAACAGAATAAATATATATGAAGGTGGATTAATAAATTTGTACATTGACAGTTATATGAATAATTGATCTGAAATTTTCATTGTATAATGCTTGGTGTTTGTGATTAATGGACCAGTGTTGCATTGAGTGTGTTTACAAAAAAAAAAAAATTATTTTGAAAAATATAAATATTTTTTTCATTCTTAGGCTATAGACATTTGGTTTGCCAATATATATATATATATATATATATATATATATATATATATATATATATTTAGGTAGAAAGATTTCATTTAAATACATTTTGTTAAAATAAACCAACAAGGTCTGCCTATTTAATTTTCTAATTTTAAAATATGATGTTGTACACGAGAATCAGAATTGCTGATAAACTGTCAAAAGTTCATGTTTTGTTCTGTTTTTGTTCAAGCACTACCAAAAGTCATGAGAGATGTCTAGTATTATGTAGGGTGCCCATCTGCCTGGCAAGGTGCAGCAGCTCATTATGGCATTGATTTTGTAGACCTCTGGGGAGATGTTGAATCATGCTATCTTGATAGCTGTTGATAGATGATCCCCTGATATTTGTACATGCAGGATCTTGTGTTTAATAGACCTCTTCAGTATATCACATAATTAGGCTCATTTTGAATCAATGTTGTGCATGCACCTTTCATCAGATGTCTTCAGAATGCACCTCAAACCAATTCTGGACAGCTTTGGCCTGATGACAAAGTGTATTCTTAATTGTTTAGGTACATGGAGAACTCAAATGAGTTCAAATGATCACAAAGCAATGCAATGTAATGGGCATTTAGATGGACGAGCAAACCTAATATACACACTCTGTTATAGAACCACCACCAGTCGATGGCCTTATGAGGTTTGTACCATATCTGAACCCTACAGTCTGAAACTAAAAGAATCATGGCTCATTGAGCACATTGCCGATCCTTCAGAACACAATTAGCAATGTCACAAGCCCAGATGTGTTCAGTTCATTCAAATTAAGAGGGGTACCCTGGTTAGTCATCTGCTCCTATATCCTATGGAAATTAAACTGATCTGCTGGATATAAGTTTTGTACCACCTGCATTAAATGAGGATATGCTTTGAGCAAGTGTCATTTGACTGTTACTGCAGACAATTCTAGCCATAATCATAAAGCACCCATGGTTAGCCACTTCAATATCCATGGTAAACAGAAATGCCACCCATTAAGTACTTTTAGTAGATATTTGACCTTGTAGGTCAAGGGATATCATATATTGCCACAGTTTCAAAATGTAACATGTCTGGTACCCACTCTGAGAATTACACATTGCCCTGCCATCACTAACTTAACCAGCAAATATTAGAGTACAGCTGCCACTATTCTGGACATTACCATGACAACAAGGTAGTGTTGTATCATCTACCATTAGTTTTACATATAGTTATACAAATGACTTTTAGTATATCAGTTTGTTTCTGGTTTCAAAGGTTAACTAATTCAGCCAGTTCTTCTATTTTTTTTCTCTCTCTTATTTTTCTTTTTCAGTATTTATATTTGTTAAAAGAATTGAATATTATTATTTTAATGAACTTATTTAAATAGCACAAATGTTTTGTTAAACTCTGCCCATTGCATGAATTCTTCCCTCCTAATATATGTTGAACCCAGCAATCATGGTTTCATTTTTCATGTTAACATAATTTGGAAGTAAGGCAGTTGCAGTTATAACAATGTTCATAGGCATTTTTACCTTTGTATTAAAAACTCCTTTGTTAAATTATCATGGTCTATTTTCCATCTAATACGGAACATCATTAAATATAATTATTTACTAGCATTTTTTTGTTTTGTGCAATGTACTTAATATATAAACAAAATAGCTAAAATGTATAAATTGATTCATTTATAATTATGATATCCTTTTTTTATGTTTTTCTTATTTCAGATTCCAGCAAGAAGGTTAAAGATGTTATGAAAGAGTTCAGTGGGAATGGGGTATTATCCAGATATAACCCTGACCAGGTAAAATAAAAATCTTTGTTTACTCTTGCATTAAAAAAAATAAAAATTGTCAAATTTTTTTTTTTTAAATTGATAAAATTTTTTTAATTTATATTTTATTACTTTAAAAATCAAAGACTAGAATTTATTAAAAAAATGAATTTGGGCTCTAGGCTTGATCCCAAAGCTATTAATAAATATATAAATAAATAAAAAGGAAACAGTTTTTTTTCCACAATATAATGTGAGTTACCATTCTACAAAGACAATTGTTCTATATCTCAGTGTTCAGAAAATATTTGGAGAATGATGTGAAAGATCTACATAATGGCTATATCCAATATTTTTCTTTTGAAGAGCTGAAACAGGCTATCATAGATGCACAAGAGAAAGTTTTCCATTTTATTCTTGTAAAACTGATAAAATCTAACAGTTTTTAAGGCAACAGCTAGAGCCATAAAGTATTCAGTTTTTATAAAATAGTACTTTGTTGATAAAAACTATTGACATTTGAACTGTTTTAATAATTAAGGTACAATATTTTTTTTTATATTTTTATAAAAATGCTAGTATCCTAAATTGAAGAATAAAAATAAAAATTTACAAGCATGTAGAAAATACATAAATAACTTAGAAGCTCTTTATCAAAATCAGGACTTGCTTTTAAAGAAATCCTACTAAAAAATTTAACTTTAATTAAAAGTACATCTGGTGTGTGTTAAACAGTTGAATATTTATGTATGAATTTTTGTGCTTTTAGAATAGTCAGATATAATAGAAAGATGAATAACTCTTTACAAATATGTATGTTTACACTGATATAATGGTTTTAAAAGCAACATAATACAGTAACAATATGGCACAAAATGAATCTCACATTTGAAAACACTTTCAATATTTTCATAAAATTTCTATTCTTTACTATTTTTATGAAATAACTTTTCTTATTATTAAAATGATTTAATTAAAAAGATTTTTATTTTTTTATATTTCCCTTCATCCTTAAAGAAATTTATTAATACAAATCAATAATATTTTATATTATACTATGTTTATATCTGAGCCACTTTTAAAAATGTTTGGTTAATATTAATCATTGAGAAATTTGTACTTTTCACTGAGAATGAAAACTATATGAAAAAGCATTTGACAGTGTTTCTTTATTTTACTTATAATCTAGTGTAAAAATGTAAATAAATAATTTAGATTTAAGAAAATGTGCATGTTTATTCCATTATATATTAGATAATGTTATTGTCTGTGTTAATATCCAACAGAAGAGTAACATATTTTTTCATAGTTTTCTGTTTATTCTGATGTGGTTAATAGATTTGTCTTATAAATTGGTCTCCCACAAATGCTGCATACATTACAGATATACACATTATATATTTTTAAATTAAATTGTTACCATTTTTTATTTGACTCCAAATGAAGAATTTGATTTTTAATTAAGTCTATATTTTAATATTGTCAACATAGCTGGCATTAAATCTTTTAAAAGATAAAATGTAACTCTGTGTGTTTTTGTCTTTCCTGTTGATATTTACTAGCTCTATCCATAACTCCAACTCAGTTACTATAACATCTACTAACTTAATATTAACACATATATTTTCTGTTTATGTGATACATAACCCATAGTGTGATGAATTCAGATTTTTTATATTCTCTTATGTAAAAACACAGGATAATGGGATCATTAGTACTGGAATAATTTTGTTCTTTGCAATCAACTATATAAATCTACAGATTGAGTAATGATTATGTGTTGTCCATTGATCTAAGTGTGAGATCAATCTGCAATGTATCCAACTATTTTGAATATTACAAGAACTAGTTGTACTTTGAAGTAATTTGGTAATCAATCAAAAGGAACATTACTTTGAATCAGTGAACAGACACTCTTCATTAGCAGGATATATTGACAGTTGAACTTCTGGATGAGCTTGCGCAGAGTGTGACCATCACATTCACAATGATTGAGTAAATTCTTCACATTTTAGCAAAATATTGCATCACCCTGGTCTGCTAGCACTTCCCTCACTCATGGTTGGCTTGCTCTAACTTCTAAAATTGCAATTGAAACACTTTGGACAAGAGTAAAAAGCTAAAAATTACAAACTGTTCTGAAAAGTGAAAGGAACACAAGGATATCTATATAAGGTTTTAAAAGGAGTATATTGAAGAAGATTAAGGTACCATTGAACTCTTGACAAACTTTTTATACAAACTCTATCATTGTACATCATACATATTAGCAGTGGCTAAAAATGTCCCTTTTTTGTATTGTAAATTTGATACACTTCACATTGTTCAGTTTTATTATACATTTATTTGGACTATTTTTATAATATTCTTATATTGTTGATATAATCATAACATTTTGATCAGTATCTGCTACAACCTTTTTCAGATTTCTCATGCATTAGGTAAAATTCTTTTTGTTTCACCTTAAGCAAGGTGGGACCACCACTAGTGCTACAGATGGATAAATTGTCATCTAAATTACACAAAAATGAAAATAACAGTGGCATCTCATTTTAACATATATTTACCAAAATTACATAAAATATCTTGAAATACTAAAGAGTAAATTTATTCAATAAAATCACTTCAGCCATGGCCTCCAGATGACTTCAGAATCTCCAACGTCTTCTGGACAGTCTCCTTGTTTAAGTTGGTGAATGCTGCCATAATCCTTGCCTTCAGTTCATCACTTCTTACAAGGAGTTTTGTTGGTCTCTCACTCAACTACCCCCCACACATAATAATCAAGGGTGTTGCAGTATGGGCTAAATGTAAGGGTTGATGTGGTTGCAGAAATTGTTTGACAGCCATAACTGTGTTTTCCTGCTTGTGTGACATGGTGCAGAATCCTGTTGACAGCCATAGGATCTTCCAGCAGCCACCCTCTTGACACACGGAAGCACTACCTCCTCAAGGCACTTGATGTAGGCCTCTGTATTGAGTTTGAGGCTTTCACCAACAAATTCATATGTTCTTTTCTTATCTTTGTGGTTGTGTATCAATCTGAGAACAGTGCAGAGAATTCAGGAAGAGTTGAATGAGTCTAATGGTGATTATGAAGGTATAGCAGTTCAGAAAACTCACTCTGATCATTCTTCAGAATGAGTTTTCTGAGCTACCATACCTTCATAATCACCATTAGACTCATTCAACTCTTCCTGAATCCTCTGCGCACTGATCTTAGATTGGCACCCAATCACTCTGAAATGTTTGTATTAGAGTTTCTGGTATGAATGCCAAGCACTGCAGTATGCAGATTGAATTGCATCACTGATCCTACTATACTGTGCAGTCCATAAAAACGAACATGCAAAATAAAAAAAATATATATATAATGGCAACAATCTACCCATCACACTCTGTAGATACATTTAACAAACAGTTTATATCTGCTAGCTAGTTGGCTGAATAAAGGGTGTTATGTTAAAATCCCAGAAGATTACTTAACATAGTAGATATTTCAAAATGACTGGAGGGTAAATTTGTTAAAATGTAACTATAACAATCAAGATGAGACAATTTTAAATATTTTAATGTTTAAGGATACATTCTTCATTTACAGTAATTCTCATAGAAATTGTTCAGTTTTGTCTACTTTTGTATAATTTGAATGAACAATTTTTTTTTCTTTATAAAGATGTGAAATAACTTTGAAACAGTTATTTTCTAATAGAAACAATAGAGCTTTATAGTTAATTGAGATTATATATGATTTTTAACCACTCCAGTTTTGCTTGAATAACTTTTCCAGTACATTCTTTATATTATTCACTAATTATCTATAAATTATCAAAAAGCTATCTCATTTTAAATTATATCACTTTGTATTACTGCAATTCCAAGCTTATCTGTGCTCATATCGATATATCATATCCCCTCTCACTTTACCCAAGGACCTCAGACTAGCAGAATATCTTACTGCTACCAAAGAACCAATTGGGACTCATTCTGTGATTTCCTGTGGGACGTCCCTTGGAACAAAGTCTTTAGTCTTCCTGTTCAAGACTGTGTGGCTGAGATCTCATCTTGGGTTAAGGCTGGCATCGAAGCTTTCATCCCAGCCAGGAAGTTGAAACTTAAATCCCCCTTGTCCCCTTGGTTCTCCTCTGCTTGCTTGGTCACCATCGTCCATCAAAATCACTTCTTCAGACTTTAGTCATGCGTCAGACCATGACAGGTGCCTCTTTTTGCTCACAATGAGTACAAGAAGATACTTAAAAAGGCTAAGCTCCTGTTTACAGCCAAAATGAAGCAGCGCATAGCATCCCATAAGTTTGGTTCCAAAGACTACTGGAGGCTCTGTAAAAGTTTACTAAACAACAGCAAACCCTCAATCCCCTCTCTAATCAACAAATTTGAGGTCCTTACCTCTACAACAGACAAGGCTGAGTGCTTCACTCGCAGATTCTCTATCGACTCGACACTGTACCTGACTTCCCACCCCGAACTGAGGCCCAATCATTGTCCTGAAGATATGTTCCCCTAAACTCTCCTCTGTTCTCTCCAAACTCTATAACTACTGCCTCTCTGCTTCTTGCTTTCCTGCCTGCTGGAAGTCCTCCTCCGTGGTTCCAATACATAAACACCCTGACCCCTCTAATTATTGCCATATCAGCCTCCTACATATTTTTGGCAAAGTGTTTGAAGCCATCATCAACACCGAGGTGGTTTAACATCTCGTAGCCAACAGACTCTTCTATGACATACAGTATGGTTTCCGCTTCTCCAGGTCTACTGCTGATATGCTCATGACCATCACTGAGTATATATACCAGGCTCTCGACAAGAATGGCAAAGCTCGAATTGTTGCCCTAGATATCTCCAAAGCATTTGACAGAATCTGCCATGCTGGCCTTCTACGCAAGCTGCAGGGCTATGGTATAACTGGATAGTTGTTGGACCTTATCCAGTCATTCGTTTCAAATCGCACAATGAAGGTAGTATTGAATGGACATGCCTTCCAATACTATCATATGAACGTGGGTGTCCTTCAAGGCTCTATTCTAGGTCCTATGCTTTTCCTTATCTATATCAATGATCTCCCTGATGTAATAAGATCCCAAGTAGGCATATACACTGACAACACTACGGTTTACTCTCACCTCAATCAAAAATCTACCAAGGCTGACAAAGCAAACCTTGCTGCTGAGCTTGAAAAGGACCTCCAATCTGTGGTGAATTAGGGTAAGAAATGGCTTGTGAATTTTAATGCTTCCACAACAAAGCTGCTATCTATTAACCATCACAGACAATCACTCATACTCCTCATTAGCATGGATTAGGCTAGTCTCCCTGAAAGCAAAACACTGCACCTCCTTGGGTTAACTCTCACAACAGACCTCAAGTGGAATGACTATATAGAATGCATTGCTAAATCCTCTGCTAAGAAGGTTGGTTCTTTGTGTAGGGCCAGGAAGTTTTTCCCATCTGAAACAATCCTGAACATATATAAATCTACCACCTGCCTGTGCATTGAATACTGCTGCCATATCTGGTAGGGTGCTCCTGCTATCCAGTTAGGGATCCTTGACAAAATCCAGCAGAGAATCTGTAATGTGATCAATCCCGACCTGGCAGCCAAGATACAGTCACTTTCTCACTGGTGCAGTGTGGCTTCTCTGTGACTCTTCTATAAGTACTTTCATGGTTTTTGCTCTGATGAACTTAGCTCACTGGTGCCCCCTATATATGAATTTACTCAAGCCACAAGATTAGCAATTACTGTGAAATCAATAAAATGTAAATGCAAATTCTACTCCAGCATCTTCTTTACTCCCACTTCCCGCCTGAGGAATTCCCTTCTGTTTACTTGTTTCCCCGACAGCTACTATCTCCACGAATTGTAATGTAAAGTCAATAATCGTTTCCTATCTCACTTAGCTGCATATCCTCTCTCTCATGCTTCTTTCTCCGTCCACTCCACTCTCATCAGTATTCTCATCCTTCTCTTACCCACTTCCTGACACTCCCTATAACCTGTCACTCTTTCTCATAACTTTCCTCCTATGTAACCCCCTGCATAACAGTGGCAGTAAAATACCTTGCTTGGGGCAATATGATTATAAAACAAGTTCTTCTTTGTGCCATGTCTCTTTAGGATGTTGGCAATCATGGCTCTCCATAATTTCCTGTCCTTTGTTGCTCTTAGTAGATTTTATTTTTTTTATCACTCCTAAACCCTGTTCTTTCATTCATTTAAACATGCTTCTTTGTTTAATCTATCATCAACCAAATAAAGTTTTTTTTTAAATAAAATTTAAGCAACATTTATATATATTAATACAATGTTTTATTACAATGGACATTAAAGCAAGTATTCATCTTAAAAGTTTGTCAGTATATATCGAAATCAGATTTGTTTTTATCTAGTGTTTGTGTATGTCCATGTAAAAGATTAAACAAACTGCACTGCCCTTTTTAGGATGAATAGCAAATAGTACCTGGTTCTCAGTATTTATGACTGTATTAATGTTACTCTATGATCAGATATTATAATATAGGTTTTATCTGCTAATATTTAACTCTATGATTCTCCACAAACATTTGTAAGAAAAATTAAAATAATAACAAACTGTTATTGCAAAATTAAACTACTAAAGATGGATTTCATTGAAAAAAATAGTCAAAAAAAAAAAAATGTTAGTCAGATCATAAAGTAGCTTTCATTATATTGCAATCAACATTGCAAAATTTGACCTGGCATTTGACTCCTTTCCTAAAACATTTATCTATGTACACATTTGTCTGCTAACACTGTTGATTATTTCATTTCAGCCTATTGACTACAATGGTTTTATCTTGTTCATGAAAACTTATTTGGAACTGAATGAGCTCCCTGAAGAACTATGCAAATCACTGTTCCAGTCATTCATGAAAACAGGTAAATGCTGTAATTCTAGCAACAGTTATTTCACAGATATTGCCTCACAGACCATTTGTGTTCCTCTTGCACACAGTTCCACTGATCTGTTGCATCTTGTTGGCACTGACAAAGCTGATAGGTACCAAGGACTGCTTGCTGAGAAGTTTCATGATTTCACCGAAAGAATCCATAGTCTGGGGCACTCAAGTGGGGAAAAGTTGTATCAGCACCGAAAGCGAGAGCACCAGCATTTTGAGGCCATTAACTCAGTAGGCATTCTCTGCAGCAAAACAGGTATTTTGCCCTCTTTCATCTCTTGGCTGTCACAGGATTTACTTCTTCATTGCATGCTATATTCACAAGTTTGTGGTCTGTACTAATTATGGTGGCTTTGCTACAGATTTTTGTCAGTTGTTTTTAGTTAGCCTAGACTAGCTGGGCTACATGCAGAGTGGAGGATCTGAATGAATGCAATGAAATGTTCAAGGTGTTCCTTTTGATATTTAGAAGGCTTTAAATTTTAAAGTTCAATTTTCAAATTTATTTATAAAATCTTGCTTTGTGATTATGAAAACAATTTTGTCGAAATTTCAAGCTTAATCATTTTGTGGCAAATGAATCTTGCTTACGCTAGTATGTAGTTTCTTCAATTTCTGGATGCTGAAAAGGTATCTTTTATTGTTTCATCAAAGGTAAATGATGCATTTTGATTTGAAAAAGAATGGCATTAAAATGCAAAATATCCAATTTTAAATTTTTAAGGTTTCTAAATATGAATCAAGTAAATTGTTTCATTTAAAGATATTTACAATTTATTTTAAGTATCTCATCTGTTTAATAAAAAGTAAGAAAACTTTTCATTTATTATTGTGAAAATAGCGATTTTGAGTGCAATCTATTCTTAGAAAAAATTATCTCTGATATTTTTATCTCATTTTAAAAAGTATAATATTGTTTCACTCTTTGTTTAATATGGAGATGCAGTCTACATTTAATGATACAATATTATATGACAAGGCTGTTTTGTAATAATTTGAAATATTTCTTGTTTCAATATCAAAAGAGAATAAAGATTTCTAAATAATTAAAAAGAATTTTTTTATATTTAGTCTTGTAGTGCTTCAGTTATAATTTGACTTATGATCATTATAACAAATATACTTTGGCATACTTTGCTTTTTCTGTCAGATTGCTGAAAAAGTTTTGAATAAATTTTTGGCAAAATCTTTTCTTTATATGAATTTATAGCATCATTGTTCAATCATCAAATTATTTTCCATGGTTTATACCACCTTTCTGGTAACTTGTTTATTCTACTACAAAAGAATGATTCAGGAAATTCTTTAAAATAATTTTTGATTTCTTGGAATTGCTGATGAGACAAATGAGAGATAATTGTTCTTACAATAGACCACATATATAAGAATTTTCCATCTCAGTTTCCTCATATTTGTAAATTAAAGACAAGCATTGTCCTGCACTAAAATCATGGAACATTTTCCTTATTCAGAAATAAGATATTTTATCCTCTAGTACATTATTCAAACAAGTCAATTTCTATAGTGTTGTGTCCAGTAACTGTTTGTCCAAGTTCCAACAATTGACAGTAAAGAATTTCTTTTGAATCCTACCAATCCTAACATATTCTGTTTGTTGTGATCTTGAAGGTTGATCCAAATTAAATCATGAATTTCTTCATTTTGAATATTGATAATAAATTAATTTTTTATCACCAGTGACTATCTTCTCCAAAAGTAAGAAGGGAAAGCCAAGTGATGAAGTTCTGACTGATGCTTTTACTTACCATTAATTTATATGGGAATCATTTTCAAAGCTTCTGAAATTCTAAGTATACCACAGATATTTCTAAGATTTCCCTAACATTGTCCAAAAGAAGGGACCATTCACTTTTGCATTAACTTAATAATTTAAGTTATCCTGCAATATGATCAAATTCTTTATTTTTATTTCTTTTTATGTTAGATTGGATTGTAGCCCATTGTTAGAAAACTTTGTTGAAATACATCTTAAAATTCTCTAGGTAGCTTTCTTTATACAAATTTTATAAATCTTTATTTTGACTTAGAGAACTGACATTTATCTTATCTAAAAATTAGGACAAATATGTATTTTTATTGAATATTTTAAAGATTTAAAAAATTCTATTCAGTAACTATACCTTAATTTTTTTTATATATTTCTGTTTAATAATTTTAAAACAAATAATGTTTTAATTGGCTGATTTCTATTGTTTTACTGATTATTTACCATTATTTGCATAGAAAAGAGCTGAAATCTGACCAAATGACAAATATATTAGAATTTTGAAGATAGTCTCTACTTGGTTAAGCTCAGGTCTTTTAAGTACTTCATTGTAGTTTGTTTGTTGTTTTTAGTATTGTTTAAAAAATAACTGCTTCTAGAAATGGTAGAACTTTTTAACAAGGAAATTATGTGGATTAATAAAACAGAAATGCATGTTCTTTAATTAAAATAAATTTCATTATAAAAGTACACAGAGCATGCTAAAATGAACACAAAATTTTCAGGATTCTAAATCTAATCTTCAACATGGCCTGTTTTTGATAGTCCACTTTTGAAAGAAGGGACATATATATAATCTGTCTTGTAGAATTTTCTGGAGAGCTGTTTCAATTTCAGTTGGATTTGTTATATTCACTTACATGCTAATAACCTTGGAAAAGATAAGAATCTACCACTTCTCCCACAGTTATGGGTTAATTATTAGGATGTATCATTAAATCATTATTATCTCCAGAATATCCTTCCAATCTAAAAATTAATATTTTACTTTAAATAACCTGCAAGAGATTGATAAGCAAGCAATCATGTTGAAGTTTCTTGGCTGCTTTCTTTGTCATGTGCAAATTGCTTCTTTCACTTTATCATCATTGGAGAACAGCTGTCTTCTGAGTATTTCCTTCTTAGGCTCTGAAGAAAGGGCTATCTATGTTGTGCAGCTTCAGAATTCTTGGCTAGTAACCAGCCTTTGCTCCTTCATGTAATCAGCCAGCATTCTAAGAACCTACTTTGCAAAGACCTTTGAGTAGCCCACAGAAAGCAGTAAACTGGCATCTTTTATAGTTTTGGAATAGTGATTTTTATTTTAGCTATAATGAGAGAATCAACTGGCTTGCCACTGCAGAGCCTGTCATTAAGGTCAGTTTCTTGAAATTCTGATTAATGCTTCTAAATTAGAGCAGGCATTACTTTTTGACTGACCTCATATATATAACATTATAGTTTTAAATTTGAAAAGTCAAATGAAATGTTTTTCAATAAATGTGCACTTGAGTGAGGCATTAACAGGAAAAGTGATAGTTACTTTTTCAATTTATATTTTTAAAACATAATTTTCAAATTTTTCAGAATAAGTTTTGGTATAGATATATAAAATTTATATAGAATTTTTAAAGAATTTCACTTGGCTAATTGTTACTATTTTCTTCTGATATTTATAAGCAAATCCTATATTTTCAAAAACAGATTTAAGCTTTTCTTATATTTCTTTCATGGTTCATAAATTTGAGCTTATTTACTGAAAAGAAAGATAAACAGATAAGTTGTTAATTTGTAAGTAACTAATTTTTTATGAAACTTGATGTAGCTTAAAAGGTTCTTATAAATTGACCATTGCTCTTTATTATTTCTAGATATTGTTGCTTCAGGGTTACCACACTACATTTATATGAAGTGTATGACAGTGGCTGTGTTGCTTAATCCTATATACTGAGTGGTTTGTCTGCCCAATAGCATTGATAGTTTGTGTTGGTTTACCATTTTTTGTTGGCTTTAAGCTTATTCTGTTTTGTTCAGTGACAGCTTCAAGAGACAGTAAGACTGCACAAACCCTCACACTGAACTTATGTGTTTCTATGCAATATATCCAATATAAACATGCTTGTAGTCATGTCATTGTGGATATTTTGATAGAAATCTTATTCATGTGATTGTTTGTAGGTTACTACCTACTTGTACAATGCAAAGAAAGTGCTGATAGCTCTGTTCCTTGCTTGATTCCCCTACTTCATGCATCCTGTTATCTCTTACATTCTCAAAATTAACAGCTATTTTTTAAATAGTTCAGTATACAGGCTTATTTTATTACTAATATTATTAAATGATTTGTCTAACTAAAGTTATCAATAATAAGCAAGTTTTTTATTATGATTATTACAATATATTTTTATATTTATAAAATATTAAATAAATTCATGTAAAAACACTTTTCTTAAATTATTTAAAAATAAAATTTTAAGAAATTTTTGGAATGTTCTCTTTCTTTCAAAATTCATCTTAAAATATGATTGGTTACTTCAGTCAATTTTGACATTTTGATAATCTAAAGTCAAAATTTTTACTTGTAAAATTTGATAACTTAATTCAAAATATGAAGAGATAACAGGTTTTTACACTGTGATTATTTGATTTTTATTATTTTAAGCTTTTTAATTATGAACTTAAAAAATAATTTTAGTGGCTTTTATAATTGCTACAAATATGATTTTAGAAAAATTTTTTAAAATACTAATGTTTTTCTTCTGAAGTCTATGAATTTGTATCAGTTTTCAAAGTATCAGTACACCAAAAAGAATAATAATTGATGGTTATATCAAACCTAAAGATTGATTCCCATAGAGGCATCTAAAAAACTGTTTAATTTATTCATTTTATGCTTAAATTTTAACTTATAAAGTTTTATTTTATACACCACTTCAAAAATTTGTTTCATTTATTTCAATCATTTGAAAATATTATTTTCTTAGAGTCACTGTCAATGTAAGTAAAATGGAGTAAGTGATGGCAGTAGTTGTATTATTTCCATTTTAAAAAGTATGAAATTTTGTTGTAAAGTTATTTTTCCAGATTTTATAATCACTAAAGCAAAGAAATCAATGTTTTCATAGATAATGTTATAATTTATACAGAATAATTTTATGTATATAATGCTATAAATAAAATACAATTTACTCATTAGTGATAAAATGACAGAAAAAGTGTTAATATAATAAAGAAATTGCTCATAATAGAAAAATTGTAGTAATAATGTTGTGCAAAATTCTCAGCTAAAATCTATTCATGACATTTCAATAAAGTATGTGTACAGAGACTAAAATGTTCAGTTGATTAGAAAAATTAACCCAGTTCAAGTAGATTGAACATTGTATGGTTAGTTTTGTGATACAAGAAACATGTTAGATATACATTAATCATCCAGATATTTTCTTTTTATTATATTTTCATTCAGTATAATTACTGAAATATTTTAATTATACAGCTATATTAATAAGTACAAAACAAGTTGTCTTTGAGATTTTAGTATTTTCAACTTTTAGTAATTAGTTCTTTTTTAAGCTAATACCATTTCAACACTGTCAAGTGTCACAGAAAACCTATCAATGTAGCTGATGATATTGACACTTGTCAATAAGTATAAATTAGAAAAGTATATGATTGTCATAATCAAATATTTTGATTCTTTAAGGCTTTAAGGAAAACCAGAGTCTTTTGATTTTATTATTCCTAAAATTTAAATGCTTAAAAATGGTTTTACTTTTGGTGTACTAATACTTTCTCACTGGTTTATATTTCATTGGAAAAACATTTTGGGAGCTGGATTCTGTGTAGCCAAATTTGTACTGTTGACCAGAAACTTCTTGGCTTGCATGTTTATAGAAATGAAAAGTTTTCACTGTATATTTAATTTTTCATTTTCCATGTAAAAAATTGTGGCTTTCTTGGCTTTGATGGGGGTTACTTAATGCATTAATTCAGTGCAGGATTCATGTAAGTAAAATTTATTTATCTTTTTTTTCCATGCACAATATGCTATAAGATTATATCTGTCACAAAGCTTTCCTAAGTTTTTGCATTCAAATAAACACACATGTAGTTAATCTATACATATTTTTATTTTGTAATAATTTTTTCAAAATGTTATTTTTCTTATTGATAATAATAATGAACTGTTATAAGTAGTTTTAGATAGACAAGATTTCTCTATTATGTAATGTTCTACCTATTCCCATTTTATCTTCAAGTCACACATAAAATGAATCAACCTCTAATCAAGCATCATGTCAATATTTTTTTTTTTTTACTGTTTCCTATAATTGACTTGATGTCATGCTCTTTGGTGCTCATTGTTTATTTTTCAGTCTTTTTGGATGATGGCCTGTACAAACCAACTTTGGAAATACAGAAGAAAATTGTTCACCTATCTACCTTTACCTTAAACTAAAGTAAATTTAATAGGGCCTACTTAGTGGATGAGATAGTTGTGTATCTGACACCAGCACCAGTGGTCAGTGTTTGAGCCCAGGTAAAAGCTAAGATTTTCAATGTTGATTTTTCAAGGCAAGCAGGCCCTCCCCACTTGGAAGACTGTCAGAACATTTGACCTTGTGCCGTTCTAAGCTAAATTTAATATCAAAATAATCAAATCCTTGATAGTTAGATCTATCTGCTGCATGAGTAAATAGCATTAGTTTTTCAGCAGCCATTTTAACAGATTACCCAAGACTAGCTTAAGAGACAATTTCCTTTAATTATATTTGTTGTAAATATATCAGTGAGTGTTTTTTTTATAGTTTATATGCATTTGGTGAACAGTCATACATTATAACTAGCTTTGCCCCAACTTGCTCATTGATATGTTCTAAACCTTAGAGATAATGTGTTATGTTATACTTTTCTGTCAATAAAAACAAACGTATTCAAAATGTACTTTTCATTAGGAAACAAGCATTTGTCTTCTAAAACTATTTCTATAAAAATGAACTCAGTAAGAAAGTATTATGGTTGCTTTTTATATTTGGTGACCTACAAAAATAGATTTGAAGGAAAGGAATGTTTCACATTAGCTTAGTTTATTTTACTTACTGTCTTTGTAGCTTTTCTTTATGGCAGAACATTTCTCAGATTGTTTTCAAAAAGGCTTTCTCCTTTAGACTGTGAAACAGTTCTGCTAATGAAAATATGTTTGATTTTTGTCTTACATTTACATGATAAAATATTAATACTTTTGATTTGCAAAGATTATTACTGTATTTCTTCATAATAAGTGAGTAATTTCATATTATCTATATGCAACATATTTCTTTCAAATTCTATTTTCATTTTTGTTGGTCAACCTTAGAAGATAATTTTTTCAATCATCCATGAGAGAATTAGAGAATGTCATGTTATTGATCAAAGGCTTTCAAAAATCCATTTAAAGGTGCTATTTTATTTTCATTGTGATTTCTTTTTTTTTTATTAGAAAAAAGAAAACAATACAGTTAACATGTAATGGAAATATAAACACATCTTGAACAGGGAAATTATGAGAAATGCTGATGTAGTTACCTACATTTAAAAAATAATAGGTTGCTTTAATTAAAGAAGCAATATTTATCATAATAAATAAGACCATGTACATATTTTTTTATTGTCATTCATTTTCTAACTTAATGAAACTTATTTTAAAAAACTGATGTTGAGTTAAATCATAAATAATCAGTAACATACTTTTAGAATGACATTTAGTTTCTTTGTAAAATATGAATATCAAGCTTAAAATCTTTTAAAAAGTAATATCATGGTCTTTTAAAGCTTTTTTTTTTTCTCAATCCATTTCTTTGATTTGGTAGATTTTCATAAATTTGTCTTGCAAATTGAAATCTCTACTTCAGAAACAAATATTTTTATACAACCAAGGATTATTCAAGCATTATTCATTATATTATTTCATTTATAAATTCTAGAAAATCTGAAACTCTGTATAAAACTTTTCTTGATTTTAATATTCTTACAGCTAATTATTTACAATAAAGCCCATCTGAGACCTTCAATTTGGATAATTCTTTTACATTTTATAACTAATACATTTGTATTATCTTTGAAAAAATGAGAAGACTAGATCTATTATAGTAGACATTTGCTTACATTATATTTCCATTTTTTTACAACACATTTTGGTATAAATTGAATCCAAAGAACAACTAGACTGAACTTGTTAAGCTTTGTGTTTAACAATTGTCATTTCATTTATGTCATTAGAAAAACCATAATAATTACTGTTAAATCAACCAGTTTATTTATAATAAATTTTCTGGTATGTATTATTTAATTAATGTATTCAATTTGAAGTAATATCAGTGATTAACTTTCTTAATTATCTGCTGAATAACTCTGTTTTGATTAACAAAGAGTTACATGGATTTATTTTCCTGTAATCTTTATATAATTGGTTTAGATTATTAACGTTAGAGTTTCTTAAATAATCTTTTTAGCAGGGGATTAAAATTAAAATTGACAGAAATCCTCTGCTTTTTATAATCTACTCTTAATTGTTAGATAAGAGTTGTCATTTGTAGAATGTGCTGGAATTCAAGCACAAAATTAGCTCATTGTATTACATTTTTATTATACACAGAAAACCAAAAGTCATGGGATAAGTGCCTAATATTGTGTAGCCTGTTGTGTAGTTTTGTTTTTAATTATTTTTAATAAAGTAAATCATAATATAATTTATTTTTTAATAAAGTAAATGACATTCCATAATAATTTTATGAAAAATAATTTTATAAAACACAACAATTAAGAAAAGCAAATAATTTATTAAAAATAACAAAAAAACTGGTTGACATTTTACATACTGCCCTATTTGAAGAAATATATTCACTAATTAAGGTTTTAATCCTTAACAAATTACTTCTATTCGGTTATAAAAATGTTTTTTGGTGCTGATTTGTCCTGGTGCTCAGTTGGTGGTGTTGAGTTGTCCTGCACTCAGCTGTTGAAGTGCAGCAACTTGACATGGTATTGAGTCTAAAAGTGGTCAGAAAACTTTAAAAGAGATGTTGAGTCATGCTATCTCCAAAACTGTTCATATATGGAGGTACAAGATCTTGCATACAAATAAACCTCTCCACTGCATCACATAAATAATCCACTGTTCTGATGTTTGGCAAATGGCACACCATGCATTGAAAGTTTCCAGAATGCTCTTCAAACCAAGTCTAGACAAATTGTGCTTCATGATACAATGCATTATCTTGCTGGAACAACACTTTTCTGTTGAGATGCATGAAGTCCATGAGTTGAGTTCAAAGGATCACGAAGCAGTATCATATTGCAGTTGCCAGTCAGTGACATGTTTACAAGAACAAGTGGATCCTATCCAACACACCATTATAAAATAACCACCAGATTGCACAGTATTTTATTGAAAACTGCGTCTTTGTCCTTATGCAGTTTGTTCTACATCTTAACTCTACTATCAGCTTGAAGTAACTGGTACTGTAATTCATTGGGCCATGCCAATCCTCCAAGGATTCAATTAATAAAACCTTGAGACAAGGTGAAATTCTGTGCTTTGTATCATAGTGTTAGCAATACTCCCAAATGGGCCTTCTGTTTTCATATGCCATGTTAGCTAAAAAATGCTGAACTCAGGATGTATGCCTTGTACATTCTTCATTGAATATGGATGTGATTTGAGCCAGTATTGCTTGTCTGTTACTGTAGACAATTCTAGCCAGTTTCTAGCCTTTGGTCACAATCATTAATGATCTAAGGTCAGCCAAAGTGGTATCCATGGTGAGTGGTAATACCTACCATTAGATATTGCTGATACACACAACATTGTAGATTGAGAGATGGAATATCCCATCCATCTGGCACCCATTTTCATGCCCTGTTTGAACTCAGATTTCATAATTCATGCTAACTTGCCTAGCTAGTGTTCACACTGTCTCATTAAATATCAGACCACAACAGATATAAGTCTAGACAGTGGCACCACCTACCATTACCTTACATACTGCTATTCCATGACCTTTGACACATCAGTGTACATTGGATATTAACAAAAGGATAAAGATGTTTTGTTGTTTCTGAAAAGGTTAATAAAATGAAGAATTTAGGTATCCAAACAAAAACAGAGAAAAAGTTCAAATAAATTAACTTGTGAAGAATGAAGTTAATCTTCAGACAAAGAGAAGCATATTACATTAGCCACAAGTTTTATCATAGTTTGTTAATAGGAAAATATTAAAAGAAAAGCAAATAGAAGACAAAATGGGGATGAAAACCTGGAGTATTTAGACTGCAGCTCTTTCATTATTGATAATCTTTTCAATCTAGTGATGTGATTTCATGAGGTGATTCATCTTAAAATCGATTATCCATCCATTTTCTAACTGTAAAGTGTATTTTGAACTTTGCCAGATAATGTCCCCTGATATTTTTACTAATATATTTGGATTTACTTTTTTTAATCACTACTGTACCTTAGTACACGATAAAAAAAAATTATTAAAAATCACTTGATTCCAACAATTGTTCTAGATTATTACATTTGGATACATTTCAGTATCAATAAATTATCATACAGCACAGTGATAAAGGTGTAAGCAGATCTCATAGTGGGAAAATATCCAAATTGAGATGGGAAAGACCAATAGTATAATGTTTGCCAGTACACCCAATTCATTTGATTTAAGAGTTTTCTTTTTCTTAGACTGGCTACTATCCAAGGCTAGAGAGCCAGCTCTACCTTGTTACTTAAACCATTAGCTTGAGGGAGTGGAGATGAAAGAGCTTTATTACAAAGGAAATGAAATTAACTCAGCTAGAAAATGGCTTCCTAATTCCCTTTTCCACCATTATACTATCCACACAGCCATAAATATTAGCATAATTAATAAAAAATAAAGGAGAAAAACATGAAAAAACAAATAAACATAAGACAACCATCTTTGCTGCAAAATCTCTAGCTGTTCTCTTATATCACTTATTAGTTCTTCATAGATGTATGCTTATTTGGAAATGCATAGAAATAGACATACTGGTAAAGAATATTTTTGCATGAAGATCAGATACTTCCTCTAATAAATATTTGATCTTATTTAAAAAAAAGAGAAAGTATTTGTGAAGCAGATTTATCCAATTTCTAGATAACTGCATCATGTATAAAATAAATCAGTGGATGGTTTCGTATATTAGCCTATGTTCAATTGATTAGCCTTGGGATTATCTTATGGTTTATACTGTCACATAAGCATGCATTAAACTGGCTCAAAATCTATATTACTACACTGAAGTTTAAATCAGTTAGTTTCTCAATACAGGAAATAATAGATGATACAAAATCTATACTTGGATGATTCTATATGCGTGTAGATGCTTTGTACGCACATACTCATATCTAAATATCTACTTGTGTGAGAGGATAAAAAGTGTATTTAAGAATCATTCCAACAATTGAAAGTAGAATTTCATGTTTTATATCTTAAGTTTTGAAAAAATTTCTCAAAACCAGAAATATTTATTGATCCAATAATCATGGTTGAAATCAAAAAGTAGTCAATGAAGTGATAAAATAAAATTTAGTATGAACATATTTAATTGAAGCCATTATATTTTCCTTATCATCTTAAAAGATGATAAGGTGCAGCATTTGTTGTACCATTTTAATTATTTTATTAGCATTTCCATTGTCTCATTGGCATGCTTGAGCTTTCATTTTGATTTTTTCATAGAAATGTTATATTATTATTTTAGGATTTAAACACATTCTTAACTTTCAATTTGAACATATCTAGATATCTATTATATTTTCTATTACTCAAAATAATAATAATTTAAGATGGAATTGTTATCAATATTCATTTACATTGCTTATTTATTTATCCCCTACTTACAACTTACTATACTGTTCACAGGTATTAACCTGGCTTATCCTCTGATTCCAGGTTTTTACATATTGGAAACAGAAGAAGCAAATAATTAGTCATGGAAAGTTAACTTTAATTAAGAACTCTGAATCGAAAATGGTTTATGCTCCATCGTTCTTTTCTTAAAAATATAGAGAATTTCATTCTTTCATTCATGACTGTTGTGATAGTGCAAAATAGGGACTCATAGCTTGGCAAAAATGAGCAGTTATCAGTTTATGCTTTGTACATGAAAATATTAATATCTTAAATAATTCATTTCATATCTCTAATTATATTTTAATAAAGTGTTAAAGTAAAATAGAAACAAAATATTTTAAAAAATAGAGATTGGCTACATAACTAAATCAATGTTTTCCATACTATATTTTATATTATAAAATATTTTTGTTTTATAAATGAAAAGTATGTAAAATCTTTTTCTCTTACTCTCTTTTTTTTTCTTTTTTTTTTTTTTTTTTTTTTTTTGCATTAAGCTTAACATATTTATTTCAAAAAAATTCTAAAATGAAAATATTTATAGAAAAGGCTGAGATGCCATGTCAGAACCAATAACATTATAAATTTTTCTTTGGATTTTATTATGAATTTCTAAACACATTAATAGAACTAGACCAGATGAGACAGCAACATTTAATACATGAATGAATGGTTGACTTATAAATGTGTAAAATTGTCAAGTATGACTTGAGCCAACCTTCTTAGCAGCAGACCTAGTAATTGATTCAATGTAATCTTTCCATGTCTTGTCAGTGGAAAATGTTAGACCAAGAAGATGCAATGAGTCACTCATCTAGAGGTTAAAATCAGCCATGGAATCATTCTCTAAGATTATTAAAATGGAGCAGTTTTGTTTTGGTAGCATTTAAATTAACAAGCCATTTATTTCCCCAGTTAATAACAGATTGAAGGTCATTTGTCAGATCATTAGCCAATTTGATCTTATCAAACCTGTCAGACTTATCATTAAGACAGGAATAAGTAGGTGTGTCATCAGCATAGATACCAAGTCAAGAATTGATGGCATTGTGAAGGTCATTGATGAAAATTAGGAAGTTATTCATTCTAAATATAGAGCCCTGGGGAACACCCATATAAAAATAGAAAGAGCTGGAAGAATGGCTATTCTGAACAACTTTAATTTCATGATTTGACAAAAAAATTGAGCTAAATCAAAAATTTGTCTAGAAATACACATAATCTTTCAACTTGTGAAGAAGACCAAAATGCCAACTATGTCAAACATCTTCAAGATATCTTAAGCAACAGGCCGACTTTTAGAGAGAACAAGAACATATTTATTTTGTTCTATTGCAGAACATCATTAAATCAGCATACTTTGGTGGATCCAGTTTGAATGATAGCAAAAATATGGACAGAGTTATATACATATCATGCAGTAGTGACTCAGTTTTTAATTGAAAATCAGGATATGTCAGATGAGTAAAGAGTAGAATTGAAACAGAATTTACAAGCAAATCATTGTACTTTATCAACAGAAGATGATAACACCTCAAATTGAGTGAAAATAGGAGGAATAGAGTCCTTACTTATATTTAATTGTGAATGATTAGCTAAATTCAAGAAAGGTGAATTTGATTTAGAGTATAAACCATACAGTAGTAGATTACAAAAATGTAGAAATAATGACTTGTATATTGTTTTGGATGATAATCCAACTAAAAACTTGGTATCAATCAATCACTCAACAGTTAAAAAACATTTGTAAAATATTGGGAAGATTCAGAAAACATAAAAATTGATTTCACATTGTCATTAAACAGCATTTCGATACCTGTATTTCACTTCTTGAAAGAGAAAAATCTATTTTTGTGGAAGATTGTCACTAGAGATAAAAAGTGTGTTCATTGCAATAATGTAATATGTGAGAAGTCATGACTATTTTCATGACAGTCTGAAGCATTAGAAGCAAAACTTAACCTTTATAGAAAATAGTTATTGCTTTGTATTTGGTAGAATATGAAATAGATATGGAATTATAGACTGCCAAAGCTTGCAGACTACTACTGTCATCACTTTTAAAATGTGAGTGTTGTATTTAAAGAAAATGACTATTTGCAAGAAGTATACAGTTTTAAACCATCAACTTTAAAACAGTATCTCTTAGCTTAGATCAACATTTATTGACCAAAATAAGAACAGATCAAATATTCACATTGTTACCAAGTATCAACAAGTATATTTATTCCACTAGCATGGAATTCTGTGGTTCTGGAACCAGTGATTTCTTTGACAGCATTTTGAGCTACTGCCTAGTTATTGTAAACTATCTCATCTGGGAAATTGTCTAGATGCATAAAAAAGTGGTTGTCAATTGGAAAGAAGTCTAGTAAATAAGTTGGGTAAAGTAGTTGTGTAGTTTCCAAACTCAGTTCATTCAGTTTCTTCAGAATCATTTGTAAGACATGCAGTCAGATGTTATCATAGAGAAGACTTAGTTCTTTCTGGATTACCAACATAGGACATAAACATTGCAGTTTTTAGTGCATTTTGACAATTTTCTGGCAATATTTTTCTACTGTGATGGTTTTTTTCCAGGATGCAAGTTGTAGTAGACAATTTCAATTGCCAACCACCAGACAGTCATCATAAGTTTTGGTTGAGAAAATATCGTAGTCCTTCACTTTTAGTACTTCACCTTGCTCCAGCTATTGTGCATAATGCAATTGCTTTTCATATAGAATCTTTTTTTCCTCAAACAAGAAATAGATCATTTTTGTTGCACAATAAAAGTAAAAAGCAGATTATTTAATGGCATTTTTTTTATTTTAATTCAGCTCATGTGTTACTCATTTATCAAATGCTTTTTGTTGTTCCAATTTTCCAAACAACTTTTGAATGGATAGCATTCTAGTTCTTGTACAACTCCATGAGTTATTTTGCTTCAAAAAGGTTCCTGAAGTGGTTGTCAGTGATCACAGAAGGACATCCATGATCTTTCTATTTAAGATTCTTATTCTGTTATAAAATGTTTGAAACCAATGTTGACCTCTATGTTCATTGACAAGTCTTTGGACAAATGCTTGGTTAATTTTGCAAATAATTTTCGCTTCTGTTCATCCCATTTTGAACTCTACAATAAAATTACTTATTTTGCTTTCTTTTTTTCTATCTTTACTTTGACAGTTTAAAACAAACAACAATAAGTGGTGAAAAAATCCATTGACATAAAATATTAGTGCAAAATTCACATTTTCAAATGATCCTTTACATAAACAGTTAAATTATAGTTTATTCCAAAATAAAGCATCAAAGTTTAAAATATCAAAAACTGTATTATTGTATCAACCAACTATACAATATATATTTATTTGTGTAGCTAAAATAGAAGCTAGTAAGTGGATAATTTTCTTCTGTATTATAGGAGCCATAGACTCACTATATTTAAATTAGAAACAACTAAAATTGGAGTTAGTATTTGCCAGAGAAGGCACAATTGTTTATGCCAAATCTAAGAATTTCAGGATTGATTTGTTCTATCTTTAAAATGTATCAGGATGTCTAATCATAAAACTAGAATGCTATTTCATAAAAATATATATTAGGTAAAAGCATAAAAGTTCTTTTGATTTTTGGTTCAGTCTAAAAGTTATTTAATAAACTGGTTAATTGATTATGTTCTGAAAAGAATAACATTTTATTTTTAAATTCTCATATTCAGGGTAATCCATTCAAGAGTTAAGTACTTTTGACCTGCTTTATGTATAAATGGGAATTATATAAACATGATTTATGTGTAATTCTAAATATATAGTAGTTGTTTTACAGAAAGAAAATTAATGATAAAATGCCAATCAAATTCATCTATTTCAAAACAGGTACTAATGCTCAAGGCATGCAAGGTTCCATCTTGATTAAAGATGTGGTCTGTTACTTGTCTCTTGTTGAAGGAGGTGGACCTGAAGAGAAACTGGAGTGTAAGTAAATTTTTATTTGTAATTTTTTTCTATTTATCTCCTTTAGTATTTTAACTGATAAATTAATTTTATAAGTATTAACTTAATGTCACTGAATATTTCTTGACAAGAGAAAAGTCAATGTTAAGCACAATGTTTCCAAATAATTATAATATAAAATTCTTATTGATAATTGAATTTTCTGAAGAGTTTAAAAATTATATATCCACAAAGTAGTAATCCAGGCTTTACTTTTAAATACAGTATATGCTTCATCCAAAATATAACCAGATTGTCACTATTGCAAATACAAGTTCATGTTTAATGTGACAGTCTTTTCTTTAAAAATTTACTATTTTTTATGTTTCTTCATTTTTTTTAAAAATTGCTTTTTTTTGTTAGTTTATCTTGTCAACGTTCATAAAATGAATTCTGGAATTTGGAATAAAGTAGCAGCTTTGAATAAGACTAACTTATATTCTGTAAATTGAAAACTCTATGTTCATGGTTGATACTATTAGCCCACTAAAGCTTTCATGATTAGGCATGGTTTTTATGCCTATTTGCTACTGCTACCATCATTCTAACTTTTATTCTATAATATAAAGTTACTTAATAGCAATATGTTTAAACCTGTTCTTTTTAGATATTCTGAGTCTTGTCATTAATGAAACTTGTCTCTCAAGTTGATGCTTTCATTTGACAATCATTGTAAATAGTTATTCAAAAGCCTGCACACAAATCCTTCATTTAAGTTCAATACATACCAGATGTTAAATGTGCATATAATTTGGGCATGCCCAGTTAAACATGTAATATATATCTATGTGTACTTGTATATATTCCAATAACTGATGTATATATTTGATTTTATATTGTTTCTTTGCTTGAAAAGGTAATTTTTGTTTTTATAAAATCATTTCACTCCAAGCAAGACAGAATTATATTTATTATTACAATGTTTTGTTGTATATTACAGTGAGAGAAAAAAATGTACAGGAGATGTCAAAAGAAAAGATAAGAGATGGATGGGAATCATGTAGATAAAGATGGCAATTGACATTGCATTTAAACTTTTGGAGAGTGTAGCTCGCAGGAAAGCAAGCAAATGAAAGGAGTTTCACAAATGGGAAGTGCAAGAAAAGGAACTGATAGAGTAGAAGTGGCAATTACATTTAACTATTTCTATGGTAAAAGGGTAGGACCTTGATGTCAATCTAGTAGCATAAGTAAATACATGAGTTTGGGTTACCAGGAGAAAAAGCTCATCAGAGCAGTTTCCATGAAAAATACTTGTAGAAAAGACAGAGAAAACCCACATAATGTCAGTGAGAAAGTGACTGAAGGTGAGCTGCCAAGTCAAGATTTGATTATATTACAGATCTTTCTTTAGATTTTGTCAAGAACTTCTAGATGAATATCAAGTGCACCCAACCAAATATGGGAATAGTATTCAATGCACAGACAAATGGTAGATTTATAAATTTGCAAAATGGATTCTGACAAGAAAAACTTCCTGGCCCGACACAGTGAACCAACCTTCCTAGCAGTAGATACAGCTATGGATCCAATAGTCATTACATTTGAGGTCATTTGAGTGAGTGAGGCCAAGGAGGCACAGTGTGTTGCTCTCTAGGAGGCTAATGTCATTCATTTTAGTCAAAGACAGGAATGATTCTCTATGGTGATTAAAGAAAAGCAGCTTCGTTTTGGAGGCATTAAAATTTATCAGCCATTTCCTACCACATTCAATCACAGATTGGAGGTTCTTTTGAAGTGCAGCAGCCAGATTTACTTTGTCAGCCTTGGCAGACTTCTTACAGAGATAGTTGTAGATGATGGTGTCATCTGCATAGATGCCAACTTTGGAATTGATTACATCAGAAAGATCATTGATGAAGATCAGAGAAAGCGTAGGATCTAGGATAGAGCTCTTGAGGGATGCCCACTTTTGTATGAAATGATCTGGAAGTTTCCCCATTCAAAACAATTTTTGTTTCATTTCATTTCATTTAATATATATAAGCAACAAGATGTTTATTATCTGTCTAAAAGGGTGGGTTTTGTTCCAATGCTGTTTGATTTTGTTTTATCTGTCAATTCTGATTTAGATGTTCAATACATTTTTGTTTTGTGCATCATCTACACATATTTGATAATTTATGTTTTGCTTTTCAGTCATGTTCCGTTTGTACGATAGTGACAATAATGGATACCTGGACTCTAATGTGAGTTTGTGCAATAACTTGTTTTTGTGTGTTGTTTTTTAACCATTTCACCTGAAGCAAGTCATTACCACATTAAGTGTCACATTTTTATGGTTTAAGTTTGTGTGCATCAGTTAAGGAAGACTTTATTATGAGGTATATTTTCTTATATTAAAACTAAACTTTCAGTATGATAGCTTTTTATAATAATGTTTTATAATTCTCATCATCTATTTAACAAATGTTAAACTGTACTATTTATTAACAAAATTTCTAATTTAGAGGATGCTGATAAAAGAACAGAAATCTCTGGATGTATTAATTATATGACTAAAATGACATGACTTTCTCTTGCAGGAGATTGATTGCATTATCAGTCAGATGATGTCTGTAGCTGAGTATCTTGGCTGGGATGTCTCTGAACTCAAGCCAGTATGTATATTTTTTCTTTTGCATTCACTGCTAATAAAATTAGTGGATTCGTTTGGAAATATTAGTTATTATTAAGTTTGCTAAATTTTATTTTGTTGAAATATAAACAAGTGATTGTCTATGATGTATTTCTGGAAAAATCAGATTAACATGTATATCAAAGTGAGTGTGAGGTGCTATTCTCTAAAACATAGGATTAGGGCATGCTGAACTGCCTGACACTTTAGTTTGCTGTGATATTTCTGATACTGATGCTGTTTCATCGAACAAGATCTTGACCCAAGATATGTAATGTGTCAGTGGGTGGCATAGAGAGAGGACCACAGTAATAATCAGTTGATATACTTAGATTGAGATTTCAGTTCAGAAATTGTCTCGTAATGTTCGATAGTGATATTAAGTTTGAAGATTTTTGTCAATGGTATTTTAAAATATGGAGCTAGTGCTAAGATTTTTTGTTCTTGTACTGAAATAAATGGTCTTCATGTCTGTGTACATTGCCAAATTGTCAAACTTTTAACAGCCATGATTATTATGGACATACATATTTAATGGATTCAATAGTTTAATTCTTTGAAAATATTTAATGTCCATGGATGCAACTGTTAATTCCGTATAAGCATATAATAAAAAAGCCATATTTTTTTTTAAAATGTAGACGTCAGAGTCATTTAAGTGCTATATGTGATACATGCTTGGGCCTTTACATTTCTAAAGGGACATGACTGAGCAGAAGATTTTTCCGCAGTAGGTTGTCATTACTTTCTGTGATAGATTGATTGCCAACCAAGGCTACAGAACCCAGTCTGTTCTGCTATTTAAAACAAAACTGGAGGGAGTAGCAAGGCATTAATACTTTTTGTGATTGAATGAATGTAACGAATTCAGCCAGAATTCAAACTTGGCCCTCTGATTGCTTGTTCTGAGCCAATATTAACAACACCACAACACACATCCATCAGAGTAAGAATAATAAAATATATTTTGAAGATATTTTGAAATTCTAAGAAATTTTTTTAATATAGAACTGGATGATAATTTTTTTCAAGTCTGAACAGTTACTGTAGCGTTTCATTAATGCAGTGTTTTTGTAAATGACAACTAATCCACATGGAAATTTTGTCAAAATGTTGTCTGAATGTTTGCTAGATTTGAACATAAGATTCATTGAAAAAGAATGGAGTCAATTTTATGTTTTTTCATTGATACAGTGCCAAAATTGGAATAGTTCCATGAAAAATTTATTTTATAAAAGAATCAAATGTATTTTAATAGCAAATTTCTGTGGCTAAAAGAGTATTTTACAATTGTGTACAGTCTTGTGTAAGTTGTTTGTATTACATTTTTCAATACAGAGTTAATGTTAGCATATAACAGAAGGGAAATCACTTTTTTATAATTTAGTTGAATTAACGATATCATTTACTAAGTTTGTTAAAATAATAGATAGCAGATTTCATCTCCACTTTTCTATTGCTGTCAGTTGTGGTGCAGGGTCAGTCAGTCAACTGATTTGTTTTTTTTTTTCTATTTTGCCTTTGTGACCTTGTGCTTGAATTAAACTTATTTGTTATCTTGATGAGATCAAGTAAGGGAGGCTGTCAAGAATATGTGTACTAGCACAACTCTAAAACACTCCTGATAGTTTGTCAATCAGAAGGGATGTATCTGAAAGTGTGATATGAATTAGAAGGTATACCAAATAATATTTCAGCCAGAACATTTTGGGTAAAATGAAAATTAGGTTTACAAAGAGGAAATACGAACCACTGGATGGTATCTTAAAAAAGCTTATTCAGAGAAACATTTTCCCTAATTAGGCCAACGTGTACATGAAGACAGGAAACAGGTGTTTGATTTGAATGGTTTCAGATTAATAACTTTAGTTGAAGTATTCTGTGGTAAGAACTTTAAGCATTTTAATAAAAAACAGAACTTTTGTACTCATAAGCTTGAAAATGTTAGTGTAGTCTCAACTTGAGAAAAATAATTGAGAATTGTCAGCTTTATTTTTAAACATCAATGCAATCTTTGAGAAATCAATCTGCAAAATGTGATTGAACAGTGAAAAGCAGAATTTTGAAGACAAGCAGAAAGAACAATTACACTTAAATAAAGGGAATCATAGCTGTTAAGGAAAAATAGAACTCATTTTTAAAATCATCCAATGACAAAAACTGGTGAATCAAAGGCTGAAAGAAACTAAAGACATGACTAATCAATTTAGAATTTTTAATCAACTGGTTGTAGAAATAGAATGAAATTTTTCAAGTGTCTGGATTTTCAACCAATCAAATTACTCATTATTGAATATGTTTTGTAATATAAAAAATCATTTTATTTCTACAGCTAAAGATAAATATTTGAACCTGATGTAATCAAAATGATTGCAATTATTTTATGTGGCCAAAGTCCAGATCTCTCCAAACAGTGGTCTTTAGTACTAAAATAAAGATAGAACAGCAATGGAGGTCACTTAATACTTTAATACTTTGTAATTAATGACAATTTATTCTGGAACTAGTTCATGTAAGAAACAATGTGTTTGTCTCAAACATTCTTCAGCATTTCTGTAAATTAAATTTTTGAAATATTTCCTGAATTATTGTCTGTATTACATTTTAGTAAAAATACAAATACTAGATTTTGATTATTTGTGTTTGTTTTTTGGGGTATATATATATATAAGTTTAGTGGATACCCATATCTGAGTAGAATGTTTAAAGTGATAAAATCTATCTTTTATAAAAAGTCCATCATTACTTCTTTAGAAATTTTTTTACATGTTGATATGAAACTGAGCAGATATGAAATTTCAAGAATCTGCAAGGAGCAGAATTTTGCCAGATTAATATGTCAGATTAATAAATAAAAAAAATAATCTTTTTATATATATATATATATATATATATATATATACACACACACACACAGTTACATTTTTCACAATTGGTTTCATGTTTCCCTATGGAAATCATGTTTTTTCTTAAGATGTAGGTTATGTAAGGTCATGTACTTTGCTGCTTATAGATTCTCCAGGACATGATGAAAGAAATTGACTTTGACTCTGATGGCAGGGTGACCCTTGAAGAGTGGAAAAAAGGTGGCCTTACAACTATTCCACTTTTGGTTCTCCTTGGTCTGGATGCTGTAAGTACTGACATATCTTTTGAGTTTAAATCATTTTCAAAATTTATAGTTTAAATTATATTTAAAATAAATTGGAAATTAATCACATTATAAGGAAATATTTAAGATTAAGATGGATATTAATTTTTTACTTTATAATTACAATTTATTTACTTGTTACCTAATATTGAAACTAAAAAGAATTTTTAACAAGACATGTCAGATCTGAATGCTCTGCTGAGGCAGATAGTTTTAGACTTAATTGATCTCATAATAAAAGTACTTGAATTATGTTACTACATAACCTTCTTCAATGATTGCAAACAATGTTTTATAAATTTGTTTTACAAGTGTTTTGTTAATTTAAAGTATTTAGTGCATTGGGAATGGCTTTTTGTCCATAAAAAGGGTCTGAGACAATAGCTAGGAGTTTTTTTTTGTGACCCTGGTGATGTGCGCAACCCATGTTGGTCATGGGTGGCAACCTGTGATGCCAGGAGATGGGATCCTGGTGATTTAGAGCTTGGATGGTTTAACTTCTGAATCCCAACCTCTCACTTTGGCCTTTACCTGGGCTAGATGGGCAGTTGGAGAGATATAATCTGATTAATTGACTAATTTTGCTAAGTCCTGATTCAAATTCTTACAGACTCTGAAAACAGCTAAATCAGAAAGGAGTGGCTGTAAGGCCAAGCATGCTAAGAAGGGACAATTTTTTCAAACTAAGCTGCTCAAGAAGTTAACTTGGGAACTAAGACTTAAGAGGTTAAATAATTATTGACTTATGATGGTATGAGTATGCTGTGTAGCCCTAATCTGCCAAGGAACATGGGCTTCCCATGTAGAGTTCTGTGATGAGTGGGGAACACAGTCAGTGAAACATCACTTCATTATATGGATACGGAAAGAAACACCAATGAAGATCTAGGAAATAACCTGACAAAACAAAAACACAACATCATTAAAAAATGCTCAAGAATTAATTGCAAAACCTCATTAGAGCCTTAAAAATCAGCATAACAAATATGGAAATATCTCTCAATAATAAATTAAACCATAACCCAATAACTAAAGAAAAGGAAAAAAATGAAATATAACACTGTAAAAAAAAAAAAACAAAAAAAAAAACAAACATGGATTTATCTCAAAGATGAGAGAAAAAAACAAAAACCAAAAACTAACTCAAAATAGCCAAACAAGTACAAAGGAGAAGCCTGAAAAATTTGGACAAATGGAAACTGAAATGAATTCTATACCCTCAATACATCATAAACAAGCCATAAGATTGCATAAATAATAAGTAAATGAATAGTTAATACTATATAAATAGAGGGTAATTTTTTTTTGTTTTAATTGGAGGAAATATAGGAATGTTTTGGCTTTTAATGACCCATGTGGGGCTGATAAGCTTTAAAAAAAAAAATAAATCATTCATGCTTTTTTCAGTCTTGGAGATGTTGGGGTCTTTCAATGCAAAAACTAAGCCTTGGTTTTAGGGTTATAGCCACAGACCCATGATTCATCACCTGTTATGACTGTTTTAAAAAAGTTTTCATCTTCCTTGATACAATGAAAAAGATCATGCACAGCAGAAAACTGATTTTCATTTTGGTCAGCTGGAAGCAGTTTGAGTACAAACTTGGCAGACATATGTCTCATACCCAAATCTTCATTGAGAATGGAATGAACTGAACTGTAATGTTCACATCCTTCAACAACTTATGCACACTGCTTCTATGATTTTTTTTTAACAGCTGCCCACACCACAGTGATATTTTCATCAATTCTGCTGGTTACGTCTCCCAGAACATATGTCACCATCAATATTTTGTTGGCTGTCTTGGAAATGTTTGACCCACTCAGGTCTGTCTCATACACTCCTTTTGGCAACTTGGTGTAGGTCTATGCTCAGGTACCACTGCTTATGGCAAAATTTGATGCAGATTCTCTACTCAATGTTCTCTGCTATGGTCACTGATGGAACCTCTGTTGTATGGTGAAATGACCACACTTTACACACTTTCCTTCCAAGCACTGCTATAAACAACATAGGCAAGTGAAAATGTTATAATTTAGTGTGCTTGTGCAACTCTGGTTCAATTTCGAAGTCTGCATACTTTAACTCTGTTAATATAGCAACAGTCCCTATACTTTCTGATCAGACCTGATACTTCATGAATGACAGTTCGAAAATAGATATTTACAAATTGATTTCTCTGCTAAAAGATTCTATAAAGAGAAATTTAAAAGTAAAGGTACAACATTTTTTCTTTTTCCATAACATCAATTAATGAAATATTTTCGAGATTTTTGCTGCACTTAGAAATACAATTATGTGTTGTTATAAATTTTATGACTCACTTGTTCTGGATATTTTTATGTTTTGCTCATTTTACTTCAGAATGTCAAAGATGATGGTACACATTGCTGGTATTTGAAGCACTTTCGATCTCAGATGCATTGCAACATGTGCCAGTCAATCTTATCTGGTATGGGGAAAAAAGGATTGTGTTGTCAGTGTAAGTTAATAAATCTATATTTCTTTCTTTTCATTTTGTGTATATGTCTTTGTAAATAAGTTTTATTACCAATTCAAATTAAACTATTTCTTAGTTTGTATATTCATAAACACTATATCTGAGTGTGTGTGTGTGTGTGTATATGGTCACGCCATACTGAAAACACTATTTCCTGTTTGATTACCAAAGGGTTAATAAGCTATAAATCTCATCAATCAATCTGACTATATTTAAACAGTATCAAATTTATGTGCTAATATGTCAATAATAGAATTATTGTCTATGCATATTCTGAAATGGAACATTTTAAAATACCATAAATATATTCCATATCTTGATATTGTTTATAGAAATTACTAAATACAAAATTTGATCTGGTATTAGAGTTTATGTACTTAGTTTTGCTTTGTACAGCACAATATCACAAACTGCTTATAGTACTTGATATTACTAAGTAATTATGCAGCTAAGTACTGTTCAGATTTTGGGCTGCTTGTTCAAACAAGAATCCATGCTTTCAGTGACTTAACATAAATTAATATTGAAGATTAATATCCATTGTTGAAAACTTCAAAACAAAGCTGCTAAATTAAAAACTTGTTAGTTGAACAGAATAACTAGTATTGACTAAATTTTGTGTGTGTATGTATGTATGTATGATGTATATATATATATATATATATATATATATAATGAACACATGCAAATTTATCTGCTACCACTGAGAATGTATTATCAAATAGAATGTACAATGGATACATAATTGACGGGGTTATCTTTTATCTTCATTACTGTTTTCTGACTTCTTCAGGTTGCCAAATAAAGCTTTACGCACACTGCAAAAATTGGATCTAATGCATGTATTTCACCTTCTTCTGTGTTATGATAAGGCCCATGTAGTTTAAGCTGACTTTTATTTCCAACTGCATTTTTCTTAAGTACAAGGACAAAGATACTTCCCTGGGTGGTTTTGGATATTCTATCCCTTACAATCTTTGCATCTGTGCAATGTCTTTTCATATACTGACTACTGTTATAGAGTATCTAGATGAAAAAAATTATTTTTCTTTTCTGGCAATTTAACATCTAGGTTTCGTCATATATACAACCCTTGACAAAAATTATGTTCATACAGCTTTTTTAAACAAATCCTAAATATAACACAAAACATTTTTGTTTAATGACTGAACAGTCTGTCTTTATAAAACATATAACAAATAAATTAAATGTAATTTTTTTCCCTAATGGGATATTATTTTTTCATATAAATTAGACAAAAAAATTACCTTAATTATTTTTATGGACTCCTCTTTCTGCCCATTTGTTTTGATGTGCATATTCTATTTTCAGTGCATATTTTTTGAGTTTTTTATTCTGATGCTTTGACATCCTTCATGGTCTACACATATTTTCCTTTTCTAACCTTTCTAATTTGTTGATATTTGCACTGTATCTAACATTTATGTTAGATACAGCTAACCAGAAACAATCAACATATTTTGCCACATACTGTGTTGGATTTGCTTTTCTAATGAGATTTATCATCTTTTCTATTGCTTCAATTGACAGTTCTTGTTGGGGCCATATAGACTATAGTGTCAGTTTAATGTGAAATGTTTATGCATGTTTGGGCCAAGGACAAAAATTGTCCAGTTCTCAGGGTCATGAATGTCACACTAGCATCAGTTTTCACCAACCCTCTTTCTTTTATGCAACCAGGTAAAATATTGTTGCAGGGTTAAAATCCCTGAAATTAAGCCCTCCTCATAGGTCAGAGAGGAGAATGTGAACTACATTTTGATCGAATCCTAAAGAAAGAAAAATGAAAGTGTGTTTTTTTTTCAATTAACAAAATCTAACAACTTATTAAGATTTGCAAGCACTCACTGCAAGTTAATTTGCATATTGGTATTTATTTTAGAAATAAAAATTACGAAAACATTGATTACTTTGAATTATTTAATTCTCCTCTTATTGGGATTCATTTCTGATTTATTTTTCAGTTTGTAAATACATAGTGCATGAACGCTGTGTACAGAAAGCACCTGCAAATTGCATCATGACTTATGTGAAATCCAAGAAATCTATTCAGGTGAATCTTTGTTTTTAATTAATGATTAGATAATTGATTTGATCTGAGTGAAATCTTGTCTAATTCTCATCCATATATCTACTGTATAATAAAACCATCATTAAAAAAAAATGTAATTCTAAAAAACATAGGTAATCAATCCTTAAATAACAAAAAAATAATGATGTTTATTTTTATATTATGATATTTCATGACCATCTGAATATTAAAATGTAGATATCTATTTTAGGCATCAAATATTAATATGGAAGTAAAAGTAGTCAAACAAAATACCACAAGTTATATGTATGCTTTGCCAAAAATAAAAATAAAAACTGAACTTATTTTATATGGAAATTAGGATATGCAAATTTTGATTTGACACATTCATAGGGGGCTCAGATGTCTGTATAAATGGCTATATTTGAGTGCCAAGGCTGTATTGTTGATGCTTGTTTGTGTTTGTGTGTGTTAGGTTCATTTTGCTACACTGAATTTGCAACAAGTTGGGCTTTGCAATCATTCATTTTACTAGAAGCTATTTCAGCATCTACCATGGTAGATAAGTTTAACCTCGGGCACTAACTGATTTTAACCAATTGATTGCTGACTAGATTGAGGAAGCTTGGCTAGTTTTCAGTTAGTGTGGGGTAAAAGTATTGAATAAATATTTCCACTTTATCTGGAAGGAAGTGCATTTACTATACACCAGCAATTACATGAAGAACAGAATTGTGAGGTGAAGAGCATGAAAACCTTTCTTTCTACCACCTTTGCTAAATATTCTTTTGCTGCCTATGCACAATTTTTGTTATGCTATCTACATACACAGGTGAATTGGTTGATGTCTATCTAGTTATTACTTCTATTTAATGATTTGTCCAAGCACAGCCTGGCATGTTCCTTTCATTTTAAGATTCCAAGAGTATGGGAAGCAACTCATTTGTGCTCCTTCTTGAATGTATGCAATGTCTCTTAACCAACTGCTAGCCTGGGTCATGGCAATAATTAAGGACAAGGCAGAAAGAATGGAGTCAGTGGTAGACTGTACATTCACTTCACACAAGTGAAGCAAGAACTGAAATTAAATGCAACAAATGCAATGATCAGAATCACATGGCTAAAGATTGTTTGAGCCAAAAAGGAGAAATTAAGGAAAAGAAGCCATGCAAAAGTATAGAATATTTTCCCTGTTACAGACTGTAGGACTACCAAGGATGTCAACACCAGATTTCTGTCCAAATCAAATGTAAATATGTCCATTGCACAGTCAGGTGCCCTGAAGTTTCCTAGTAAAGATCCACACTCTGAGTGTGCACCATTCAAATTTGCAAGCCCAATTTCAGTGCTGAGTTCAACTAGGTACACAATGGCTGAACTGCAATATGGAGAGGCCAGGCATCAAAGCCCTTGAAAACAATAATGTAATACCCTATGTCTGCAGATATCAGGGAATGCCTGAAGATAAAGAGATACAAACCAAGAATGATTGGTTCATACACTACCTGGAGAAAAAACTCAGATATTCCAAAGTCTTGATCACATTGTAATAGATAAATGGAAGCTTAATGCACTGATATTCATGGCCATTGTGGATGTATATACTATCAAAAGTGTAGTGTCATCAAGGCTCCAATGTATTCATATTAGATCTCGGGAGAATGTACTTGCAAGTACACATTCACAAGTTGTTGCGGCCTTTCCAGTCTGTGGTGGTTCAAGGGAAAAGATACTGTCTAACATGCCTGGGATTTGATTTTAATGTAAAGCCAAGGATAAAATGAGTCATTGTTGAAATTGTTATTACAAGGGGAGTTGGTAAAAAGTTATTTTCAGCATATATCTATGACTACAAAGAAATTGCATTCTGATTTTTGGTCATTTAAAAGTGGGTCAAGCTGAGAATTTATCCACACACCTTCATATGTAGACTGAGAAAAATAGGTAGGCCAAAAAAAAGTAAAATCATTTCTACTTTCCTATCAAAATGAATATTGTTTGAGTAATTTTGAAATATGATGAATATTGTTTGAGTAATTTTGAAATAGACCAAATCATAAGAAATTAAGGCAAATATTCTTTTGTTGATCATCTGAAGAAAGATTATTTGGCAAGAGAGTTAAAACAGTCTTCATGTATTTTGCATTGTTTATATATATAAATTTTTTAAGGTTTCAAATAGAATGTTTTTATATATATATATATATATATATATATATAAACATACATTCTATTTAAAACCTATTTAAATATAAGATTAACATTTGGTTAGTTTTACTTCAGAAAAAGAAATGAGGAGCTTAAAAAATCCCATTAAAAAAAATGCAAAGTTAAACTACTGTTGATGAAAAGCTCATCTGAAATATTAATAATTACTGAACCAAGTAATCATCTTTCATGAGAACAACACAGAAAAAAGAAAAGCTCTGCTTATAAAATCAATGTTAAAATAATCTTAATGAGACATGAAAAAGTAATTGGAAATTCCCTAGTATTCAGGACATTAGATAATCTAGTTTATTTAATTTATATTCCCCTCAGATTAAAAGTATAAATTCTGAGTTTAATACTATCTTTTCTTGTGTATTATTCATTGGAAAATTTTAAAAGTATTCTTTTCTTTTTTTTTAATTGAAAAAAAAACTTTCTTTTACAGGATATGCAGCATTTTTGGATTGATGGCAATTGTACTCAAAAGTGTGATAAATGCAAGAAATCTATTAAATCTGGGATCAATGGCAAAACCTGTAGATGGTGTAAAGCTGTAGTAAGTATTGTTAAGAAAATGTATGTAGAAAATAGATTTTTTTGAATGAATAATTTGTATTTTCCACTTATAATCATTCATAGTAATTTTCTTTTAAAATGTTAGCATCTTATGCTTAACAGAATGAGTAATTTATGTCTTGGTCACTCACAGTCTCTTTTCATATTTTGGAAGCTATCAATAATTTTAGATAAATATTACTAAGAATTCTATAAGTGGATATATGAATGAGTGTTATTAAGTATTTAAAATTAGTCTTGATCATCTGTGTAAAGGAAATGCAAACCATCAGCATAAAAATAAGAATAGTTTTTTAATATATTTTTATTTTTCCTTTGAATTTTAGTTATTAAAAAATATTTGTTGAAAAAACTCTCCAACATAAAGAATTTATTTTTAATTATTTCTCAAACATTACAATAATGATTTTTTTAACCTGAAGCTCTATTTTTTAAAATATTCACTCAGAACATTTTTATATTCAGTGCTCAATAGATTTGATGTAAAACACATCAACTTTTTGTAAAATATAAAGTAGCTGAAGTATATTAATTCTAACTTAAAGATACTGTTAAAAAAATATGCATGTGGATACCTGCTGATGATTGATAAAAATATTTGAAAACAAGAAAATTAAAATCTTGATTCCGTCAATACAAAATGCTGATTATTCTGATCTGTATTTATCATGTCTTCTCTTTTCTTTATAGTATCATGATAAATGTGCTACCAGTGTGAAACAGGAATGTGATCTAGGAGAGTTTAGGGACCATATTTTACCACCCACATCTATTGTTCCAGCTGTTCTTGTGAGTAGTCATCCTTTCCTTATTTCTTCCTTGTGTGTGTGTCTGTGTGTGTGCTTGCTTTTGTGTATACATAAAAAAGATCTCTGAATAAGAATGTGAATATAGAACTTCCTCAATATTAACTAGTAAAAAAATTAAACTCTCCTACTTTTAGTCAAAAGATGTATTTGAATACTTACTATACGGATAACATTAAGAAAAATAAGATATTTTAATTAAAATTCAAATATTTTTATTTATTTTATATTTATCCACTTTAACAATATCTCTTTTTATAAAAGTATTGTTTAGTATCTATTTTCACAGACTGTCCATGAAGCAATTTACAAAAACTCTTTCCCTCATTTCCCTATTACTCATTAGTTATTATTACCACTCTATTACTAAACTATAAGTAGAATACTTTCCTTCATAATTTTATCCTTTGATGCAGTTTTCTGTATTTCACATAAAAGTATGTACTTTTTACTCTAAAAATGAACACTGCTTCATATAATGTATCTAACAGCTTCTGGAGTTTTATTTTTAAACAGTTAAATAAAACACTGAGTCACTTCTGCAGAAACATTTAAAAACTATTTCAATTATCTTTTATAGTACATATTATTATCATTATTATTATTATTGAGGGAGCACACAAAACAGTAACATCAGTATACAAATATACAAAACCCAATATTTGTCTATATTTCTGATATGGGGTTGTATTTACACATTATTCAGACTATTGTCCTCATCTTTGTTGCCATTTTTACAACATTTCAGCCATTGTATGATCCGGTCTTCTTTAGGTGATAAAAATTTCAAACTGAACCCTTTATTATGCTCACTGGGGTATATCACTCTCATTCCTTGTGCAAAGATTGTTTTAGTAGTCATGAATTATCTCCCTCTAACCGGATTCTCTAAGTTACTTGTTCACAAGTGCTGTAGCCTGGTATTGAACTCACAACTCTTTGCATCAACTAACCAACGTCTATATACACTCCTGACTACCAAAAGGGGCTTCGCACAAGGAATGAGAATGATATACCCCAGTGATTGTAATAAAGGGTTTGGTTAGAAATTCCTACCACCTGAAGAAGGCCAGAGCGTACAATGCCCGAAATGTTAAGACAAAGATGAAGACAATAGTTCAAATAATTTTAAATAGTACAAAGCCTGATATGCCCATCATGACACCCAGTATGATAAGAATATGCTACTTACATGCATCACAGCCAAATGTGTACAATACAATGACAAGGTTTGATAAAAGCCATGCATAATCTTGCAGGTGGGGCCCACTTAAAAATACTGCCAGGTCAAGTAAACCTGTCTGATTAGATGATCTCCAAATAAAGATATAGAAATACAGAGTATCTTGTTGTGACTCCCAAGTCGCCTTGGCTGCATCATCCTTCAAACTGAAAAAAAACCAACCCTTTCACCATTCGGTCATGATGCTTTCCAACTACTCCCACTCGGGAACAGCAATGTACAATGTATTTGCCTCTAGAGAACATGGTTATGATCAGGCAACTGACAAGCAAATCTATGGTACTAAACAGGATATTCACCAAGACAAAACATCTACATATTAACATTATTATTATAATCCACAATCCTGAAAGCATTCCTAAAACAGATTTGTATAAAGCATTAAAAATGCTCTTATATTAATAGATTAACTGCATTCAATAATTATTTCTGTCTCTTCTTTTATCACAGGTTTTTTGGGCCAGTCTACATTTTTAACATATTTTATGTGAATTTATGTTGCTATCAAAATACATGAATTTTTATGAATTTATACTTTTATCCTAAATTTCTCTTTTTGGATGACAGCTGTCACTGCATTGATTAAAATATTTTAGTGATAGCTGTTATGTTTTATAATATTATTTACACATTTGTTATATATATGTTAATGTCTATTTTTACAGCTTCTAAAATGCTGATAAACAAAGAGTAAAAAACAAATAGAATAATTTTTCTGGTAGGTTTTCATGATGTTCACATAAAAAGTATTACCAAATTTTTTAAATGTTGCACAAAGTAAGTTTGAGATTTAAAATATTTCAAACCAAACTGGTTATGCATTGACCTCATAGATCAGTGCCATTATCCTGAATAAAATGTTTAAAATAAACTTTTTGCTTAGGCCAAAAAGTTTTTACTGTCTCTTATTTAATTAAAAAATATATTTCAATTATTTTGATTAGAGGAAACTAAAAATTTGCTTTCTACTTTATTCAGATCTTAAAGTATTGACAACATTTTGAGGAAAATCAAAAAAGTATTATTGTAAAATTATCACCAATATTTAATATCAGGATGAATCTATTCAATTTTAGGTTTTCTTTTCTGTGTTTTGGTATGTAGAAAGTGCACAAAAATGTTTTTAAAAAATGCCAAATTCTGGAAAAAACATTTTCCTGAAACATCAACTGCTGTCATGGCTAAGGTTTTTGTTTCATCTTTCCATTTCATTTTCATACACAGCAAGAAATTTATAAAAAATACACACCACTTATGCAATGTTCACACATTCATTGACTACTTTTTCATCTTGATGGAGATAAAAGAACATAGTGGAAATCCCCCATTAACAAGAGTACAACCAGCACTTGATTTCATAAACACTCATGTATTTATACACCATTACACCATATTATGCTACACATTAAACCACACAATGTTACTATTTAAGTCACAAGATATTTTTCTAAAAAACAATACAAGAAAATTTTGGCATTTATATAAAGTTTATTTTAACTACTAGATTTTTATTTTCGGTACAAGGCAAAACAACTGCTGTATTCACATATCACTACTCAAATGTTCAATTTAAAAATCCCTTATAATCTACAAATCTTGAAAATCTTTTCAATTTGTAGCTGATAAAGTTATTTTCCTTTTTATATTTTGCAATCAAAATAAAATTTACTGATTTTGAATTAGTAACATATATTAGGGCTTTTTCTCTGTTTGAATCTTTATAATCTAAAATGACTTAAATACAGTAAATAAATATTGTCACTAGATGATGTTCAGAGATAAACAATAGTTTTCAAATACTGAAGATAATTCATTTCAGTTTTCATTAATGATTCTAAATTTTTTCACTAAAATTATTTTGTAATTATATTTTATGTATTTACTTTTGTAATGATGACATGTTAACAAAGTCAAAAAATACTTGCTATTTATATTGATACTTTGTCATAATTTTCAACAAAAATAGATATAACTTTTATTGTGAAGAAAAAGTAATTTTTATCTAGTGTAAGGTTTCAAAAATCTCTATTAATTAATTTTATTTTCCTGTTAAAGTGTTTTCTTTTATCTACTTTTTTTAAAGAATTTATTGAAGTGTATTATTAAATATACTGGTGTCTAATTATTTGCAATAAGGAAATGTTTCTGTGCTAACTCAAGGCATTTTAGCAGTAAGCCTGAAGTACGTCATTCATATTTTTTAATAATATTATTTTTAACAAGAAAACAATGAAGTATGCATAAAAACTTAATGACTCAATGTAATATTTTACTCAAACACACATACATATATATATATATATATATATATATATATATATATATATATACACACAGCCTTTGAGATTTCACTCACCCAATCGACTCAGTCATTTAAAATTTAATTGGGCAATTAAAATTTATTGCTTTACTCGCCTACGGTCAATTAAAAATGTTGTAATGAAACATATCCCTTCAAATATAGAAAAAGAAAATCTGATTCCTTTTACAACTCAAAAGTATGCCATTGAAGATTCACAAGTTACTTAGAATGACCTACAATGACATTATTGAACTCTTTGGTCTTATGCATGGTGCCTGAATTACGTCGAAATGTGTGGTTAAACAAAAGACAGTGACATCCTGCAATCATCAAAGCAAGATCTAACAAATGGAATTTAGATTGACAAGCTCCTGTCTTGCTTTTATTGTCCCGGTCACTGTAAACATTTATTTAATTAACGCTTCCAGAGTAGAGCTACAATGTCTTCGTCGCCCAAATTAAAGATAGTCACAGATTTTTAGAAACTCATATGGAAAAATATTATCCTTGACTCAACATCTATATTTCTTCCTTGCTTACAAAAAGTAAAAACAAACTTTTGAAAAAAAAGAAAAAAAAATATGCATACGTTTTTCAATCACGCACTGAAAAAACAAATTATACAAGTAATTTTATAGAAAATCGTTGAGAAAATCAGATTTGTTATTTTTTTTATCATCTATGAGATGGAGGTTGTAGTCAAACAGAATAAAGAAACTACAAATTTAAGTACCTCTATTCAGTTGCCAAAAAAACACAAAAAAAAAAACCAGTGTATCATGATGTTAAAATGGCTCAATAAAGGACTTAATAAAAACAGTTTTATCATCAAAATGTCTATGCTATTATTAAGAGGAAAGATCAAATTTTGTTGTTATTATTTTAAAACATTTTTTAAATCCTTTCTAACACGTTCAAAATTTTAAAATTTCATTTTTTGTTTTCCGTCAATGATTCATGCTATGTTTATATAAGGTGACTATTAAGAAAATGGAGTCGGTTGAGTAAAATGATTTTGGGGCAAATAAATTCCCTCGCTCTCGACTGGCGGTTGGGTGATTTCTTTTTCAGATCTCAAAGGCTATATATATATATATATATATATATATATATATATATATATATATATATAAACTGTGAATCAAAATTATAAAAAAAGAATCCTGTGGAAATACAAAGAATCTTTTCATGGAATTGAAGAATGTTTGCAGAAGAATTTTCTGATTGATTCATAAGTTGTCATTCAAAGGAAATTGTATTTCACAAAAAGGAAAAGTCCTTTACACAGCTGTAGCTCTCAATTACTCAGGTGGAATGATATTCTGGATTCTACATGTTATGTATGTCTGTCTTGTAGGAGTTAGCACGGAGACGCTCTCTTGCAGGAGAAGAAGGCTTAAATACTAAAACTGAGTTATCCTCCGTGAGTAGTACTTGTGTTGCCAGATGTTGTATGCCTCTAAAACAGCCTTAAGAAGGAATAGCAAACACCAGCAGTTGATTTTTTTTTCCTTTTTCTTTCTATTGCTTCTAATGCTCAGTGAGGATCTCTACTTAAGAACAGTATCTGAGCAATCCAAAAGAAAAAGGAAAAACTCATCCAGCTGCTGCTGCTGCTGCTGCATTGTGCCTGTTTTTGTTTCCTTCTGTGTGTCAGTATCTTTTTTCACTCACAATTCCTGACCATATTCCTTATTTTATGTCTATAAAAATTACCTTCCTTTTGTTTAAAAAAATGATTGCAAGATTTCATATTTTCTTAATTAGTGTAACCTTTACCTCAAAGGAAGCTGGATAACTGTTGCAAATTAGAGCACTTAAACTTCTCACTCCAAAATTATTATAGCCCCATACTCCCAAAATATCACCAGGAGTGTCATGTTGTTAGGTAATCACTGTAAAGATGAGTTAGAGCAAATTTTTTAGACTTCCAGAAAATAGATATTTTGAAGCTATTGAACATACCAGATAAATCCAGTATGAATAGATGAATAGATGTTATTTTTGGTTATATAAAGTGAGTCTTAATTTTATTGCACTGAGAAGTTAAAGAAAATATTGATGGAATACAAACTGGTCACTTGTCTAATTTAATTTAGATATTACAAGTGTTTGAAAACCAGCCATTAAATATGTAGAATAATATATGCATACTTTTATGCTTTTATGAGAAATGATATATCATAATTTGCTTTGTTAACATTATTAAAAAATCACAACTCAATCTAATGTTTTTTTTACAGCTAGGATTATTTGAAAAGTTACTAAAATATATTTCTACTTCATTTACTTAAAGTTTTAAGAAAACATTTTCTAAAACAATTTTATCATTAAATTTTAAATAAAGGAAAAGAAATGATATGCATAAAAAATTTATGCAAATAATAAACTCTCTCCAACTGAGGTCTTATTCATACCTTGCATTACAATAATAATATCAAAATATAGAAATGTGTTCTCCCAAATAATAAAAAAAAGATACAAAAAAACTTTAAAATAGATAAATATTTTAGAGTTCTTTATCTTTTTGCATTTGTGAAGCAGCCTCTGGCAATAAACTTTTCTTCAAAACTAGTTTAAAGCTGTTTTTCTTTAGAGATGAGATTTCATTCTTAGCTACCTCCAAAATTAGTTTAAAAAAAAAAAGCTTCTAAAATTAAGGTTATATGCTTCTTTTTGGAAGCTTATAAATTTAAATAAACTTTTCCCCTTAATAAGGCTTATAGTTATCAAACTTATTCTGACTCCCATGGCTGACATTTTATTTCAGTACTTGAAGCTATTCTGGTATATAAAATATATACTAAGAAAAGATATATAATGATTCAACTTAGTAGCCTAAATGTTTTAAGCTTTATTTTCCTGTGCAATTTTTTGCTAATCTTTTAGTCTATCTTTAAATTTATCTCTGCTATTGTGTGCACAAAGGACTGTTAGTACACATATATATTTGTTTTATCCATTTTTTTAAATCTTTTTTTTTCCCTTAAATTGCTGTAAAATTCATATTTTGAAAGGCAATTCAGTATTCATTGACGGTGGACTCATTGGGAAGCAACAGAAAGCTAAACCTGCCGGTAACCTTCTGCCAACATTTCACCTATCACTTTTTCATCCATTAGCATCTAGGAACTGGTCTTCTGTCCTAACTTAACATTTTAGTTCTGCCTTAACAGTGCTATTTACTCTGCTCTAACTTCTCTTTGCCAATTTTTCACTTTATAGATTCATTTGGGTACAGGCAGCACTTTATTTTTCATTCACATTTTCTCCACTGAGCATAATTTATGAAAGAGATTTTTATTTTATTTTTTTTTTTTTACTTTGCACAATTACTTAATGCTATCTATTTATTTTTTATATTAATTATTAAAAGTAACATGTGATTTTTTTTTTTAAATAAAAATTTTGTGTTTAGGATGATATAAAAAAGTGACTTTTTACGTCATGAGACTTTTCAGTGACATGGAAATTATTTGAATGTTAGCCTAATGATCATGAAATGCATATCATTCAATCATTAGTGCTACCTAGTTACTACATTAAATATTTTCTCTGTATTAAGTTAATCCTGCTTTTTGTTTTATACTGAAAAGTATGATATGAACCATAGAAAATGTTACTAAAAAGATCATATTTTTAACATGAATTAGGTTGGTTAGAATGTGCAGAGAGTGCGAAAGTTATCAGTACAAAAAATGAAATCAACAAACCAGGTTCAAGTTCCATCCTAGTCTGTTGCATTCACTTTGCACTAATGCTCTTGTTAAAAGCATGAATCTATTTCTTTTCCTCCAAGCTATGGATTAAATAGCAGATAGGACTGGGCTCTGTAGCTTTAGGTGTCAGCTAGTCTAAGAGAGGGAAAACTTTGAATTCATAAATTGTGGAGAATTTTAAGGCAATAAATTTTTATGCATTTGATACTGTTTCCCTAAATTGTTTACTTGAAACTTCATTAAGAAGGTGATACTTGAATTCCAATATATGATGATTGAAACAATAAGCTAATATAAACCATATTTTCATCATAAACTTCAAGTCCAGAAAATTTAAAGAGTCCTTTATTTAACCTAGTTGTCAAAGCAGTATCAAAATCAACTTTAAAGTTAAATTTGTAATTTTCCAACATGGAAAGGAGATTCATTAGGAAAACTGCTCAGTTATTTTTCTTTCAAACAATAAACCACCAGATACCATTATATTACTTTGACTATTGCAAGAGATCATGTTATTTCATGAAGACAATGCACCTATTGACATGTTGGAAGCTTGTCATGATTTTAATGTATAAATGGGAATCTAAATAATTTAAATTATCACTTTAGTTATTTTCATCTTGCACCATTTTACATATATATCTTCTCTATCTGATATAAAAAATAATCAGTAAGTTAGTGAACGCATTATGCTGTTAAGTTCTTTGACTTTCTAAAGAAAACTTTTTTCAACATTGCCATATTATGCTACGAACTGTGAGAATGTCATCAGTGACTGTCTTTATGGTAGCTGTCCTCCACAATCAAAAGTTGTTGCATTCAGCAATAAATTTGTTAAACTCTTTCAGATATTTAAAAAATACTCTTATTTTAAAATGGAATTGATACAAGTTACCCCAAAACTAACTTTAAAAGCTTCTTCATAAACATAGAAAGGGTAAATTAACCTTCTAAATAAAAGAGCATACAAATTACATGTACTTCAAAATATATAAATTACCATGAACTGGGATACAGGTGCATTTGTGTTATTTTTGTTTATTACATCAAGGGAAAAACTATAGTAGTTAATAAACAAATACTGTTTTATCTTTTATTTATATACAAATATATATATATGTAATTTTGAAATAGTGTCATCATAATGGTCTGCTATGCAACTATCAGTTTTATATGCATCGAAATGTACAGTCATCAGGCCACCAATGATGACTTTCTGGTATTATTGATATTAAACCCCACCCCCAGATCAATCCAAAATGTCATTCCTAGTCCATACTTCTTATAATCGCCTATGGGGTGTAAAAAAACCCATAGGTTATTATGAGAGTAATGGACAACCAATTGCATAACCAACCATTATGACAATACTATTTTGAAAATAATATAATTAATCTGCTATTAAAAAAGCATTGAACACTATTTGATGTGTGCCTTCATACTGCTTCTTACAAAGTAATTTTGTTTTATAAATGTGTGATTGTGTGTGGGATCTATCTATCTATCTATATATATATACACACACACACACACACACATATATATTAATACACACACATGTTTTGTTAAAAACAACTGACAAGGTACTGTGTTCAAACTTTTAATTTAATTTTTCTTGTGTTTGTACAAGTGTTTTCTTTTCAAAGTGTTTAAAAAACTGTCCAAAAGTTCTGCATATCCAAGCACTTTCATCTATATTTTTAGCCATTATCACGGGCGATTTTTATTTTTAACTGAATGTGTGGGTTTTTTTTTATGTATATGTCTGAAGTTATAGGATTGTTTTATTTTCCAAACATGGTTAGCAGGTTGTGGTTGTGTTGACTTTTCCTCTTTTTTTTTAATTTTTTATTAGGGCTTCCATAATTTTTAATCTATTTTTTAAATGTGGATAAGGCTATAATACTTGTATTGTTCTACCAATATATTTTGAATAGAGTTGAGTAGATTTTTGTGTGTGTTTAAATTAGTCCTAATTGGTTGGGTAGGTGTAACCTAAGTCATCTAAATAGTTCCTTAAAGAGCATTTGAGTTTGTAAATAATGTTGGTTCTTTCTAGTTTTGATTTTGTGGATGTGTTGTTATTTTTATGATAAGGTTAGCTGTTTTAAATTTATTGTAATAGATAATTCTTGTTCAGGCCGACTAGGTTTGTGTATTTCTTTATGATATTTCTAGTAGAAAATTTGTCTTGCTTATAGTTGACATGTATTTGATTTTTGTAGATGTTAATGTTATTGTTTTTATCTGTATGCTCCCTATCGCTATTAGTTACTTTAGAAAGAAATAGTCTTATCTGGTGGTTGATAAGATAGGAAAAATATTGTTAACTTGTATATGTTTTACATAATTGGGTTCTTTAAGAAAAGTGGATGAGAGGATGAATTCTTGTGTGCTCTCTTTAAAAAATGTTTTATAACTACTGTTTTATATCTAACTGAAAAACTGGTTTTTATGTATTCTGTTGTCCTTTTCATTTAATTTTCTTTATAAATGTCTTTTAAACAAAACCTAGTGATCAGTTTCATGTATTTTGCCATTTGATTTAAGACTTGACATTTCAACATTTCTTTGCTTCCACAACAGCTAACAATTTTGAAATTTGACAAAGATGGATTTTTTTACAACTTTTCTCTTGATAATGAACACCAATAGGAGGAATAGATTCCTGAACTTGCCCTTATCAGCCATGCATTGGAATTATGAATTTCCCAACAAACTTCTTCATAATTCTGGTACTGAACAGTCAGCTTTGAAATTATTAAAAATTATTCTATCAAATAATCAAATCCATGACCTGTTATAAAGCTTAAAACTTATGATGTGGTTATTAATTTCAAAACATTTTATACAAATGGCTATTGTTTCTTTACATTTTCACTGAACAGACCAAATAAATACATTCCAATAAATATTTATTTTGTATATTGAAAAAGCATGAAGTGGCTAATCATGTGAAACAAAGTATGAGTATATTAGGTTGGGACAAAAACTTGTAGCATTTTCCAGTTAGTGGAATTTGAACATATGATTTAATTTCCCACATGACTGAAATATAATCTGAAAGGTAACATTTCAATGCATCTTTCTATATAATTTTTGTGTGGATTGTGAATTTTATGTTTTTTACATATATATGGAAGAAAATGACATGCACTTTTGTAATTTTCTGCTCTTCTATTTCTGGAAAGGACAACACTAAACAAACAGCAAGAAAGATATATATATATATATATAGAGAGAGAGAGAGAGAGAGATAGCGCCATAGCTAGGAGTACTGTTTTTAAGTGGTTTGCTAAGTTCAGAAGTGAAAATTTGATGGTCTTGCAGGCTTGCTGTCAATTTATGATGACCCCAAAAAAAAAAATAATCTAGGTTGCACAACATGAGATATCTCAAAGTTACTCTACATATATGAGCATTGTAAGACATTTGAAAATGCTTGGATACATGAATCCCTATGATGTTAGGAAGTAGAAAAGAATTTAATAAACTGTATTTTCATCTGCGAATCTGTGCTCAAATGCAACAAAAACAACCCCCTTTTTTAAAGAATGATCAAGGGTGATGAAAAATGGATTGGTTACAACAATGTTAAACATAAAAAGTGTTAAGAAAAACATGAGCCACCATTTACCTCTTAAAATACTGGGCTACATCCAAAGAAATGATGGTGTGTATCTGGTAGGATTGGAAGGGTGTTGTGTATTAAAAGCTTCTTCCACAAAATCTGACATTGAATTCAAAAAAGTAATGTGAACAGTTAGGCCAATTAAAGGCAGCACTCAATGAAAAGCATCTTGAATTGGCTAATCGGTATCATCTTCCATTAACATAGCATCAAACCTAACGTTTCTTTGCAGACTCAGCAGAGATTGGTACAGTTTGGTCAGGATGTCCTCTTCAACCCACTGTCCTCACCTAACCAGATTACCACCTACTCCATCCAATTCTTAGAAAATTCTATTGACAGAAAAAAACTCCAATCCTCTGGAATCCAGTAAAAACTACTTAGACCAGTTTATCAGTCAGAAATATACCAAGTTCTGGGAGAATGGAGTCATGAAACTGCCTCAAAGATGGTAGAACAAAATGGCTTATAGTTGAATAAATCTATGTACAAATATCTATCTGAAATTCCCCTTAGAAAAAAGGCTACATATTTTACCCTCAGTGTAACCCTGATATAAGAGAGCTGCCGGGACCAGATAAAAGTTATCTTATATCCGGGTTTCTCTTATATCCAGGTTTGGTCTATTTTATATACATTACCACAGGTTCTAATTTGGGACCAGAGAAAATCTCTCTTATATCCAGGTTATACTATATATATATAGTCTTACTGCAAAGAATTTGTTGCTTTAACTGAGCAGGTTCATGCCAACTTCAACATTTTGTGAAGACACCCTTATAATGCCTTCATTCATTCATTCACCTCGATGAGTGAAGGCATCATAATGGTTTCCTCACAAAATTTTGAAGTTGGCATGAAACTGCTCAGTTAAAGCAACAAATTCTTTGCACTAAAACTATCAACACTCTATCTCCACCCCAATATAAAGCACTTTACGATAAAAACCTGCTTGCCAAAATACCTTTTATCATTAAAACTATTTAAAAAAACAACAATCTTGGCATTAAACATTGTCATAACTCAACATTATATATATATATATATATATATATATATATATATATATACACACACACACACACACACACACAGGTCAATAGACATAATGCATACTTTAAAGATATGAAAGAATAAAGCCACAACTGACAGTTTCATGGTGGGTAGTCTTCAGGTATTTTAAAATCACCAATATGAAACTGTCATTTGCACTTTTACTGTTTTATATTTTTAACTCATTTTTACTTACGTAGTAACTATGTCTTTTTACTGTGAACACTTTTTTTACATTGACATTATATTGTAATGTTCTTTATCATCAAATCTAATTCTATTGTGCTATAATGATTATTGTGTCTTTGTGAGAGAGCAAAAGAGGTTTGTAACTATGGCAAATTTTGCCTTGCTTGTTCAGTGCCTCTAAAATCTAAAATCGCATAACTCGACTATATTCTGTAAAAAACGGTTTAATTTCTATTTTTGTCTTCAGAAATTTAATTAAATCAACTTTACAGTGTTAGCTGCTTGTGGTAAGTCAATCGGGATTCAGTCCATTTTTCAGTCTGTTTTTCTGCAATTTTTGGAAATTATTTTTTTTTTTCTTCGTTTTTTGTTCGTCTATGATTTTTTTTTTTGTCACTTAGTTTGTGTAAATTATTTTGCAATTCAAGTTTATTTTTGACTTAAGATAAATAGTATCACGGTTCAATTATTTCCATTAGTTTTGTCTTGTAGAAGATTTAAATTTCTGTCTTCGTGACATAGAATTCTTAACGGTTGGCCAGAGAACGCAAGTCGCATAACTCGACTATATTCTGTAAAAAACGGTTTAATTTCTATTTTTGTCTTCAGAAATTTAATTAAATCAACTTTACAGTGTTAGCTGCTTGTAAGTCAATCGGGATTCAGTCCATTTTTCAGTCTGTTTTTCTGCAATTTTTGGAAATTTTTTTTTCTTCGTTTTTTGTTCGTCTATGATTTTTTTTTTTTTTTGTCACTTAGTTTGTGTAAATTATTTTGCAATTCAAGTTTATTTTTGACTTTAACTGAGTTAAAACTTTGTAAATCTCAGTTAATTTTTTTTTAATTGGAGTAGATAGTTCCTACTATCGCTCGGTCTCACACTCCACCCCCTTCTTTTGAATGAGTTTAGAGGTGATCGCCTTGTTTCTTGTTTAGGAAGGGGTTCCCGGTTCATCCCCCTTCTTCGGTCTTAGTGTTAGTTCAGCTGGAAGCTCTTTGCAGTTACGGAGTATGGTGGCAACGTCTTTACATTCTGAGGGTACCGGGTTGGCAGTTTCCTGGTTGCTGCTTCCGACTGGTAGTTAGGAGCCCGAACTCTTGTGTATCGTCTTGAGAGGCAGCTCTGATCAACAGTTGAATAATACCGGGGTTCTTGTAGTGCCATATCGCACATGGACGGGCGTCCCTGCATGAACGTTCGGTGGGCAACCCCGAGGCCACATTATGTTGTAGGCCGCGCCACTCTCCATCCTTCACAAGTTGCAAATGATTGACCGACTGATTCTATTCTAAGACCTCTCCTTAACTGAAAAACTATGGAAAAAAGCAAACATAATAGCAAAACTAAACCAGCTCATTTGAAAACGCCCAAACCTGTCTGCATCTATTTCACTAACATACGCGGCATCCGCACCAACTTCCTCAACGTAGATTCATTCCTCCATAATAACTCACCTGATATATTAGCCCTATGTGAAACTAATCTTAACCCTTCTATCCCCTCATCTGAGTTCTACGTTCCTGGCTATCTTCCCCTCTTTAGAAAGGACTCCAATGTTCATATGCATGGGCTTGGTGTCTATGTCAGCGAACACCTTCCCTTAGCTAGGGTGTCATCTTTTGAATCCCCAGATCATTCTTTCATGTGCTTCCGCCTCTCACTTCTCAGCTCGATTAGCTATCTCTTCTTTCTCTACCGCTCTCCTTCCTCCCGTGACTGTTCGTTACTTGACATCATTTCTGACAATATCGACAAAGCTATTTCTTCCCATCCCTCTGCCCATATATTCGTGTTTGGTGACTTTAACGCCCACTACACCAAGTGGCTGAAGAACACTATCACTGACCCTGCTGGTGTCCACACCATGAACTTTTCAATCACCCAATCCCTTACGCAAGTAGTGGACTTCCCCACGCGTTTCTCCGACAACCCTAACAGAAGGGACTCACTTCTAGACCTCTGCTTCACTTCCATCCCAGACTCTTACACTACCAGACAACTCTACCCACTTGGAAACTCTGACCATACTGTTGTGTCCATCAATATTTCACTCCACTCCTGCCCGACACATGAAACCCAGACAAGTAGAATATCCTACTGCTATCAAAGAGCAGACTGGGATTCGTTCCGAGACTTCCTCTGTGACATCCCTTGGAACAACGTCTTTAGTCTTCCCATCGAAGAATGTGCATCCGAGATCTCCTCCTGGGTTAAGGCTGGCATCGATGCCTTCATCCCTGCTTGCTAGGAAATTCCAACTTAAATCTCATTCGTCTCCATGGTTCTCACCCGCTTGCTCGGCTGCCATTGCCCACCGGAATCATTTCTTCCGACTATCGTAACTACGCGTCGGACCAAAACAGGCGCCTTTTCACTTCAGCTCGTAATAAGTGTAAAAGGATACTTAATGAAGCTAAGATGTTGTTTGCTGCCAGAATGAAGCAACGCATAGCATGCTCTAAATTCGGCTCTAAAGACTACTGGCGACTCTGTAAAAGAGTACTTAACAAGAGCAAGTCCACAATACCCTCGCTAATCAACAAATTTGAGGTCCTCACCTCCCCAGCAGATAAGGCTGAATGCTTTGCCCGCAGATTCTCAAACAATTCGAGTCTGGACTCATCTGGAGTTTCTACACCCGACTTCTCACCTAGAACCGAGGCACAACTGAATGATGTCCATATTACACCTTCGCTTGTCTCTAAGATAATCTTAAAACTTGACCCTCACAAAGCGAGCAGTGGTGACGGAATCCCAACCATAGTCTTAAAGAAATGTGCCCCTGAACTCTCCTCTGTCCTTTCTAAGCTCTACAACCACTGCCTATCTGCTTCCTGCTTTCCTGCCTGTTGGAAATCTTCCTCTGTAGTTCCTATATTTAAAAACAATGGAGAACCCTCTGACCCTGCAAATTACCGCCCTATCAGCTTTCTTCCGATCTTTGGCAAAGTGTTCGAAGCCATTATCAACGCCGAGGTAGTTCAGCATCTCACAGCACACAGGCTCCTCTCGGACAAGCAATATGGTTTCCGCTTCACCAGGTCTACTGCTGATATGCTAACGACCATCACCGAGTACATATACCAGGCACTCGACAGGAATGGCGAAGCCCGAACCGTTGCATTAGATATATCTCAGGCGTTCGACAGAGTTTGGCATGCTGGCCTTCTATGTAAACTGCGGAGCTATGGTATAACTGGACATTTGTTTGAACTAATCCAGTCATTCCTCTCTAACCGCACAATGAAGGTGGTATTAAACGGACATGTCTCTCAGAACTACCATACAAATGCAGGTGTCCCCCCAAGGCTCCATCTTAGGTGTTACACTCTTCTTGATATACATTAATGATTTCCCTGATTCCATAAGAGCCCAAATAGGTTTGTACGCCGATGACACCACAGTTTACTCCCGCCTCCTACAAAAATCTGGTGTAGGCGTCAAAGCTAACCTCGCAGCCGAGATTGAAAAAGACCTCCAATCCATATTGAAATGGCTAGTAAATTTTAATGCTTCTAAAACGAAGCTACTCTCAATTAACCATCATCGTCAATCTCACCTACCTCCCATTAGCATGGACCAGGCTTGCCTCCCAGAGAGTAAAACACTACGCCTCCTTGGTCTCACACTTTCAGTGGACCTCAAATGGAATGACTATATCGAATCCATTGCTAAATCCGCTGCTATGAAAGTCGGTTCTCTGTGTAGGGCCCGGAAGTTTTTTCCGTCTAAATCTATCCTGCACATATATAAATCTACCATCCACCCGTGCATTGAATACTGCTGCCATATCTGGTCGGGTGCCCCTGCTGTTCTTCTCGGGCTTCTTGACAAGGTTCAGAGGAGGGTCCGCAATGTGATAGATACCAACTTGGCAGACCACCTGCAGTCTCTCTCCCACCGGCGCAACATGGCTTCCCTGTGTCTCTTCTATAAATACTTTCACGGCTTCTGCTCCGATGAACTTAGATCACTAATGCCCCCTAAATACGTATTTGAACGAGATACTAGATTAGCAACTAGATCCCACCCTTTTACAGTGAAACCGATAAAATGCAGCCGTAACTTCTACTCCAACAGTTTCTTTCCTCGCACTTCCCGGCTGTGGAATTCTCTTCCACACGATTGCTTCCCCGACGGCTACAATCTCCAGGAGTTTAAATGTAAGGTCAATAGACACCTCCTAACACACTAACCTGCTTCCATTCTATCAAACACTCTTCCCATCTGCCCAACCCTCATCCTCGCTATCCTTACTCATCTGTCACCTTCCTCCTAACATTCCATATGTCTAACCACTCCTTCTCTTTACCTTCTCCTATGTAACCCCATGCGCAATAGTGGCAGTGGAATGCCTTGCTTGGGGTGAGATGATTCAAAAAAAAAAAAAAAGTGTCACTGTTAGAAATATATATAAAAAAATGAACTCGAGACAAATGCTTTTTTGTTATATAACATTATAAGACAGGTTTTTATATTTTTGGCATATTTGAGATATTTGTAAGTATATATAATGTGAGATAATTATTCTCAAAGTTTATTTTTTTAATATTTTTATTATCAAAATACTTTTCTTCAGCTTATAAACCCCACAAAAATGATAAAAGTAACTAAATATAGAAATTTTAATGTAGAATTGTTAAATTTATTTACATTTTTATTAAGGTATAGTTCCTTTTAAAATTAGACTTAAAATATCTAGACATTTGAAAATGAATAAAGAAGGCATATAACAATAGTTTACTATTTGCTATTATCTATTCTTTTGTAAAATTAACACTATGCTTATTCTTATTTCTTAACATCTCAACAAAGGAAACTATGAAATACCTGAATATATGATGTACACACAAACTCAACAACCTTGTTTTTGTTTCATGTTTTCAATTTAAAGCACTCTTTATGCCGATTTGAATAATTTAGCCAAGTTGCCTCCTTGTTTATTTTATGGAGCATAAAATCTAAATGTGTTTCTAAAAATAAATTGAATATAGAACATGAAAATTTGCAGTACATTTTATGTGAAAGTATCTTCCTAACTCACATGACAGCTAACTGCTGTTGTCCAAAACAAAGAAATTAGAATATTTTGGAGTGATATCAACTAAAGTTCTTCTTTAATGTTTTTTCTTCACACGTGCAGTACTTGGTATAGCCTTTCCCAATTTTATCAAATTATAAGTAGGTAACTTTATTGGCATTGCAATAGGTTTTGTTTAACTGCTCTATTTATAATTGGCATGTGATTGGTAACTGCCTAATGGATTTATATTTGTAGTTAATTTTTGAATGAATATCTAATAAATGTTTTAATTTTTATATGAAATTATATCCGGTTGTAATGAAAGTTCTGTTTGATTTTTTCTAACAAATAAAACAAAATGATGGTTAATTAGGATAGATTTAATCATCAATAAAGTAGCCATTGTTTTCAATAAACTTATCCAATCTGTTAACAAACATTTTAATGGCACATATGTAAAATTCAGCTTTGACCAAAATCAAGAGACTAACTCATTTTCAACCACTTCTCTTTGTGTTTGTCTAAAACTATCCAAATAACTTTGTAAGAGTAGAGATAATAATCAGAAAGAGTGATGTCTGAGGAATATGAAGGATGAAGCATTTAGTTCCAAGCTGAGGTTTTTTTAAAAGATCTTTGGTCTGTCATATAAGGTTGTGCATTACCATTGTGAAGATGGTTCCTTTTCTATTTGCCAAAAATTAACTGTTTTTGTCCAAAGTTGCTTTTAAATATCTTAACTATTGTTGGAAATAAACTTTGACTGTGATTGTTGGATTATCATTTAACAGCTCGTAATCAACAATTTCCTGTATATTCCACTATAAATATAGAATAATATTATGGGATGTATTCCTGCTCTAGTTTGCTGAGCAGGTTTTCTATCATGTTCTAGTCATTGATATTTTTTAACCATCCTAAAAAGCACTTGAAGCTGACAGAAATGCAGTTATGCAGAATAATCAATATGTTGTTTCCAATTTTCTGATGACAAATCATGTGTAACTGATTTTCTAACCTCTATCATTTTTTTAAAACCTTCTTATTTTGTGATGAACAGTCATATGTTAACATTGAAGTGCCCACTAAGTTTCCTAACTGTAACAGTTGGGTTAACATAAACAGCTGCTTATTGGGTAACCTTCTCTTGACTCACCCTTTAGATTAAAGTTCCTCTTTCTGAAAATGGGACAACAATCATCTCCTACATCTTCTTTTACATACTATAGATTTGCTTTTAACATGATTCATCATCAGGTTTCAAACACAAAGTTTAAACTATGTTGTGTTCAGTGATATAAACATTTATAAACTAGAAAATCTCTCTTTTGAAATCTACATAAGTCATCAATAAACTTGTTTAGTTAACATTGCATAATTTTACAACTTTGCAAAGAAAAATAAAATCATTCATGTTGGAACAGAATTCACCCACTTTTAGGTAATGACCATAAACATCATAATAAAATTTATCCAATGTCTCTACAGCAAATTCTACATAACTAGGTTTAGTATACATTCTAGCTTGACTGGGATTGTCCTTGTATTTTACTCGTTGTCAGTAATTGTCTTTTAGGAATTCAGACCTGAAGCTTAAGAGATGTAGGGTCATAAAAACACTTTATTATACAAGACCCTAAACATATAATAAATAGTGAAATGTGAAACTTGAAAATTATGATATGCCTATACATAACCTATGAAACAAACAGAAGAACCAAACTATTCAATCTGATGTGTTAGAATTTTTAATAAATACTTTGAGCCATAAAAGCAATAAACTACAAAATTTTAGAATATAATATTGAAGCAGTTGAAATATTGTTTGGATTTTATATGGATTTATGCTTTGTGAGTGTTGGGAAATGATTCAAGAGTGAGTGTTGAAAAAGAAGCCCTTTGGATGAAGAAGTTCTCTTAAAAATAAACCTGATTGTTTGGTCATTTATTCAAACTTTGTGAAGTGGATCAGGTGGAAAACCTTTCTGCACCTACTCATAGAACAATTGTTTAAGCACATATTGTTACAAATATGCAGAATAAATTAATATTGAGAAAATTCACTGAAAAATTGTAAAGTTTTAAAATTTGTAACATAATTTGGCCAAAATTTATTTAAAGAGAAGTGTGATTAAGGTAAATTAGAAAAAAAATTAGCTGCCTTATTTAATATCTAATATCTTATTATTGTCTTGTAATGCTGTACGTTTGTTACTATAGCACAGTAAAAACATGTTAGCACAATTTTGCTAGTAAAATGTCACCCCTCCCACCCCATATCTGACATTTAGTCATTTGGCAAGATTTTTCAAAATGGGTTAAGCTGAGAATTTTTCAGCACTTCCTTCTAAGATAATGATTATGATGAAGAAGAAAAGTGTGTGCTTAATTTTATTTTTCTATGGTTCTATAGAAGAAATATTTTATACCAAGCAACATATATGTTTATCAGTTTGAATAACACAATGTTTATTCTTTTATGGATCTCACTTCCAAATATTTTTATTAGAATCTCTATTCGTTCGCAAACAGCATTTTAAATTTTTTCTTGAATTGTAATTTCATTTTCTTTTATATTTATTATGCAACTGAATAATCAGCTAATAGAAAATTTAACATTTTTTTTTTTTTTTACTAGAATCTGATTTCACTCAAACTTGCCCTTTTTCTCCTATACTTTTATTTTTTAAGATATTTTTTGTCATTGGTCCTTTGAATGTTCCTTTTCCTTTCTCAGTTAACCAGGTATTATCCTTATTAAACTTGAATATATTTGGTAAGGGTCTCATGCCAAAAACTCATACCTTTTTACAACTTTATTCCTTTTCTTGTGATTATTATAATCCACACTCTTTTCATAATTTCATCTTGTTTTTTCTTTCCACAAAAATATTTATTATCTGGCTAACATTTCTTGCCTTTCTCATACCTTTGCTGCTTTTACTTATTAATTTTATCCAAGTCTTTTCTTTAAAATTGACTGTGATTAAAATTGGTCTTATTTTTTATTGACCAACAAACCATTATCCTTTTTATCCTTTCCATAATACCTTTTACTGTGGTTTAATATGAAACACTTTCATGTCTGTTGGGCCATACAATCATCACAAACTTTTCTGCCAATCAAATATTCTCATGAAAAACTATCCATGAAGACTTGTAAGGAACATATTGTTTATTTATGCAACATTTCATAACAAATATTTCATCATAATGCTTCAGACATGAAAGTGTTAATTCAGTTTAATATAATACTGTCATTAGCATTCATTGATTTATACAGGCAAATATTTTGCTTTCAAGTGTTGTTGTTTTAAAAATACAAACATGCACATTAATGTTACACCTTAACTGATAACCCTGAATGGTTGCTGTCAATATTCTGTTAACTGTTTATTTACTTTACTTTCAAGATATTCTACATTAATATTAATAATGAATTTTTTTAATTTGAATGATACCTAAAGTTGGTTGTAGAATGTCATTTATAAAAATTATCTAAGATAACAATTTAGCCTGAATAAATTTAATGTTTTTGCTTTTGATGTTATTTTTTTTAATTTTTTTTTCTTGATTATGTTTTAAAATGTTTTTCTTCATTTGCTTTTTGTATCTTCTACATATACATTATACACGATGCGATGGTTAAATTGTCGTCTAAATTATACCAAAATGAAAATAACACTGACATCTCATTTTAACAGATATATTTATAAAAAATAAAACAAAAATATCTTGAAATGCTAAAGATAAAATTTATTCAACAAAATCACCATTAGCTTTATCCACAGCCTCCTGACGACTTTTCAATCTCTTGTAACTCTTCTGAACAGTCTCCTTGTTTAAATTGGTAAATGCTGCCATAATCCTTGCCTTTAGTTCATCCTTTGGTATTACAAAGAGTTTTGTTAGTCTCTCACTCAATTGTGCTCACACATAATAATCAAGGGGACTTCAGTCTGGAGAGTTAGGTGGCTAAATGTAAAGGCTGATGTGGTTGTAGAAATTGTCTGACAGCTATGACTGAGTTCTCCTGCTTGTACAGCATGATGCCAGATATTGGGTTTTTCAACAGCCACTCTCTTGACCCAGGACAGCACTACCTCTTCAAGGCACTTGATGTAAGCTTCTGTGTTCAGTCTGAGGCCCTGTGGGAAGGTGAATGAAGGTATAATGTTGCCATCACTAGTGATCACTCGAAACACCTTCATAATCACCATTATACTCATCTAACTCTTTCCAAATTCTCTGCACTGTTCTCAGATTGAGAACCAAACACTCTGAAATGTTCGTAAAGAAACTTCCAGCACAAATGCTAAGCATTACAGCATGCTGTTTCCAAATTTCTGGTAGAATGAATTGTGTCATGGTGGTCTTTTTCTCACAGACAGTGCCTAACTGACCCTATTATACTGTGCAGTTGATAAAAGCTAACAACACACATCCACAAAATTAAACATACAATAGCGACAATTTACCTATCGCACCCTGTATGAAGGGTACAGAAATGTTTTTGGTTTAACTAAAAACTTTTCAGCAAACCCGTGTGTGTGTGTGTGTGTGCATATTTATACTGATGTGCCAAAAGTTATAGCATAGCAGTATGTAAAAGTTGATATCAAGGAAAGCCCAGACCTGATGATTGGTAAGTTATTGTAAATATTGACTAAGTGATACAGTAAGATAACATGAATTATCTGAATAAAAATGAGGCATGATAGTGGATGCCAGATGGGGGCATGTAACTTCTTCAATCTGGAGTGTCGTATATGTACCTTACACACACCATCAAAGGTGCAGTGGCTGACCAGTCAGTTAAGTGCCATGTGTGATACACACTTGGGCAATCATGTCTCTTTCAATACATGACTAACTGGGCAGAAGATTTTCCTGCAGTAGACTAGTTTTCAGTCAAATCTATAGAACACAATCTGTTCAGCCATTTAACCAATATCTGGAGGTTGAAGAACTGGGTTAATAACTTTCCCAAGGATATTTGCATGCAAATGAATGCAACAAATACAACTGGATTTCGAAATTGTCTCTTTGACCGTTTCTCATTCCAAGCCAACATCCACTGCACCATAAAAAGCACATTTAGTGGCTGACCACAGATTCTTAATGATTGTAACAAGAGACATTTGGCTTGAATTGTTTGCAGTAACAGACAAACAACACTGAACTCAAATCACATTCAAATCACATCTACATTCAATGCAGGAAGTTCCAGGCATGTATATAGCAGCTCAGTTCAGTATTCTTTTGGTTCAATGGGGTATGGAAACAGAAAACACGCCTGGGTGCCACTTTTAACACCATGGCACTAGACACAGCAGCTTATCCACACTTAATGACATTGTGAATTAGATTCTGAGACATTGGCATGGTTTAATGAGTCACATTTTCAGTTGTTTTGGGTTGATGGTCAGTTTTGGTTGGGGTACAGATTGAATTAGTTAAACCCCAATTGTCAACAAGGCCATATGCAGAGTAGTAATAATTTCATAATGTGTGAACTGTGTTTACATGGCAAGGGTTGAGTCAGCTGTTCCACCTAAAGATGTCATCGATTTGCTATGTTGCACTGCTTTGTGACCATTTACACCCATTCATTAACACCATGTACCCCAACAACAACAGATTATTCCAGTGGAATAATGCATTGTGACATCTGTTCTAAGTTACTCAGAATTAATTTGAGGATCAGTGGAAACTTTTAGCAAAAAGTGGAGTCACCATGTTTGCTGAACACAAGCCCAATTGAATATTTATGAAATGTGATGGAGTCATCTATTATTATAATGATTCTGAACCTGAATATATTAAGGATTTGTGGACAATAATTGAGACAATATAACTCATCATCTCTCTAAAGCTCTTCCAACCACTTATGGAATTGATGCCATATTGACTTGCTGCACTTTGCCAAGATAAAGACAGTCTTATACAATATGAAGCACCTATCTCATGATTTTTGCCATGACACACACACACACACACAAATATATATATATATTTCAGATTTAATGATGATCTACAGTTCATATTTGTATATTTACTTTTTTTAGTCTTAATACAACTCTCTTCTTCAGAATGTGTGTTGTATATAACTTTTAACAATCAAAATTTCAATAAATTCTAATTGGGGAACAAATAAATACTTATATTTATGTGTAATCCACCTTAGAAATGAGTCACTTTTTTTCATTAATTTTCTAATTTCAATTTGATATTATAATTTTTTGCTTTTAACAGAACTCAGGATTTATTTCATGTAAATATTTATGAAGCTTAATTTAGATTGGTACAAGGACACATATGCGGGTGTCAGAGCTCGTTAAATAATGATAGTTAATTAGACTAGCTTACAAAGCACAATTCTTTGGCAAGTTGGTCCAGCTAAGTCAGGTACAAGGCATTTGATAAGAATCAAATTCATTAGGTAAATGAGTTGGTCTACAAAATTAGTTTGTTCACCATGTTCTCCTTTTTTCAATTTCTAAATGTCTTTTTGCTCAACTAGCATATTGCCTTTAAATTTTTAATTTAATGAACATATTTGAGTATAAAAGTTATCTTGAACAATATATTTATAAGTGATAAATAAGGAATTAACAATTATAAAACGTTTATATGTCTATTTAAATTATCATCAGAACAAAATTGCCTTATTGCAATAATCTTGAGAGCAAAAAAACGAATCATTTATTCTTTAACAGCATACCATATGAAAAGTAATTTTTTAAAGTAAATTACACAGTATCCATAATAAGCATTGCGATCAAAATAAGGGCAAGATTTACCTTAAAACTTATGCCTTTTGTTCCATTAGTAATTATATGAGTATAAATGATCAGGTTCTAGCTATTATTAATAAAAAGAATATACTGATACTGATGTATATGATATCAAACTGAATAGTTGCCATTATTAAAACTTGTATAAATAAAAAATATAATGAAAATCAATAAAAATAATTTTTTTGAAATTGTTTTATTGTACAACTTGTTACAAAAAGGTAAATATTAACTGTTAAAATATTTAAACATATGTTTCCTGATTAATGTTTTTCCAGTTTCTGTGAATGTATTTTTCAGAAAATTAATCTTTCGAGAGTAAGTATATAAAGATTACTTCAACGATGCCATAATAGTAGAGAGTGTAAGGGAGACTACTCATCATAGCTTATTACTGATTTGCTACCTTGGACAATTAAGTATATTGAAAAAAATATTTGCTATTTTGTGAACATTTCTAAAATGCGGATTTTTTAAAAATAATTCTTAGTATACATTTACTATTCATAATAAAAAATATATACAAAAATTGAAAAAGCTATTTAATTGTATTTTTTTCATTTGTTTTACGAGTTTTAGGATAACTTTTGAATAGTCTAAATAAAATAGGTATTGGTTTTAAATTTATTTCTTAAAACTTGTAGCTTTCATTTTTCATTTTCAAAATGCAGAATATATTTATTTTTCCACTAGATTCATCTTTAAAACTGATAAATTAAGTACTTTATACTATTTTTAATAAAAACTTTCATATTCTGGGATTAATTTTGAAAAAAAATTATTATACCAATTAAACTTAGCTTCTTATTCTTAGGATTTTAATTTTAATTTTTCTTTCCATTCTCCAGCATCAAAGCTCATTCCAAATTGACCCTGTACCTGGAACACATCCATTGCTTGTTTTTATCAACCCCAAAAGTGGAGGGAAACAGGGGGAAAAGTAAGTTTTGCATTCTTTATTTTCATCATTTAACATTTAGATAAAATAATTTAGCAAAAATAAAAATATTTTTAAAATTTCCTAATTTGAAAAATGAACTAAAACAAAACTGGTAATATTACTAAGGTTTTTCTTGATAAAAATAGGGTGATGTATTGTTTTTCCAATATCTTTTCGGTTATGCTTCACCTCATTTTAAATTTATAATCATGGGCAGACTTGATTAGCACAAAATTTGTTTGCAAATGTTTCATGTCAGATAGTCATTAGTTGATAAGAATGATTTCAATCTGGTCATATAAGTGATTTTAAAATTCATGCAATCTGGTCAAACAATTTGGTGAGGATTAGCCTACATGTTTTGTTTATTTTTATATTTGTTATCTATCTCTCATTTGAAAATATAATATTATAAAAAAATGATTTACAAAAGTAAAATCTCTTGATAATGTACAATAGTAAATTTATTCATTTTTATTAGATTTTTTATAACTCTGAAAGAGTTATCATGAAACAGCTTCTCATATTTTACTCCTTTTAGTTGTTTAGTTGTATCTCAGTCATTTCTAGATCTACTGAACTTTAGAAGATTAATTCAGTCATTACTGAATCTGAGTTTTTCTGAGTTAAAAAAAAAAATATGATTTTTGCATATCAAGTAGTGGTTAAGAAAACTACAAGGGGTTTGTAAGAAAAAAAAACTGTATAAAAAGTTGGAAATAACTTGAACATTGCAAGCTGTTACATTTATTTTCAGTTCTATTGAATTAACTGACGTTTCTGGTTAATTATTCAATGTAATCATTCTGAGATTCTGATTTTTATAAGCTTTGAAAACTATCATTGTTTCCCTAAAGGAATAACAATAATATAAATTACTCAACATTGCAGCAACAGAATTTTTCTTTATTTCTTTACCACCTCATATTTACAAGCTAGTTCTCATTCAAAACCTGTTGAGAAAAATAAATAATTAATAACCTTACTTGAAATATTTTTTAGATGTTTGAATACAAAAATATGTTTTTGTAATTTCTTTAAATGCGTAAATTTTCACTGACATTTGATGCTCAACATTCAGAATTTTTACAAATTTTATAAAAATGATGATGAATTGTCAATATTTTAAAAATATTTTAATTGCATCAATATTTAGGCATTTAAATAAAATTTTAGATAATGTTTGTACTAGAATTTTAGTTGTTTGATATATTTTTTAATCTATTTTAATTTTTTAACAAAGACCATTAAATATTTACATTACTCTGGAATATTTCATATGTATCAAAAATGACTTATAATTTATTGATAAATATAATGAATTTAATTTATAAGCAGGAAGTGATCCTTTGGAGACTGTGCAAGCAAGTACATTGAAATTTTACAGATAAATGATAAAGGCACAAAACATAATCTGCCCTCGAAACCATTTTTTAAAAATACTATGAAACTTACGTGTACTTGTATGAAAATACCTCAGTTGATTTTTTGGTTCTGGCAGATGACAGAATAAGACTTGAAAAAGTGAAAAGATAGAAAAGTATCTTGAATTTATTATAGAACTGACGAAGTTGTAGAACATGAAGTTAACAGTTTTGTCAGTCATTATTGAAGCACTAGGAATGGTCACAAAGAACTTTGAGAAAAGAAACTGGAAATCTGAGAAAGAGGATTGCATTGTTAAATTGGGTAGAATACTGAAAAAAAGTGCTGTAATCCTAAAGAGATTTAGTATCACTTACTCTCTGGTGTAAGCCACTAATTATTATGTGAACACTCAAAGTGTGGTTGAATAAAATTAAGTTATGAAGTCAACTAGGAAAATGATACTGTCTCATTACTGGATATTATTTTAAAAAATAAATAAATGACTTTAATAAAGAAAAATTTAAATAACTTGAATTTTTTTGCAATATGCAGTATTTAGTAATCTATGAAATTTGAATAAGCAGATTTGATTGGAAAAACCTTACTTTGTAATTTAATAATTTCTTTAATTTAATTTTATAGAACTTCATGGTAAACAGTATATTTAAAGAAATTTTTTTCCTTTTTAACGGTGAAGAATAAATTATTATGATTTCTTACTCTTGAACATGCAACATACAACTGGTTATGCATAAATATTTCGTTCTGGAGCCCAATTCCAACTTTTTGAAGTATTTGGTCTTGTGATTTGTTTATAGTTTTCACAAACACAGGGCAAACTTGAAACTAGATCTTTGTACAAATGTAAAAACTTAAAGAAGAGATATGGAAAAAACAATAATGCATTTTTGTCAAATAAGTATTTGTTATTTTAATCATTAAATTGTTTTTAAAATAATGGGAGTATTTTGTATGTTAAACAATAAAACTTAATTTTTCAAAAATATTAATGAAAATTTATTCTACTAAGCTATGGACCCTAGTAAAACCAACTGCACTTTCTATTCCCTTACCTGTTTGCACTTCTCCCCAAAATTTGGTTTTGATCAATCAATGTATGGCTATTTTTTTTCCTTTTTCTAATAAAGACCATTGTGTATTTATTTGTGTGTGTGTGTGTGTGTGTATATATATATATACACACATCTTTTTATTTATATATATATATATATATATATATATATATATATATATATATATATATAAAAAGATGCATCACATCAATTGATGCCTTCCCCTATTTTCTGAGGAGTCACAGGTTCCAATCTTACTGAATGACAAACATTTTCCTAACAAAATTTCTTATACATATTCAAGCCAGTAGAGTTATAAAAATATATCTTTTAATTAAAAGCAGAATATCTGCTCAAACAAATAAATATTACGGTTGTTAATTCCATTTTGTTTATCTCCAAAACGTTCTATCGAAGTGCTTTCTGGATTCAAAAATGACCTGATGGAAATCATTAATGTATTGACCTTCTATAAGAGAAAGAATTCCTTCCAAAAGCATTTGGATAATATTGTTAAGGACATAAATAGATTCGATGATATCTACGTTAAATCGGACAAGACCACAAACTTTTATAAAGTATGCCCTAAGGTTTACAACACCCTAGTTAAAAACACCTTAACCAAAAGCTATAGGAAAATAGATACTACTAATTTCTGTCTGGTTGATAATATTAACCAAGTTGGCAAATCAATTACGGACAAATTATGCATTAGTGACCGTGTTAGTAAGTTACAAGCAAAAGAAGCATATGTTTTATTAAAGTACCATATACCAGACTTTAGAGCAAAACCATCTACGCATCTAATTAATCCTACTAGAACAGAAGTTGGCAAAATCAGCAAAGCCATTTTAGAAAGGATCAACCAATCTATTAAATGCACCATTGGACTCATGCAATGGATTAACACCACAGATGTCATCAACTGGTTTAAGACCATCCAGAATAAAGGAAATTGTACCTTTATACAATTTGACATTATGGACTTTTATCCATTCATTTCTGAGGACCTCTTTACCTTGGCTTTAGAATTCGCAAAGGAGTACTCTGATATTTCTACTAGCAAAATGGATATTAAACTAAAATGTAGAAGTTCTGTTCTGATTTATAATGATGAACACTGGACTAAAAAGACCTCTGATGGATATTTTGACATTGCAATGGGTTCCCTAGATTTGGCTAGGCCTCTGATCTTGTGGGATTATTTATTCTTTACAACTTAATCGCTTACGAGGATATAAATACGGATAGTTTAGGTCTATACAGTAAACCATCATCTCTATATAGAGATGATGGTTTACTAACTGTTAGAGATTCCACTAGAAATAGGGTAAATCGTATTAGGAAGATAATACACAGGGAATTAAAGAGTTTAGGCCTTAGGGTAGAAATAACCTCCAACATTAAACAAGTAGACTTTTAGATGTTACTCTGGACCTTAACAATAATTCTTTCCAACCTTACATGAAGGCTAACTCCAACCCAATGTACATAAATCCTAATTCTAACCATCCGCCATCAGTCATTAAACATGTACCATCTTCTATTGAATCTAGACTCAGCAACAGTAAAGTAAAGTAGTAATTTTTGATCAGCATAGCAAATTTTATAATTCTGCACTTAGAAACAGCGGTTATAAGGCTACTGATATCCAATTCAGAAACCCTACTGACAATGATAACAGCAAGAAGAAAAGATCTAGAAAAATCATCTGGTTTACCCCTCCCTACATTATGATGGTTAAAACTAAATTGGAACAAAAATTCTTAAACCTAATCAGCAAACACTTTCCCAAAACTAATCCTCTTAGCAAAATATTCAATAATAATACACTCAAATTACACTATAGTTGCATGAATAATCTAGAAAAAATTGTTAAAAAACATAAAGTCCTCAACAAGTATTATGATACAAAAAACATGGTAAATTACAATGCTCAAATAGATCGCACCAAAGACAAAGGAACTAATACCAGTGGATGTAATCGTAGAAATCCTAAAGATTGCCCTTTGCATAATAAGTGTCTAGTTAGCTCCATAGTTTATCTTTGTACCATCTCCACTATTGAAAATCCTAATACCATAAAGGTTTATATCTGTTCTACTAAAAACCTGTTCAAAACTCACTGGTATCAGCACACATTGTCTTTCAACAATAGTTCTTATAAATACAGCACTTCATTATCCAAATACTATTGGTCTTTAAAGGAAAAAGACAAAACACCCACTGTTAAATAGAAAATCCTTACAAAGGCCCGAACTTGTTACTCCCTCCATGCACCTTGTTACCTCTGTCTTAACGAAAAATTAGAAATTATCAAATTTAGGGACAAGGTTAAACTGTTAAACCAGAGGAATGAGCTCACTGTTCATTGTAAATATAGTTCAGCATTTACATTAAAATCTGGGTTGTAATATTGAAAAATTAAGGAAAATCTCTTTAACTGTCTTTTTGATGGATGTTTTTGTTCAGGTTGGGCATTCTGGTTGATCCTTACTTGGTGTGTCGTTCACCATGTGTTATCATACTGATTTTTGCCATACATTCGACCCGATATTGGTTGGCGGGTTGCATGGTTGTGGGGTGTTCTACCCAACATTGGTTTTCACATGGTCGGGGAATTACAAATAGTTAAGAAACAGTGTGGGACTTGGGCCTTGAGAATCATGGTTATTAGGTGTTGTTTTGACAGTCGGTGCTGTGGAGAAATGTGTTGGGCTTTGGCTGGATGGTTTGTACTGGTTTGGGCTCTGTCAAGTATTGGCACGATAATTGATGTCGGATTAGATGCCTCATGGCTGTATAGGTTGGTGGTCAGTGTTGGGTTGGGTGCTTGCCGAGTGTTATTGTGTTGATATATGCCGGATTGTGTACCTGGAGGGAATTCGTTACAGTGTCCAAGTTGGATGAAGGTACCCATCAAATATAGGCAAATTAATGTCTAATTATTAGTGTATGTATGTATGTATGTATGTATGTATGTGTACATCTGTTCTTTTGTATGAGTAGACATATTGATATTTCCTTTACTTGCTGATATGTATGTCTTACATGTATGTATGTATATATATTTTGTATGGGTATATATGTGTGTGTGTATGTATGCATGTGTGTGTGTATGTATATGTGTGTATATGTATGTATGTGTGTATATGTATGTGTGTGCATGCGTGTATATGTATATATATTCATATTTGTATGTTCAGATGTCCATGCATGCATGTCTATATCTATATGTATGTTTGCGTGTGTATATATATATATATATATATATATATATATATATATATATATGTATATGTGTGTATGTATAGATAGATAGATATTTATTTAGATGGGTATAAGTTTGTGGTCCTGGGTTTCACGCTTTTGCAATCATCAGATAAACTGATTTAATTTTTTATTTAAAATACTGGATATATGTAGAGATGCATATATTGATGAATTTTTGTGGAAGTGGGATGAAAATCGGGAGGAATATTTGTCGTTGTGGCGCCTTTTATACAAACGCAGACATAGATTAACACTTGTACACCCATTGACGTACACAGAGACACACTCACACGCGAGCTTGACAACTGGGGCTCACACAGGCATATCTTCATGTGAACGATATGGGGCTTAGCATATGTATATGTATGACGTTTTGTACTTGCATACACATTTAATTTGTTTATAGTGTATCTACCAAGTTTGATGCCAGAGGTTTCATGTATTTCCATGTATGTGCTTATATATTTTTTACGATCTGTGGAGTTTTTAGTCGTGTACATTTTTGTTTTTAGCTTTTGTATTTGCGTAAGTATATATCTAATTATGTTTATATGTTCATGTATTGAAATGTGATTGTGTCTGCCTTGATCTCATTCATTCAAGGCTAGTCATGTTATGAATTCACCCTGACTGTATCCAATATGTGGCAATTCAGTCTGTGTCCAAATAGAGCTTTAAAATTTAACAGACAAATTGACAAGTTGATAAAAACAAAATTTTGTAATTTGTGCGTGTATATGTGCATGGGTATATTAATCTGTATGTGTGTCTGTTTGCCAGTGTATGTGAATATACTCGCCTATTTTTCCATGTGTGGGTGTTTGTAGGTTTATTTATGTGTGCATTCTTTCTCTTCCTTGTTTAATATATGAATAACTTTCTAAATCTAATAAATTGTTAAACTTAAAAATTTTTTTTAAATTTTGCAGCTATAATAAAGTAGATCTAATAGTTAATTAATGATGCTCATCTCAATTTAATTAAATATTGATACTAATGTCCTCAAAAATGATTTTTAAGTCTGCTCACATATTCTCCAAATTAGAAGTTGCTTTACTCTGATTGGTCCACCTTGTACATACAACAATGCCTCCCTGATTAAAGGGGTTTTGCTTGTTTCTAACCTTTTAAAACCCTTCAATTTGAAATAAACCACATCACTTGATGAGACACAAGATGTGTTGAAACAAAGTAGCTACTTTTGTAGCGATATTATAACATATCCATGTTATAATTTCTGAATAAATATTATATATATATATATATATATATATATATATATATATATATAAATTTCCCTCCTGTCATGTTCAGGTGTTTGGATTATTACTTTTCTTTTTCCTTATACCTTAATGTAAGATACTCAATTGTAGGTGCATCAATATATATGTTGCTGTCATTTTAGATGGCATATCGATAGAAATATTTTGCCATTACTCGTGTGTGTGTATAGATAGATAGATAGATCCTTCTAAATATTTGATATTATTTTCTCTTTAAGTTTTGAAATGCTTTTCTTAATTTGAAATATTTTCTGTATTATTACTTTTCAGAATGTTTCAGAAATTTCAATACATTCTTAATCCTAGACAAGTATATAACTTGAGCAAAGGTGGCCCAAAGCCTGGGTGAGTTTTGTTTTAACAATCAATTTAAAAGTAATAGTTGTAATTTCTAATTTTCTTTGTGAATATATCTTTAATGCTGAATTCACATTATATGTTATTTTCTATGATTTGCATTAATGTATCAGTTGCTTTTGTTAAAAATTTCACTTTTTTTTTTAAAACTAAAACATTATAAGCAGAATTTAAGTGACTGAATTTCTGCTTTTTGTATTTATTTCAGCTTGCAGTTTTTCAAGGATGTCAAAAATGCCAGAGTGCTTGTGTGTGGAGGTGATGGTACTGTAGGCTGGATTCTAGATGCAATGGGTAAAAGTTCTGATCTCACATTCACTTGAATTTTTAGCAAATTTATTATTTTAAGCTACTAAATCATAAATTTAATTTAATCTTGTAAACATAAAAAATGTAAATTCATTAAATGTGCATGATGGGAATTTGTCATTACAGGTCTATGGCTCAAATATGAATCACGAAAATGTCTATTAGTGACACACATACTATAACTTATAAACTATAATCTAATGTGAATGATGACATTTTTCATTGTGATTGATTGAAATTCACTTTTATCTGTAGGTCAGGACATCAAATAGGCATTCTGTTCTCCAATTAGTCAGTACCCAAAAGCTATTTAGTCTGTGATGGTATTTTAAAATTTTATCTTACATTAGATAACTATTACTCTTTGGCACCTTTTTTTTTAGTTTGACTACAATTAAAATTTTGCAAATATTTTTTTTAAAAAAGACTTAAAAAGAAATTTTAAAATAAAAGCTAAAAATGACAAGATGTTACAATGTATAAAAGTAAATTTCTAGCCATGCAATGGTGGCACAAAAGAAATAATGATAGCACTGAAAGCAAAGACTATAAATGAAAGTAATTAAGAAAATGGCGATCATCTCAAAGATGATGTGAGGAATGAATCACATAGATCAAGTGATTTTAACCTATAATGTAGCTAAAGAGTTGACTAAAAAATAGTTGATTTACTAAGTGCTGCTTAGATGTGGCACAAGGCCGAAGGTATGGGGTACCCAGTAAGGATTGAACTCATTACACAGTTGTAATAGGTTTTTGTGAGACAAACCTGCTAACCATTACACCACATCCGGGTGCCCTAAAAGTTGACTAAAAAATAGTACTACAAAAATATCTGTGATATTGCTATGTTGAATTTGTTTATGATTCATAAGGAGCTTGGGGAAAAGAATGAAAGTGTAAAGTTCAAAATATAGAAGCATATTGAGATAGTGTAAAAGCCAAGAAGATATGCCCCATTCACTTTCTAAACTTTACTCATCCAAGAGAAAGTAAAATCAAATCTGGTATACATATTCAGTGATGGTCATTAACACATCAGCAGTAGACCTGGCAAAGTAGAAGCCATATTGTTTGTCATTGAGTAGGTTGTAAGACGTTATATGCTTAACTACTTTGGCATTGATTAGAGCCTTGAATACTTTGCCGAAAAGAGGCTAATAGGGTGATAGAGAGTTCAGAGGATTCACCAGAGTTCTTGAAAACAGGAACTACAGATGAAGACCTCCAACAAGCAGAAAAGCAGTAGTTGTAAAGTTTGGAGAAGACTCAAGCCACCTCAAGGGTACATTTCTTTAGGATGATGACTGGGATTCTATTACTTCCACTTGTCTTTTTGGAGTCTATTTTAGAAGTGATGCCTGAGACCAGAGATAATGTTATGCATATATCACTCAGTAGAGTCTCTTGCCTGGGTGGGAAATCAGGTGTGAATACTCTAGACAAGTCAAGTGTTGAGTTGAAAGAGAATTTCCAAGTAAAGCATTCAACCTTATCTGCTGTAGACATGAAGACTTTGAATTGATGGAATAGAGGAGGGAGTGAAGAGTGAAGATTTGCTGTTGTTCAGTACATTCTTGCAGAGCTGCCAGTAACCTCTAGAACTGAACTTGTGAGATGCTATACATTGTTTCATTCTAGCAAACAACAACTTTGCTTCATTTAGGACATGCTTGCACTCATTATGAGCAGAAATAAAGAGACATCTATTGTAATCAGACATGTCACTCTGTTACAGCCAGAAAAAGTGATTCTTGAAAGCAATAGCAGCCAGCATACAGGTGTCAACCAAAGAGATGAAGAAGAGTTGTAATTTCCTTGCTGGACTGAAAGCATCGATGATGGCTTTCATCCAGGATGAGACTTTAGAGGTGCAATCTTGAACAGAGATACTAAAAAATTTGTTCCAAGGGACATTACCAAGAAAATCACAAAACAACTCCCAATCTGCACATTGATAACAGAACGATATTCTGTTGGTATGAGGTTCTTTGATGAATGAAGAACAGAGAGATTTTTACAAACAAAAGGGTGGAGCTGCATAGCATGATGTGAGTCAAGGTTTGAAGTAAAGAAGAAATCTAGAAGAGAAGGTATGTCCTTCAGGGTTACTGGGGAAATGTTGAAGGCCACTGCTTGCATAAGAGATTGAGTGATTGAGAAGTTCAGGGTTTGGATGCCAGCAAGATCAATAAAAGTGTTTAAGCCACTAATATTGTCAGAAATACTATCAAGCACACAAGTCATGAAAGGAATGAGAGCTGTAGAGAAAGAAGAGATAGCTGACTGGGTTTAATAGATAGCAATGGAAACACATATAAGAATGGTCTGGAGATTCAGGGGAGATCTTCCTAGGCAGAGGGAGATGTTTGTAGACATAAATTCCCAGGCCATGCATGTGGACATTAGTCCTTCCTAAAGACAGAAAGGTAACTAGAAATCGAGAAATTAGAAGAGGAGATTGCAGAGTTAAGGTTAGTTTCACAGAGAGCTAAGATGTTTGTGGACTTTTTGATGGAGAACCACACTGCAAAATTTGGTACAAATACCATGGCTGTTGAAGAAAGAAATGTTTAAGGGTTAAGATGATTTTTTGTTTGACTGCTTTACTTTTATGACTTTGATTGTTCATGGTCATGTTTTTTTAGTTATTTTGGTAAGGAGGGTAGTAGTAGCAGTCTGTCATCAAATGCAACATGTGTGGGAAGGGAACTGGCACAAACTGCAACTTAGTATTGCTTCAGGGTTGCTTGCTGTAGGTGCTTGCAGGGACACCCATCCATGTGCAACATGGCACTGCAAGAACCCTGTTATTATTCAACTGTTGATCAGAGCAGCAATCCAAAAAACTGCGAACACATTCCCCTCAGTATGAAAAGACATTGCCACCATTTACACATACACACATCTAAAAAAACTTATGAGAGCACCACTATTAAGACTTGAGGAGAGGAAAGGAACCTGTTCCTAAATAGCAAACAGGAGATGAGCCTCTACTCCTGTTCAAAAGAAAGGAGAGGTGTATGAAGCAGCCGATAAGGGAGCGTATCTACTCCTATTGAAAAAAAAAAAAGGAAAAAGAAATTTACTATGTTTCAACTTAGCATAAGTCAGGAAATCCATTTATGATTCAATAAGGGATAAAAAAAACCAGCAGAGCAATACCTCTGAAAAATAAAAAAAGCATACAAAGAGCTCAGACTAATTTCATTACTGGTTAAGTAAATTACTTTGTATCTTCCAAAAAATTAACTTATTTGGCAGTTGAATTGGCAACTGGTTTTATTACAATACGAACTTTAACATTTTAATATGTTAAATGGGAGGAGGCTCAATCCTAGAAACAAGAGCAGATAAGGAGTGAAGTAGCAGAATAAAAAAGGTAAAAGTAATAAAAAGTAGCTTCAAACGAGAAAGTTCTAATAACATTTGACAAAAACCACAGAGAAACATCAGTTAAAATGATAATAATAGAAATCAATAAATAAATAAGAAAAGATTAAAAGTATAAAATTATTATTAATTATATGAGAACATCTATTTATTATTATCATTTTTTGTTAAAAATTGACTATTCTGAAGCAATAAAAATAAACCTTATGACTTGAAATGCTCTTCTGACAAATCTGAAAATATGTCCTCCTCCAAATAAAAAAATGTTATTTCCAGTCAATAAATAAGAAAAGAATAAAAATATAGGAAAATGTTGTTAAAAAGAAAAAAACAAAAACGTTTGAATAATAAATGACAGTGAAGGAAATCAACAATACTAGTCAGAGATTAAAAAAAGAAACATTACAAAATGATTTTCCCAGAATTTTGAAAGTTATGTCCTAATTCATAAAAAGAGAAATGTTATGCTTAAATTTAAAATAAATTAAAATTATTCATGCCAATTTATAAGTAATTTAACAAATACAGGGTATTGAATGTTTTTAATTATAATTCTTGGTGAGACATACTTAATAAATTAAACTTGCTACATAACACTTATTTTCAAAAATAAAAGTAAAACAATCAGTGGATACCACAACTTTTCTTAAAAGAATAAACAAAAATGTTTTTTAATAACTAAAGATTATAAATCCATAATAATACAACAAAAATTATAAGAATATATGGATAATTAAAAAAAATCAATACTTTCCTTTCAAAATACGACACATCACTTTCTTTGAGCAATGAAAAAACATAACCATTCACAATGACATCAGCATTCCAAGATAAATTTTAAATTTTAGTTGGTAGGTTAGTATTATGTGTCTAGTTTTATCAAGTTTCATTAATCTGAGCATTTTATATATATATATATATATATATATATATATATATAGTCATCTGCAGACAAATCTGTTTTGCTGTATCACAGCTCATCAGTATAGTTAGACATCTGATTGCTTTTACCCAAGATTGAAACCCAATAGGCATCAGTCAGCGATTCTACCTCTGAGCTATGGGTGCTCAGTAGAAGGAGGCAAACTTTTAGCGTGTGATATACCATGTATACATACGCCAGTAGTTAGTGTTCTAATTCATTACTGAATGAACAATGTGTAGATCCTAGAGTAGTTACTGTTTTTTCAAAGTCTACCATTCTTCCAGAGTGCTCAATCATGGTGTGAGAGCATAAATAGTCATCCGCAGACAGATCTGTTTCGCTGTATCACAGCCCATCAGTATGGTTGTATAAAAACACTTATATATGTGTGTGTGTTTGTGTGTGTGTGTGTACAAAACACTATTACACACTTAAGGAGGAGGACCAAAGTGATAAAATGACAAAATATAAAAACAAATAACTTTAATAATATCACTTAAAAAAACAGAAAAGATCCACTTAAAAAATAAAGAAAAAATGGAATTGGCTGCTAAGTCTGTTTCATTTAGTTTCAACAACATAATGTACCGCTAAATTGACTTGGGCAAATATTTTCTGGGATTTTTTGAAATAATATAATTTGAAAAGTGCCCTAAACTAGCATTTTATGTTCGCTATGTTGATGACACTTTTGCTTGTTTTTCGTTACATAGTGAAGCTTTGCTGTTCTTTCACTTCCTTAGTAATTTGCACCCTGCACTTAAATTTACTATGGAAGTTGAAAAAAACAATCAACTTTCCTTACTTTGGTGTATAGGAAACTCACTCTTTTAGGGTTTTATCTAGATTTGGGAATCTTTTGCTTCTAGGTCTCGAATGATCAATCTCATTAGAACCCTAACGTACCATGCACTTATGATTTGTTCTAGTGCAACTTCTGATGAGATTTGACAACATTAGGAGTATTTTCATAAAGAACAGTTATCCTCCGCTGGTTGTCACCAGGATAATCAATTCTAAAATTAAATCTTTTTGGGAAAATGAGAATAATAGGTTTAGACCACTAAAATGCCCCATCTAATTGAAGGTAACTTGAATTGGTCCTAATGTACAATCCATTGTTGATAAGGTATCTTCAATTATTTCTTGTAATTTTGGGGCTTTGACTCCATATATTATTTTCTCTACACAAACTGTTTTTCCTTCCTTTCAAAAGAACATCCTGCCTATCTTTCAGTTAAGTAATGTTGTTTACTAATTTAAATATTGGTGTGGTGCCGACTTCATGGGCCAGACCATCCAAAGATTGGAGGTTTGCATGTCACATGTATCCCATTCTACATATTTGTGAACACTGCTCTACTTCTGAGTGTTCACTGACACCTGAATCTGCCAATGGTGAACACTTATTATAAATAAAAGAATGCAGTGACACTTATTCTGCAGAGCAATTTTCTATTTTGTACAGAGGTCATTCGCCATTTCACCTTACTGTTCTGGAGGCTTTATTGATATTGTCAAACCCACCTTCTCTGTGCAAACAAAGAGATCTCAAGCTTCAATTGGAATTATTTGGATCTCTGGGTGAAAGTTTCTGATGATGGTGATTTTTTTTCTCCCTCTTTCAGAATATTACTTAAATCTTACCTGATTTTAATCTTCTTCTTCCGACATATACCCATGAGTAGTTTTGTTGGATAAAAAGTTTTTTAAGCGGATCTTTTGATCTTTTTTGATATTCCCTCTTTCTGTTTTTTAAGCAATATTATGAAAATTATTTGTTTTATAGTTTGTAATTTTTTGACATGGTCCTCCTACTTAAGTGTGTGTGTGTGTGTATATATATATATATATATATATATATAAAATAATCAAGATATTGTATTTCTAGAGATTGGCCCTTTCCAAAATATTTTATCTAAACAATAAATAGATTTTCAATATATTGATGATGTTTTATAAATATAACTCCACAAAATTATATTACCTGATTTTGTAAATAAATCAAACAACATTGAATGTACAATAAAATTTACTTATGAAATAGAAACAATATGTTAACTTTTCTCATTGTCATGTTAACTCATAATGATTTAAAACTTGTATAGTGGGGTATCTCTTTATTTTATTCCGTTTGTAGTGAAGGGTAATTGTATACCGTGCAGGTTAATGGAATTCGGCCTAGTGGGAAGATAGCCCACTATAATTCATAAAATGATTATAGAATCAAGAAAGGCAATTATAGTATAAAATAACACTTATATATATATATATATATATATAGCAATTATGTTTTACAAATAAAACAATACTTGAAATAAAGGTCCAACGGAAGTTAGAGAGTTCATGGCAATTAATATTGAGCTGAAAGAGATAAAAGAATGTTCATGGAAGATATAACGCTGAAAAGGTAAAAGGCTTAGTAGTGTGATTAATGTTCATTTTCAAATTCTAAGGTCAGTGAGTCAGTAAGTACTTTGAGGAATGTCTTTGAAGAGGTCAATAAGTACTTTTGAGAACAGGGAGAAAGTAAGAGGTCAGAATAGTACTTATGAGACAGGGAGGTGGAAAGAGGTCAGCATAGTAGCCGCTCGACTTAAGTCAAGGGGAGGCAGGTGACTCTATCCTATCGTCCTTCTGTCTGGTGAAGCTTTTTTGTCTTTGCTTTTCATATCAGCATCTTGGATCAAAACGCAGCTAGTTTCGAATTTCATCCTTGTATTTGATTCTGGCCTTCCCATTGGCTGGTAAATAAAATTCACAAAGGATCGCGAAATGGTAATTTGATATTTGATTAATTTTTATTTTTCAACTGGAACATCTGCGCGAACTCGGATGCGCACAACGATTTTTATTCATTTGCCTTTTAGTTGTGAGAGAGCACACATCCAGTTCATCGCTTTTGTTCGGTTGGTATCACCACATAACTTTCACCCCAGAAAATGGAGTGATATTTTGGTATCTGTTGTTGCTTTTTTAAAAAAGGATTTTTCATTTTGTTTTGTTTTGTGGTTTTCTTGGTTTGTTGTCATTTTGAATTAGTGTTGCAGGGAAATATTCATATTTCGCTGAAAGTCCAAATTCTTTTGTCTTTTTTTTCTTTTTTTTTGTGTGTGTGGGAATAGCCCTGGGTAGGTTAGTTCTGATTTGTTGAAGTTTCTTCAGCGTTCTTTGCCATTTTGAGTTTGTACTACAGAGAAATTTTCAAATTTCACTGAAAGTCCAAACAAAATTTTTCTGGGTGTGTGTATATGTGTATATATATATATAGGTGTTGAACTCACACCGGGTAGTCACTAGTTTTATGGTGGGAGTATCGTTCTTTTAAATTCACAAGTGACTATCCGACTGTTTTTTTATTTTTCTCCTTTTTTCGGTTTTTCAGTTTTTCCTTTTTTTTCTTTTTTTTTTTTTACAGTGGTTTTTTTCCTCTTGTTTTTTTTCTGTTCATTTTGTTCTTTTTGTTCTGTTTGTTCTTTGTTCTTATCATTCATTTTTTTTTCTTTCTTTTTTTTGTTTTTGCTTTTTTCTTTCTTTCGCTTTTTTTTTCCTTTTTTCCTCTTGTCTTTTTTTTTTTTTTCATCTTTTTTCCTTTTCTTTTTCTTCATCATTAATTGTTTGTACCGGGTGTCTATTTACTCTTCGACCACATGTCTGGAGTTTTTAGTTGTGAGTCCGATGGCCGTTAGGTTTTTTATTTTGGTTCCAAAATGCTTGGAAGAATGTTCATTTTGAACTTTCTGTAAAATATAAATGTTGAAAGAGTAATTTGGCTTACTGTAGCAGTTGTTCATTTTGGTGCTGGCGGATGTTAAGTTTTTCATTGCCATGGTTGTTGAGAAGATGGGTAGGTGCGTTGGCCTGGAGAAGATGTCTTTGTGTATATATATGTCTTGAAAATCCATGTGTTGTTTACCAGTTTATCTGGGGAATTTCAGGTTCGCCAGTTTATCTGGTGTAATGTTGGAGAATACCAATTTATTTGGTGGAAATGCCTTTATGTGTGTTCTTCTCACGTCGGGGTAGACCAATTTAGAGCGAATTATTCCGACATGATTCGAACACGACTTTAAAATTTGTTTATGGCAATAATAAAAGTGCTTAGATTGTGTACAACGGCTGTTAACATTTGTGGCATGGTGAATAATAATACTGCTGAAAGAAGAAATGAGGCTTCATGGAAGATATAACACTGAAACGGTAAAAGTAGTAGTGTGATTAATGTTCATTTTCAAGTTGCTGATTCTAAGGTCAGTGAGTCAGTAAGTACTTTCAGGAATGTCTTTGAAGAGGTCAATAAGTACTTTTGAGAACAGGGAGAAAGTAAGAGGTCAAAATAGTACTTATGAGGCAGGGAGGTGGAAAGAGGTCAGTATAGTAGCCGCTCGACTTAAGTCAAGGGGAGGCAGGTAACTCTATCCTATCGTTCTTCTATCTGGCGAAGCTTTTGTGTCTTCGCTTTTTATATCGGTATTTTGGATCAAAACGCAGCTAGTTTCGAATTTCATCCTTGTATTTAGGCTGGTAAATAAAATTCGCGAAGGCTCGCAAAATGGTAATTTGATATTTGATTAATTTTTATTTTTCAACAGGAACATCTGCGCGAACTCGGATGCGCACAACGATTTTTATTCATTTGCCTTTTAGTTGTGAGAGAGCACACATCTGGTTCATCGCTTTTGTTCGGTCGGTATCACCACACTTGAATTTTTTTTTTTTTTTTTTTTTTTTAATCATTTCACCCCGAGCAAGGCAGAAATGTTGTTAAAAACATTAAACATCATAAACTTTCTAATAAAAAAGATCTCATAAACTTTTATTCACACCATAACAAGAAAATAAACCTGGGATGATTATTTATTTCTATTTAAGAGCTGTTAGAATTTGTAGCCCCGTAATAATAGTATAAAGAGAAATACATTGAAAATGCCACAAAAAATACATAGATGACATGAGATTTTTTCTGTTTTGTCATTCAGTTACTCGTCTAGGTTGATATATAGAATTTATATATCATATTCTCCCACATTTTTTCTTGTTTTCCTTCAAAATCATTTTGTTTAGCAAGAATTATTATATGTGCAATTTAAAATCCTATTCAAATAAGAAAAACCAAAAAGATAAAATATTTTTCTAATTGCCTTGAAAATCAAACTTTCAACCACAAAACAAGAACTGAACTACTTCTACCATAACGGATTAAAGTTCATTTGTTGCCTCATATAAAATTAATTCTTTTCCATCATGTACATTTAGTATCATCAAAATCAATCATATTGAATTATAATTTGTTGATTAGGCAACTTTTGATTGCAGACAGAAATTAGATTATTGAAAAAATGAAAGATTACCAATTATTCTAATTCATGTTTTATAAATTTAGCACAAATAATTTGAAAGTGTTATATAGAAAATTCAGAATTCATTTTAGACACAATAACTTGATTTTATCTGGCTAATATGCAGAAATACAACATGCAAAATTCAACACAGATTTTATCTCAATTGAAATTTCAGTTAAAAAAGGCATTTATCATATGACCTTTTGAGATTTTTTAGAAACAGGAACTTAATAAATTCTATCAGCTTATTTAACAATTCAAAATGATACTGTTATTTCTAAACATATGAATTAGAGAGTACAGTGTCTTTGTATAGAAATGTTATTCTTAAAATTATTGCAGAGATTATGATAATGATAAATATATTTCTTTGTAGGCCATAATAACCTTTATTACAATGACAACTTTATATTTCTGAAATTGTTTCTTCAGATAAAATGGAAATGGAAACTCGTATTCCTGTTGGTGTGTTACCATTGGGGACAGGAAATGATCTTGCCCGGTGTTTAAATTGGGGTCCAGGTAAGACAGAAAATTTTGCTTTCTCCTCTCTTTCTATGTTTTGAATTTAGTGTATCATTTAGATGATATAAACAATAGGTTAATCTCTGATTATCATTTTATAAACAATTTTTAAATGAGTTTTTGTCTGCTAGAATTTGAACCTTCTAAGGTAACTTGATTGTTGTATTATGTTACTTTAACTTAATAGTTAATACAGAAAACTCCTGATGATCATCTTCATTTAAAATAGAAAAATTATTTGTTACATTTTTGAGGGGATAAGTTCTTTTTTATCAATTGATAATAGAAGAAAATGAAAATCATATTGTAATACAATAATTACAGACTATGATGAGATTACTATTTTTAATGATTTAAATATGTCTATGTAGAATATGTGGAGAAAATATCACTAAGTATTTACTTTGATATTTGAACTTAACTATATTAAAATACTTATGTTGACATAACTAATTTTTAATAACTTTCTAATTATTTTGTTATTTGTATAATTCTACTTTGGGTGTAATATTTATAATTTGTTTATTTAAATCCATATTCTTCATAATAAAATGTTCAAAGATCAATGTTTAGAATGTTATTTGGTCATTTGTTTTTCATCGCATCAAATGTTCTTTGGGAGCAAAGAGAACATTTTTTCTTTTGATAAATAAAGCAAGTGAAGAATAAATGTGTCAAATGATTTACATGAGAGATGAAGTAGTAAAATCAGCAGCTATTCAATCAGATTATTTTTCATGTTTCACCACAAGAAATTCACTCAACCTGAAAAATAGTTTGAAAATAACAGTGCTTTTTTTAAAATAAAAAAGATTGGATAAAATTATAAGAAACAGCATTAAATATATATCTGTTCATTCAAAATGACTCAAAATGACCAAAATACAGTGTAACATTTCAAAACTTTTTATATCTTCATTTTTATTCTGATTTGTTTATTTTAACTGTTTTTAATTGTCATTTTCTTTTTTTTTTTTTTTTTTTCACTTTTAGGTTATGAGGGTGAAAGTTTGGAAAAAATTATTCATTCTCTAGAAAAAAGTACTGTTGCAATGTTAGATCGGTGGAGCATTGACGTAGAGGATAATGGAGGAGAAGAGCCAGGAGATGAAGTTCCTTTGAATATTATTAACAATTATTTCTCCATTGGAGTTGTAAGTAGGTTATCTACCTAAAATTTATATTAGAACATTATTTGCATCAATGAATGCAAATAATGCTTTAGTAATGTTCAATTTATGGATGAACTTTGTCATAGGAAGATGGAAATGCTATAATATTGTCATATTCAGCAAAAAGGCTGTGGGTATTTTAAACCTGTTCTTTCTATAAAAAATGAATAAAGCAATATTTATGTCACTAAGTGGTTTTCAAAAAGTGAATTAAAAAATATAAGTATTTTCATTTTCCTAGTAATACACATTATCTTCAAGCAATATATCAAGGCAAACGATTACTCTTAAAATGACTAAGGTTTGATTTCTATAGAGATAAACTAAAATATATTAAAGTTTTCTTGTTTCAAGAGTGAAGAAAAAAATTATTGCTCTCCACAAATTCCTGTCTTTTAGGTCTCTAAGTAATTCTTACTCTAATGATCATTTATGGCTTTTGTCATAATTGTTCTACCATCCATTTACTCAAACTGGTTAAGTAGATTTTCATTTGTTTCTTTGACCTTCAACATGCCTGGTGAGCATTAATTTCTCCAAGCCTTCTTTCTTCATGTGCTCTCAAATTTCAGCTGTCTTTTTCTGCTTATTAACAAAAGTTTGTTTGTGTAGTTCCTATTCTCAAAACTTCCTCATTTCTTATATACTTTGTCCATACTCAATATTCATCAGTAAAACCACATCTCCATTGCTTGAAGCCCTTTCTCCATCTGTAAAGAAATTGTTCTGTATTTATTGTTGTTTGTCATCAATTAAAAAGAAAAAAAAACTATCACAAGATCTTGAGTGTCATAATAATTACAAAATTAAAAATGTTCTTATTTTATAGAAGATTAAAATAATGTATTTTACTAAATAATTATTTGATGTGGTCACCATCAAAAATAGAGAAAGTTAATGTTTTCTTATATCATGAATAAAATTTTTCATCAGGAGAAATTAAATCATGACATGGATATTTGAAATATGGTATTTTTACTGATATATCTTTAACCAATTGAGTCTTTGTATAAATAATTGACAAGTAGTATTCCTAAGAATATTCCAACATTTCCAAAAAAAGATACATGATTTCATTATTTCCTGAACAAGAAATGAATTAAATGACACTTATTTTCAAATATCCAGATGTAAAATAAAAATCCTAAATACATAGGCATTAATATTCCTTCCATTAATGACTTATGTTTATAATAGGGCTATGCCAGCTTATCCAAGTAATCGGAGAGAAGTAAGTGGTGAACTAGTAAAGAGAGAACAAAAGATATCTGGCAATCACGTGACTGTATTCCAAGAAACAAACATTTTTTATCACTTAGTAAATAAAATGCTTAATAATCAAACATTTCTTCAGTATCCATCACTTTTTATTGCTCATATTTACCAAATTGCATTTAAAGAGCTACTTTAGTTTTATATAAAATATTTTCTGTTTTTGTTAATATTTTCTGGAAATCATTTCTTTGAACAATATTCAGTAAGGAGCATAATTTAAACACTGATAAATATATTTATAATAAATAAAATTTATTGTTGCAAACTTTTAAAATTCATAACTTTTGCAGAAATTAATTCCAACTTTATTTTGCTGAGAATAAAAGATGACATAATTTTAGAAGGAACCAAGTAACTTACTTTGCAACAACATCTCTGCTTAATTGTATAAACATTAGTTAGAAGTATCTATTATTTTCCTTGTTCAACAGATTTTTTTCTTAGGTCTAATAACCATAACAACTTTAGAGGACAAGTTAATTTAATTGATTGCATTATGACTTTTTTCAGAAAATGGTCAAGTTTGTCACTTGATATTATTAGTTTATATTTGTTATATTTGTCTTTATATCAATTTTTTTAATTTGTGAAGGCAAAAAATTAAAATTGTTATAAAGATTGATTAGCTAATAACTAAAACATTATTATTGGCCAGTGTCAAGGTTACCTATAAGAGTAACAGACTTTAGGTGCTCTTGTTTTGGCAGAGGAAGTAGTTATGGAAAAATAGTTTGCCCATGCACTCACTCACCAACAATCTAGTCTGTCAAATATCATAAGACTCATAACAAGACATTTTGGAATATCTTCTAGTCGGATAATGGTAAAGAAGTGCCTTTCCTGAAGGCATTAGTACAAAATGGAAAAAAATAGCTTCAGCAGAAATCCAAACACTTTATTGATTCCGTTTTTCTTGCAGTAATTTTTACACCATTAATTTCAAATTAAAAATCTAGGGTTTGAGAAATGCAAGTAAGTTCTTTACATGTCATGAAAACCAAATTCCATATACTTAGAGGCTTACCAGATATTTCATGCTATTAAAAATACACAAGTTTAAAAATGTATTTTTTGTTATTTTTGTTTTTGTAAGTAACTGTGATTCACTTTTCATATTGCAGCTTATTCTTATTTTGTAATTAATACATTTTCATCAATATAAATAAAAGAAATTAATTCTATTAATATTCCTTATATTATGTAAACATCAAATTATATAGACTGCTGGTGATCCCAAAAATAAACCTATGCCATGATATTGGGATTATCTAGTAAGATATTAAGCATGCAGTTTTAATTTCAGAAAATTATATATATTTTAATTCATATACATATTCTCCCTTGCTGATAGCATGATTCAGAGTTTCATGCACATCACAATCTTCAGGACTGACCGTTATGTAATTTAAATTTCTGGTTATTGCAATTTTGGTGTAGTTGTATATAATACTGGGATCACATTTTTTATTTAAAAAATATATTTTGTATTTAAAATAAACAGTGTTTGCATATGTAAAATAAAAAAATTGGAGTTGTAAATTGTAATTTTATGTTATTATAAAGTATAAAGGAGATTACTTGATCTTAAAAAAAAACACTTTATATTAAAAATTAATATATATATATATATATATATAAGTGGATATCTCTGTGTGTTTGTGTGTTTCATCCATTGTCACATAATTACACAAAAACTTCTTGTTGCATTAAAACTTTGTTGTTTTTAATCCACTGTGAGCAAATGCAGCACCCACTTTGAACACAGCTTTCTCACTGACAATTGTTCATGCAAAATGGTAAATACACTGCCTTCTGATATGTTCAACTTCTCTGTTATCTCATGCAACTTCAATTAGCGAGTTTGGAGATTTTTTTAGTGTTTTAAGGGACAACTGCCAATTTTGGGCAACCTGAGCTTTCACCATCATTTGTGTCTGTATGACTCCATTTAAAATCAGCATACCATCTCTTAACCATTGTTTTCAATGGAGTAGAGTCCGAATAACACTTATTTCATTGCCTTGCTTGAATAGTATTTTTTTCATCAGAAAGTAATGCTTTATCAGCATACGAAATTTAGATTTTTCCATTGTTTTGAAAATTTGCAACAGTAGTTTCACTTAAATAACTAATTTTTAAACTAATAATCTAATTGGGCCCAAATTTTGTCAGATGCCATTTCAAGGTTAGTACTTCATAAAAATCATATGGATTTTTTATTAGTGGTGCCATCTTTATGTCAGGCCTGGGACTTATTGAGTAATGTGTTACCAACATCAACTGATTAATACCAATTGTGAAAACATTAATTTTGGTCATAAAATCTGATATAGTGTAATGTAAAAGTTATTTGAACAGTTAAGTGATGGCATCCAACTTTAATAGTTATGATCTAAAATGTACATTCAAGAAACGCTTTCTCCCGAAGAAAGAGTAATGCTAGAATTCATAATTGTATGCTTTTGTTTAACTAGTGAATTTATTTGCTAATTGGAGTAGATAGATCTATCGCCCGGTTCACACTCCACCCACATCTATTGAACAGGTTAAGAGGCTCATCCCTTGTTCCCTGTTTAGGATGTGGTTTCCGGTTTTCTCTTTTCCAATCTTTTCACTATTACGTAGCCCCCTGCACATCAGTGGCATTACCGCCTTGCTCAGGGTGATACGATTAAAAAAAAAAAAAAGCAACAGGAAAACTTTGAACAAATCCTTTTGTTTGTCACTTTTTTAATTTAATGATAAAACTGTTTCTCTGATTTATAGATGTATGCTTGGCGTATGAAATTAAACATAATCAAAATAGAAAAAATTAATTCAATCGCTCATATGAAACCATCTTCTTTTTCTATATTCTCTCTTCATTTCCCACTTTTAATTCTCATCCTATATTTTTTTCTTTCTTTCAGTTCTCTTTTATTTTTCAGTCATTAATCTCTAGTCTTTCTCTTTCTTTTTTATTCTTTATTTTCATATCATTTTTATTTCTGTTTTTTCACTATCATGTTCACTTGTTCATTTTAATTCTTGCTCTTTTTCTTTCTTCTCTTATTACACTTCTTTATAGCTGTTCACTCCTTTCTTTTCTTAGCTATCTCTCTCTTGCATATAAAGGCGAGACTCTACTATACAAATTTCCATATTACTGATGAAATTATTTGAAATATGAGCTTGTCATCTTCAATACATTTGTAGCCACTTATTTCCATCCCAAGCAAGAAACCTCACAAACTCTGTCCCTCTTACTCTTCCATTTGCTGCTTGTGTTTTCAACCAATTCACTTCTACCTGAAGCCAAACATGAGTTGTATCTGATGACAGCTGAGTTATTCAGATGATAAAATAATTCTATATTTCCTCCACTAATATCCGCATTGCTGTCAGCTCTCTTTACCTTAAAACTTTACCAATGGCTAACTCTTTAAGTTTTCTTGTCATTGTTATTATGAGGGTCATTTAACTAGCCTAAGATATAGCAGGTGCTTGTATCTGTTCGTATCAACATTTGTTTGAATTTCTCTTGAACTTCTCTCTCAAGATGAAATCCCAACTGACAGTTTAAAAATGCTGCTCACATAAATGACATTAACTAGAGATATAAACTTGTTTTTCAATTTGTTTAACATATATTGTAAAATAAATTTGATCTTATAAGATTACAAATATTAAGAAATTGAATTTAACTTTTTGACTAATATTTTTTACATTTAACAGTTTTAACTTTTTTAATTAAACAATTTTGAATTATAGAATATTCAATTCAGAAGTATTATATTAGTTATATATTTATTCCAAGTTGAAATTTGTATTATTTCATTTGTATTCCTGCCCTACTGTGAAAGCTTTAGCATCAATACTGAGTCTGTAAAATAAATCTGCCATAGTATTTAGTATTTTGGAACTTTTACTATATTACATAATATTCCTTTCTTTCTTTTTTGTTCATTGTTTCTATTCAAGTTAGGTTATGGGCAATATATTCTGTCCATGGACAGAATATATCAATTTATTTCTGAATCCATAAAGCTTAAATTATTCTACAAATATTACTTTTCAGTTTGAATATTTTTCAATAGTTCAATCATTTTAACTGAACAGGATGTTTTCATTTAACTAACAATATCTTTTGTTTTGTTTTTAAACATCTTTTACTTTGAGCATTTATAGCCATGTAGATAATTATTACTTGGCAACAAAACAAAGATGACAAAATTGAAACCTGAAATTGAACTATTGAATGTTTACATCAATTTTCATTTTACATATAAATTCACCACTCTGCATAATGTATGTCTATATGGGATGGAGAAGATAATAGCTGTTAGCATTTAGCATTCAATAATAAAAATTAAATTCTTACAGTGTGTATTATCTGATCATTGGTAGGCTTAAATGATTTTCATCAATCATTCTCCACAGAATAACTTTAGTAATAAAATAAATATGTAATCCGATTTCACTTCCAAAAGATCTGTCAATTTATAACCCTTTATTTATCCAACTTGTTTTTTATCTCTTACCTGTACTATTTTAATTATTTTACCTTTTAGGATGCTTCTATTTGTCATCGTTTCCATACTATGAGAGAAAAGCATCCAGAAAAGTTTAATAGCAGGTAAGACCCTGAATTTATCTTACACTTTAACTGCTGTTTGAATTTAAATGCTTTACTCACATACTGAATATTTCCTCTATGCTAGTCATATATTTATTTCATTGACACTAAAACATTGCCATTTGTTTTAGAATATATTTATTTAAAAGATTTGTATAATAGTCTAAAATTTAGCATCACTACCCACACTAAAGTAATAACAAATGTTTAATCTTTTGTATTTCATCTAAAATTGTTTTACATCAGTGTTTTGATAGATATTGTAAAGCAAAATATCATGAAATATCAGTAAATTTAAAGATACTGTTAGTATATATTAGAATTTAATAAGATTGAATTCATTATTGCAATATGAATCATTAGAAAACTTTTTAAAAATGATTATTAGATAAGTTTAATTTAAACCCTTTTTTATTTTAAAATTGTTTAACCAAATTTAACCCTACATTTTTCATGTTTAATCTAAAATGGACAATTATTTATTATATTTATTTTGTTACAGATATGAAGTAATTTAAAAAATTATAAAATGTCAATAGCTAAAATTCTTTTGAGTATATTTATTTATTGTTGGTTCAAAATTTTAACCTTTTTATTATTTTGAATTACTATGTAGTAAATTTGATTAATAATGTTTTCTTCATTATTCTTATTAAAGGTTAAGAAAAGCTTGCATAGATTATATGGCAGACATTAGCAATGTCAATTTCTTTAGATCGAGATCTTGTGTACAAGTCAGGCATAGAGAATAAGCTAGCTAAACTTGCAAAATACTAGCAAAAAGAACATTTTTAGTGGCATTTGTGATCCTTGTCCCAATAACAATATTACTGCATTTACTATTTGTTACTTAAACAAGATCAGATTGAAAATATTTATAAAAAATTGATGGATTTGTTTTAATCCAACACTTATGTAAAATAGTTTCTATATTTGAAGTCATAAATATATTGAAGATATAAATTAAAAAATAATTTTTCTTTGTCTATCATTCTTTATCTTTTTATCTGTATGCATGACAATATATGTTTGACGATTGAACACCTATTCATTTAGTATTAGCAAGCAATCTGGTTTTGTAAATCATTACTAGTGAGTTTGATCCTTACTGTGTGCCCTATACTTATGACATTGTAAGAAAAAATAAAAATAACTAATTCATGGTCACTGGGATTGGGTTAGTTGTAGATGCCATTTCACTGTAATATTATGGTGTTTATCATTTTTTTAGCTCCTCCAACCTTTTCTAAGCTTTTTAGAACTGTTCCCAGTGCTCTGATTATGATAAGTACAATTGTCACTTTCACATTCCACAATTTTCTTTACCCTCTGGCAATGTGAAGATACTTTACACTTATTTTAAATTTACTATGTATTTTACAAGAACAGTAAAAACCATTTAGACATTTTTTCTTCTTTATGACTACTACTTAATTTTTGAATAATTCAGTTATTGAATATTTATTAATGTCAAATATATAAGAAAGTGAACTGAAATTGCTGCAGCTATTTGAAAATAAAATTGGATGCATGTGCACAAAATACATAATAGTATTTTTTCTTTAAATTCCTATATGATTATTTACTAATAATTTCAATTATTATATTTCTTTCCAGAATTAAAAATAAAATGTGGTACTTTGAATTTGGTACCTCTGAAACATTTTCTGCCACTTGCAAAAATCTACATGAGACCATTGAAGTTTCTGTAAGTATACTATTCCTTTTAATACTTTTGTGTCATCAATATCAAAAACAGTTAATGACAACCATTATTGAAAAATTCATGTGACCTCTAAAATAAAGCTAATTAAGCACATACCTGTGGACCATTAAGACACCGAAAATGCTTTCAGTTCACTTAGTGTTGTTGTGTAATCATATCATGAAATTTCATTGTATACAGTATCAAAGCCAGTAGAAATTAACAATCTATTACTTTTATATGTTGACAATTGTAGCTATAAGATGATCAACTTTTTGTAAATTCAGTAAACATAGATCTAAAAAGTATAAAATTACTTTTTTTGACTTAGGTTCTTAGAAACTGACTCTGAATCTTCAATGGAAAAAAGAGGTAATATTGTAAGGGTAACATACAAGTATAAATGGCTAATAATGAGAATGCCCAATATTGTGACAGATATTGTTTTTCCTTGTCTACAGTATATTACTAAAAAATAAAAGCAGTTTCATTCATAGAAGTTATACTAAAAAAAATTATACCAATAATTTGGTTGACTACAGTGGATATTGAGCAAGAAATAATGATGATTCTTCAAATGGAGTTTGACTCACTTTTATGATCAATAATAGCTTTTCCAGTCATTTCTTCTCTGAGGTAAATATGATCTTGCCAAAACCACTCCACCCCAAAAGTAAGAGATCAGAACTTGGAGGATAACTAAAATATTTCAGAATTCTTAATAATTCTGAAGTAACCCATTTTTAAAATTGCTTATATTTGGATATGCTCGTTTTTTTTTGTTTTTTTTTTCAGAGTGATGGTTACTCATTAGAAATAAACAAGGGCCCAAGTCTAGAGGGCATTGCAATGTTAAACATCCCAACTATCTATGGAGGTGCCAATTTGTGGGGTGAGAATGTAAGTAAGAAGCAAAGACAAAAACTACTGAAGAGTGTCAAAAAGAAGAAAGACCAAAATCCATTTCCACAAAGCAAGATAGAGCTTCAGGCTGCAATTACAGGTATATATCTATAATTAATTCAAACTGAACCAGGGTTCATTACTGATTATTGTAAAGAAAAATCTCTTGCTAAAAAAAATGAATCAAACCTTCAGTGATTTCTTTTTAATTGTATAGCTGCTTTTTCGAATTCCTTTTAATTTTAGTTTGTGATTGTTATATGTTATCATATATCCAGTATAAGATTTCTATTAGTTTCTTGTAATTAATATTAGTTAAATTTATATATAACCACTTTGGTTTGTCAAATTAGCATTTATTATGCTGACTTTTATGTGCACGTGCATGTTTGCTTGAATGTACAGTTTATTTCTTTCAAAAAACATTAATCTCTTTTGTAGATATTGGAGATAAATTGTTTGAAGTTGCTGGAGTAGAGAACAGCCTTCACGCTGGTATGGTCAGTGGGAAGGTCAGATCGGGTAATCGTCTGGCACAGACCGCTGCCCTGGTAATGAAGTAAGTTTTTCCCTGTTTTGTTTTTGTCATTATCAAAATAAACACTTTTCAATTTATCCAACAAATTTATTTTCTCTGCTAAATCTCTGATGATTTTTTCTCCTCAGGACTACAAAACGTGTACCAATGCAAATTGATGGAGAACCTTGGGTACAGAATCCTTGCACAGTAAGTGAATGTGTTTGCATCTCTACCTGATAATTTTTGAGGAATGTATTCTAATTTTAGTTTTAAATTATTCTTACATTTCCAGCAAAAAAATTATATATTTGAATATTTTGTTTCCACAAAAACCATTCATGTCCTTTGAGAGTTCATTTTTGTATATATCTACTTTTTATTTATAAAAGAGTGAAAAAATTAGAATTTCATTTAATATATTGGGTGCTTTATCTAGATCTATGCAGATTTAAGTAATTTTTTTTATAACTTGTCTACAAAACTTATTTCAGTATTTTGCATCACCCATTGAGTTATCTTCATTTTTTTAATACAATAGATAAATAAAATTTTGTCCTTATTACATAGATAATTTCTAAGTGAAATCAATAATAAGAAGAAAAAATCCAAGAAATGTAATATGAAAGTTTATTTGATTATTCAATACAGAACTTGAAGCACTTAACTCCAGACTGAACTTTGCTACCAGAATTTAAAAAATCAGAGCTCGCCAACACAATAATTAAAAACAAAAAGCATAATGTTAAAGATTGTAACAAAGGTTTCACAAGGATTAATCACAGTTACTTTAGAAATGATGTTACCATAAAGACATAAAAGTTCTAGAAAATTTAGCCAACAATAAGAACGTTTTCCATCACTACCTTGGACAAAAAGGTGGGAGTGGGATTTGCATACCTATAATGAAAAGATAAACTTTTACTTGATGATATAAAAGTTTATGAAAAAAAATCAATGAACATAAAATTTCTGAGACAGAAAAATTCAAATTAAGTAAAATGTTATTTAATAATGAAGATAAAACACTGCCAAAAGTGATCAAATTCTGTCATTAAAAGTAGATAATAAAAATGTAGAGATACATTTTTTTAAATAATCATAAACATTGCTTTTAATAACCTTTACAGTTCCTTTTAAAGAATAATTTGATATTTTGTGCTTTTTGTTTCTTTGCAATTTTTATTTTTTTATTATTCTAAAAATGTAACAATATTCTCTTTTTCTGGCACTTTTATCTTTATTTGAAAAGCTTCCTTTCCTACAAAGACATAATTTTCTGTTGGATCCCAGGCCATATTGGTATCCACATAAACAAAAAATCTAATACAACTAAACCCCACAACAGAAAAAATCCCTTATACGAATTTAAAACCAAAAATAAATACATATATCCTCAAAAATTTGCAGGAGTCATGGAACTCCTGTACTGACAATAAACTACACCAAGTGACTCAAACTATTGGGAAAAAAGAAACCAATAAAAGGATATCAAGAAGAAAAGAAGTGATAATGACCAGACTCCAAATAGGACATACCTATATCATCCACTCATACTTACTGAAAGGAGAAGAAGTACCAATCTGCATACCATGCCAAGAACCGCACACAGTATACCATATACTGACAAACTGCATAGTTTGTCCATGTTGTCATACACTACAGGATAGACAGATCCAACTAAAACATTATCAAGAAAATAATCTAAGGTATATTTTCAACAAGGTTGATCCTAAAAATATTCTCAGTTTCCTAAGAGAGATGAAACTATACAACAAGATATAGTCAAAAAGTTCCTCTGAATCATAAGTAACATTTAATTTCCACCCATCATACTACAACAACCAATGTTTCGGCATTAAATGACCCATAAAGGGTTGATTTGCCATAAAACAAACCAATCAATCAATCCTTTTCTACATATTAATCTTCTAAAATCAAACAATCTAACTTTATTATTATTTAAGTAGAAAGTTGATGTCAGTTTGTAGCTAAAAAGCAGCAAATATTTGGATTTTGGGTTTTGCTCACTCAATGCATTGTGCTTTCAAGTTGGATACCTTTAATTTCTTGGCAATAAGAAGAGTAAATATTACTTTTGCTAAAGTTAATTCTTCAGATTGCAAGTGGATGGAGATAGAAGCATGTGACCTTTATCTACATGAGTTGTTGTTTTATCCTAGTCGTAATTATTGTCCAGAAGTGTTCTCAGACTATCTGAATATTACCTTAATTGTATTAATTGTATTTATCTTATTCTGTAATGTTTGATTACCAAAAGGGAATGTTCTTTTTATATTGATAATTTCCTTTTCTGAAATCAATTACTGTATCAATGTGCACATATAATGTTGTATTGTTAACCTTTTGCACATATAATGGAATCTTAACTTATTGGATTATGAATAATTAAAGATGGCATTAATTATTTTTTCTTTTCAACTTTCTTAAAAATATCTATTAATGTTATTTCTAAAAAAATACTAAAAAGATTTTTTAATTGCTTTTATACACAATAAAGCAGTTACTGATTTCCCTGTTAAAACTGTTTTTCATTTTAACCAACTGATTTATTTGCTATTTTTTAAATTTTTAGATTACCATTAAACACAAAAACCAGGTGCCAATGTTAGTTGGACCCAAGGAAAAAGCTGGTGGTGGATTTCTCAAAATCTTCCGATGATAGGAATATTATTAAATGGTATGGTACCTAATGTTTATTTCACTTTATGGTCTGTAGTATTTTTCAAACAAAGTATAACAGGGGGTAGGAGAATACATTCATGAATAGCAAATATTTCTTTCTCTGTACTAAATAATAGAACTTGTTTTTCAAACTATAAAACACTTTTTATATTATTTTTTGTTAAAATATCTGGCTTTATAGCCAATAATATTGGCTGTTCATTGTAATTTGTGGTAAGAATAAGTTTACAATTTAAAAGAAAACCTATAACTTTAAGTTTTTCAATATGAGAATGGAAATTTATAGAATGAAGAATGAAAGTAAAAATGGAACTTGAAAATGTAAATGTTTTGATTATGATAAATTTTACATTTACTTTTTTTTTTTAAAGTAAATAGTTTTCAGTAAGGTACAGAAGGCATATTTTTAGTAATGATCTGATCAGCTTGCCTGATGACAAGTGGGCTCTCTATATTAAATAAAAATGCATGTGTTTTAATGTATAAATTATGTAGTAGACTATTTAAAAATATCAATCAATTACTTAAAATTAACAAAAATTATTCAGTTATAATATTCTGTTTTTTCATTTGGTATCTACTACCATTAATATGTACAGTACATGTATACTGTAATTACTAAGAAATACATATTTTTCCCATAAAAATTTCAATGGTACCCTTTTTTTTAATTATGTATTTTTTAAAAACTGTATTAAGACCTTTCATTAAAAATCAGTGAGAACTGATTTTTAATGAAAAGTAATGTTTTATTTACAAAAATTAGTAAGAAACATGTCATTGAAAATATTGTCCATCACTAGCCACTACTTTTCCCATCTTTCTGGCAGCATTTGAATTCCATGTGTGAAAAACGACATGATTTTTGAGGCTAACAACAAGTTGACCCATTTTTTATCATCTTCATAAGAATGAAAGTGCTGCTCAGCCAGGCCATGTGCCATCAATCGGAACAAGTGGTAATCAAATGTGGCAATGTTTGGTGAATACGGCTGGTGGGATACGACTTTTCATTTAAATGTTTCCAAGTAATAATTTTGCAATATGTGGCCTAGCATTGTCATGCTGCAAAATCACTTTGTCGTGTCTCTGCTTGTATAGCAGCCATTTTTTCTTCAATGCTCATCTCAAAGACATCAATTCTAGTCAATAGGGACCTCTTGTGATGGTTTCATTTGGTTTGAGCAGCTTATAATAAATTACACCCAGTTGTTCCCACTAAATGCAGAGCAAAAGTTTTGAACCATGGATATCTAGCTTTGATGCATGGCCGGCCTTACCCCTCAATCTTCTATGCTTAGGGTTATCGTAGTGTATCTACTTTTCATTGCTGGTCATGGTCTGATGCAAAAACCTTTTCTTTTCTGCTGTTGAAGCAGCTGTTCACACATAACAAAACACTGTTTGACATCTCTCAGCTTCACCTCATGTGGCACCCAAGAATTATGTGTGCTTCAGCTGAAATTTCTTTTTGAATAAAAAATGGTGCAGAAAAAGTCCATGCAGATACACTTTTTTTGGCACGAACTCCAACATGTGTAATGTTGTGACAAAGAAAGTTGTTTACATTCTGGCAAAATGATATACACTGAATTACAAGCTTGCTTATAGTTCTTCCTTATAGATGGGTTACCACTTGAAACTATACGCACACAGTTCTGGGAATGCTATCTGTTGGAAAACAGTGAGAACTTATTCAAGGTCCTAATATTTCTCCATTATGAAAATTTATAGCATTGTATCTGTGGGTAGGCATCTTTGTCTCCTGACAACCAATATTTTTAGACACAATCTGCCACAGCATATTTGCCTAGTAACAGTTTTTAATTTTAGAAAGCAAATTATCGAGCTTTTTTATCTAGATTTTATTATTTTCTAGAAACTTGGACAGAGAAAGCTGACTTTGTTCAAATCCTTTAATTTGTTGAAGTTTACTTATCAAAAATTCTTTATCCTTTTTATTGTCAAAAATTATCAAAAGATCTTAACAGAATCATTATTCTTACACTTTTACATAGAACATTTACATGGAACATTTTACTGCTTTGTTAGTATTGAAGTTAAAGTTTGTTCTTGTAAAATGTTTTTTCTAGTAAGTATGTGTTAATGGGTTTTACCCAATTAACACCTTGTAAAATACCTGAAGTTGCTCAGCCATTATAACAAAAAATGTTAAAATTCACAAAGTGGTCAGAATGGCACTGCAAAATCAGCATCACTATATTTTTTTAAATGGAATATATTTTAAATATTTTTTTACACTTAAATAAAAAATAAATTTATTTCCATTTTTATTTCAGCACAGCATATTGGCCTTAGTAGGAAGAAGATCCTAGATGTTATAAATTACCATCCCTTTCCACAATGACCATTGAATAAAAGCAATTTAAAGGATAAAGGGAGTCAAGAATGCAGAACCCACACTGGAACTTAATAATATTACTATTACAATGGCTATTTCTCTTCCTACTACTATATCAATAATCTTTATTATTATTATTATTATTATCACTTTTATCTATCTACCAGCTACCACTGACTAATTCTGTACCTACATGCTACTACCACAAACACCTCTGCCATGCAGGCATTCCCTTTACTAGAATTCAGTTGTCCATGTTGTCATACACTACAGGATAGAGGCTGGGTAGATACCTCTTCTTGCCTCACTTACTGAGTCTTGAAGATGCAAAGGTCTCAGCAATAACCTCTTAATGGCTGTTGCTTAGTAATTTTACTCTTGATTCAGCCTCTGGCCACTTGTAGCCCCAATATCTTCTGTCAATCACTTCATAAAATTAATGTCTTCCTGCTTAATATTTGTTCATATTTCTACCATGTTATATACATTGTTTGAATGGGGTTTTTTTAATATCCAAATTATGAAAGAAAAAATTTTAAAATTTAAAAAAATGATAAAGAAATATGTCCTAATAAATTTCAACTGCACCCCCACTTCTTTATCTTTTTATTTTTTCTTATTTTTGGTTGTCACATTTCCTTTTTCGAAGTCAATATGTATATTATTACTTCTTCCACTCTGCAATTACATCTGGTTTGATAAATAGATTACCAAAAATGTTAAACTCCAAATATTCAAGGCAGCAGAGATGAATAGCAAAAGAAAAACGAGCGTGTACCTCTCTCATTCACTCACACACACACACACACACAGCAAACTTTTCTTTCTTATCCATAATCCATAATCATATTTTTGTTCCAATGAGATCTGCTTTTATATACTTGTTGTCCATTCAGAAGTTGAGAGGAACAAGAAATCTCCCACTGGTTCCATCTCAAGATGGAAACTTATTGCAGACTGCAATACTCAGTAGACGGTAACTCTCAGCACTGCCAACAATAATTTACACCCCCCTCACTATTATTATAATGCAATAAATAAATAGAACCAAATGGTACATGTGCCTCATTTTGTTGATGCACTGTCCAATTGCACATCTGTAGACATGCCAACTGCTGCAGCATTTAAAAAAAATTAAGTACTGACAATTATACATAATAATTCCCACACTATTGTTACACATATAACCTACATATGTTACGTCTATGGTAAATTAGTTGTACAAATAAATTAACATTAAAATGTAGCAAAAAAAAAAAAATGCTGTGTTTTTTTTTTCTTTTATTGCTTTTGATTTCTTATATTTATTTCTTTCCTCTCCCCACCACTGACCTATTGGTTTTCTTATTAACCTTTGTTAGTTTCATCTTTAATACTATTAACCATAACCTTAGTATTAAAGTGATTTCTATATTATATATTTTATATTACAAGCCTAAACATTACTCAAATTCTACTTTAGTATGTCCTCAATTTAGGTCATTACAAGTGACTGCCACTGGCTACCTACAAATATCCTACCATGTCTGTTATGCTGCAAGCATAAAAATCCAGATTTCATTGCTTTCTCATTAGCTTAAACTTGATTTTTTAATCTTTTACCCTGCTTTCATCTTCCATATTTTAACTTTTCCTAATTGTGTAAATATATATTTTTCAAGAAAATATGTTACTTAGACAAAATAAATTCAACAAATGAGATGTTATCATTTTTTATGGGTGGTCAGATATGTTTGAAATAAGGACTTTCAATTGTTTTTGTAGTCAGGAAAAACATTTCACCATACAGATGCAATTTCTTGAAAAATTATAGATACTACTTTTTAAATTTTTCTTGTACTTTTACTTTGATGAAAATGGGAATTATTTTAACATGAATTAATTTTTAAAATTAATCACTTTCAATTCTAAAATGAAGATTAAGCATTAATTTTTAAAATGATGATTCTTTTTTTATTATTTTTGTCAATTATTTTTAAAAGATAAATTATGAACTTTATACCATTACCAGACATGTATAAAAAAATTCATTATTAGTATGATGTCATTTAATATTTATCTTTGTATATGAATGCATACACATATGTCCACGTATATACTTATTTTTAATAACTTATCTTTCAATGCTTAGCAAATTGTCAGGAATACGTCTAAGCATATGTGTTTTGGGCTGAGTGGTAATTATTAGTGTTCTTAGAATGGAAACTGAAATTTATTCCAGTCTTTTGAAATCTAACTTGCATATATTATGTTTTATAACCTCCAACATGCTGCAAGACTAAACATATTTCAGAAATTATTCAATAAATTTGGCCTACTTGCATTGGTGTTCTATTCAGCATTTTATTAATAACAATTTCAAAGAGATCTTTTCTCTGTATTTTTCAGAAAATCCAATCTCTGATCCTCTTTGCCACTCCCACACCAATTTGTTTTCTGTATGATCAGTGCTGCCATCTGGTGGATTATACTGAGGTTGTATTCCTTTGTAAATGCTCAAAGGACCTGACTATATGGTGCTGTCTGTTCAAGATTGAAGAAATCTGGACATTCCTCTGTCGTACTATTTTATGGAATTAATCCACTCCTATTAAGTGTCTACATCCACAGTAGTTTGACAATGACCGAAACAAGAGACAGAAAAATTATAAAAATCTTTATAAAAATTTAACTTACTGTAAACTTACAACAGATGTGTAACATACATTTTATTTCAATTTGGTAATGCATGGATCTGTCTTCCATTTATTAAAGATACATTTATTAAAAAAAAGAAAGGAATATGAAAAACTCAAAGACCTTCATAATATGATTTTTTCACAAAAACCATCCAATCTTATTCTCTTCTATTTAGTGCTTTTTCTTGGCATTCTTCTTGTTTTCATCCAAGAATTTCAAGTTTCAGTCTATTCAAAAGCTTCATGAGCCTTAAATAGTTTTCTTGCATAGATGTTCAATGTTATTAAAAGTTCAGCTAATTCTTGAAAATTGTCTTGCTGACATTTTTCTACATCTCAAGAATAAAAGATGAAAGTTGGAGAGCAGTAGCTTAATAATTATTTCATGATGAATATCTACTTTAGATTGAAAAGATACAAATAATTTTCATTTTTTTTTCTCTCTCTCATAGAAATGGTAAATCCACTTCACAAATGAGGAGTTATTTTTGTAAAGCTTTTATGATTAAATGGTTAGCATGATGATTGATTTCATTTTTTGTAAGAAATATTGTAAATTTTACTATTGTTAAAGAGAACAGAAGACTCCTAACAATGCTGCCAAACTGGTGTCCTCATGCCTTGAATTAGTTTGTAAGGTTTCAGTTTCTGATTCTCTTGTGTGATTTGATTTGTGTAGAAGAAAAATATTTTCTCTATTTTTAGTCTGAATTTAACAATAATTATAATAGATCACTGACTGTTTTTTCAAGGGAATTTCTATCATTGACTAATGGTAGGACAAAACAACCAAGAAGTGATCAGACTAGAAATAAAACTGTTTCCTTGCTATATGTACAAAATGTGTGCAAGCAAAATTAAAAATTGTCAATTCCTGTTTCTGCCCAAGTGCTCTTATTTTGTTTATCACATTTTATCTAAATGATACATGTGGCAATATGATTTCTCAGGAGGGAAACATTGTTTTCAGATAGTGTCAGCTTTGTAAAGTATAAACATACTGGACATTGCATTACTATTCCTTATTTTTAGTCTTCCTCTTATGCTCATGTTACAGTTTTACTTGATTTAAGATTTTAATTTTTTTTAGTTATTTTTATCATTGTTGCTGTCATATTTAATATGTCAAAAATTACTGCCCAATGTTATACTGATAAAATTTAAAGAGAATAAAACATTGTTCATGTTGTTCTACTTATTTAAATTACGGGGAACTCCAAATAAACACAATTCTTGCTATTATGATAGGATTTTCAAAGCAAGAGTGGATAAAAGGTTTATAATCAAATATTTACTGACAGGAGAACTTCTTTATAGATTACAAATGGGTATAAACTGACAGAAATCTAAACCTTTACACATGTCTGCATATTTTCATAAATATTAAGACAAAATGAAAATGCTATAAAAAGTTTAAAAATAAATTTTATTGCTTTGTTTTACCTTTGATCATGTTACTGATCAATTTTATTTTTAATGTTTTTACTGTTATTCCTTAATATATCTTACTGATTGCAGCTTTGCTCGGGACATTTTCTCTTTTTTTCCTCACTCTCTTAAACTGCCCCTAATGATGAATTAATTGAACTGTTAGTAATAATAACCCTAACCCTCAAACTATCAATGCAGTTTATCTCAATTGTATGATTCACTGACCTATGGAGATAGAAAATGGTACAAAAATGATCTTTAATAACAAAAAAAAAAAAAAGTAATAGTATCTTTATTCATCAATAGATATTGCATTGTTCACTATATTCCTTTTCATATCAGTCCCCAGGCATTTCTTTAACATACCATTTTGTTATAAACATTGATTAATTTGAGTTCAAGCATCTAAATCTTAGCTAAGTTTTTCATCTGCAAACATTTTATGTCAGTTGATTCATTTACATGTAAAATCTCCTGGAATATGAATTTCTCTTGTGCTCTCCATTCTGTTCACTAAATACAAAATTGTGAATATTCTGTGGTGATATTCAATCTTACAAGGATAATCATTGGCCATATAAATTTTAGATTCCAATCAAAGTGGACTGAAACTTGCTTAAATTGTTTTACTGTCATATTTTTAATTTATTCATTTTTCAATAATCTTCAGCAAGGCAAAATATCTCCTTAAATGTGTGTGAACTTTTTCCCTTTGTTTTCTTTGTTGAAAAATGATTGTTATTTTTAAGTTTTCGGGTCTCGTACCTAAAATAAAGTTTGTAAAACACTACACTGTTTAACCACCAGAAAATATGGAAAAAAACCTTGAACTAAAACATATCTGATACATACATACAAGATCAACTGATGTGGGAGTTGGAAAACCTTTAAAGTATTTTCCTCTTTTCTTTTTAAACATTTTTTTAAAAGAAAAACTATTTCAATTGATATAACTCTTGAAGTGGAACAGATTTGCTTGAGTATCAAATTTGACCATGTGATAGGGCTCAATGTCATACAGATGACACTTGTGTGATTATCTTGTCACTGTGATTACACCTTTTGGAATATTGATGTGAATGTGAGAAAAAATGACCAACCAACTGACAAAATGCATATCCTAATTGCAGTAGTAAAAATACTATCCTTTCTACATGCATCTTGCCTCTTGGGTATTTGATTGCTTATTACTGAGTGAATATGCCTGTGATGAAGAGTGAAATTTGTGCTCTCAGCACTTTTTCATTTTACTTAATGTCTCTGGAAATATATTTATTGTTATATTAAATTCTGTGTATTATAAGGATCTGTATCGGAATGATTTTCATATTTTCTTATTTTAATATTTCACGTTAAAAAAGACCAGTTTTACCTTTAACTGAATTCTTTTATTTTGTTTAACCCATTGTTGCATGTGCTACATTTGTTAAATATACACAAAAGTGTCAGGTTTTATGTGCTACTTATAGAATCGTTTTTAATGCTATGTGTGTGTGTGTGTGTGTGTGTTTACATATGTCTAAAAATGTATCTGCTTGTGGATTGGATAAAAAATTCCATGAAACAGTATGGATGAGTGAATTATTTTAAATACACACACACACACTCTTATTACTCTTTGGAAAACAATTTCATTCAATTATATCTTTTAGTCAATAATTTATTATTTATACAAATTTACAAAATCAGTTTTGCTTTTTTTTTTAATCCAATAACAAATGTAAAAGTATAATTCTTTTTTTTAATAAGGTTGTATTATTTTTATATACTGGTACACCAAATAGAATGTATGTCTAAATATTTGGAATTAACATGTAGTGAACTTTGAATTTCCAAAGCAGCCTAGTCAAGATATCAAAATATTTTAATTCTTAACTCAGCTTTCTTGTGAATTCAGATATAGCTAGTTTTTAATTTATTTAACATTTATTTATATATTTGAGGTGCATCTGTACATTAAAAATAAAGTTACTGCAAAAAGAAATATACTTATGTAAGTTGTATTATGACAAAATTTTCAATCAATATTATTGTATTTGCAACTTCATTCAGCTTAGTTTATCTGTAATGAATTTTTTTATGCTTAATAAAGCAACAGTGGCCTCTATATTTCCACTGCCAAAGACAAATTCAATGTATTGTTGTGTATTGTCCAGCTTTTTTTTAGTTTGTCTGCAGTGTTTGTTTCTGTGTTTTATTTCATTTGTTTTTTTTTTGTTTATGAAAGCAATTTTTCATGTAAACTATATATATATACTCTTGTATTAAAAAATATTGCAAAAATATAAATGAGGAAATAAACTTTCAAGTGCTGAAAATCTGTTAACTCATTTTCCTTTCAGCATTTTATTTTTTTTCTAATTTACTCTGCACTCATCTTCAATCTCTGTTTATTCTCAGTACTTTGCATGATTCTCTTCTATTTTCTCTTTTTTCTCTTCAACCTGTTAATTTCTCTCTTTTTTCTTCTTTCCTTTTTACTTATTGGAAACAAGAAAAGTTAGTTCTAGATATCTTTATGATTAATACTTAATCCAAATACAGTTCAGTTTTTCTCAAACTCCTAAAAAAAATTCATTATTTAAAATCAAAAGAAAATAAATCAACTTTTTGTTGCTTTGGTTGTCTTTTTTCATTGTTCAATTTACTTCAATTGTCCTAATTGTGCCAATTCTTTCTGAAAAATGTCACTGAACAAGAATGAAACTTAATGAATGAATTTAAGAAAACTTTTGTTTTGCTGGCACAGAAGAAACAAGATTTGTTTTATAAATTTAATGCAACCTTCTGTAAATATGAACTTGTAACACAATTATTTGGCTTTTTTTTCTGTTCTGGAAGATTGCATCTCCCGGTGTCCATGTATCCAAAGCACATTGTAATCAATGGGTTCTTCAATTCTTGGAAGATATCAGTTTAATTATTAATATTTTAATTATGTTAACAACATTCACATATGATGCCTATATTAAATAAAATAATATTAGAGTTGATTGTATTTGTATTCTATAAATATATTAAAATACTGCAAGTTTCTTCTTTAACATTTTTAATTTTGAAATATATTTTACTATATAGAAGATTGTTTTTTTGTGATCATTGTTTGGATGTAATAATAGTAACATCACTTTTTAGCCTTTTAACTAGAAATGACTAAAGCTTGTGATTGTTTTGTGAATGCTAACTTTTTATCTTGTTTTCTTCTTCCAAATTATAAAATGCACTATACATATATAAATTTGCTACATTTATGAGAGAAGGCGGCTCACTATCAGTGTTTGTTGAGAGTTAGTGTGAACATGGTCACCAGGCAGTGTAGATTCCTATCATTTTCAGATCACTTGAGGTATGAAACTGACAATTATCATGCGATGATTGCTGTTTACTATGCTCACACTATCTATCTATCTAGTCTTCTCTCCTCTGTTTCCTTTTTTATCTGAGGCCAGAAGCAGCTGCTTCAGCATTGTTGAGCCTCAATTATTATTTCTTTGTAATTGGTTTTGTTTCAACTTTCATTTGATTACTGAAGGGCATAATAAATAAGGGTAACTTGGAGACAAGCTTTAAACTCAATAAATGAAACATTTTTGTGTTTCTTATTTTATTTCTAATGGTTGCCCTATCTTTTAAATGTAACTTAAACATTTTTGTCCAAACTTTTTATTCTACCTTTCTTTCAAAGTGAAAAATACCATGAGAGTAAAAATTTAGCACTTCTTGTGGATTTCTTTAGCGTCCTATATGAGGCCTTTGCCATTTTATGTCCAATTTCGTAATAGTTCTCCGTTAGGAGTTCTACTTTTGTGATTTGATCTTTGATTTATATTTATCTAAATAAAAAAAGAAAAGTCTCTTATTTGCTTTCCCCAATATAACCAATCTCAAAATGTTACTTTCATATGATTCATTCTTTGAGCCATATCATTCCAAAAGCCCTTTTTCTTGAAATTTAGCAATGCCCTTCTCAGATTCTTTTTGAAATTGAATGCTAAATTATTTCCATAGCAAATACTTTTACCAATTGCCTTTGTATATTGAAAATTATATGACCTTTTTTTTTTAAATATGGTTTGTTCTTTTTTAATCAACCAACCATTTGGCTCCAACATAAATATTAGCAAGTAACTAAAATCAGCTTTAAAAAGTGATTTACTCCCACTCTCTTTCTCATACACACAGCTATTGCACATGTACTTTTAGGTATAGAAGTTTTTGGTGCATTTTATGGTTTCACTCTGAATAAATTTTTTATCATTTTTGCAAACTGATTTTTAAAAAAGTTCACAGTGAATAACTTAAATTGGTTAAAAAGAATTTTAGTATTTTCTTAAATATATAACAATCTGTATGGATTTGAACTAAGATGTGCAATTTTTTTTTCTTTAAACCCTTTCTTTTATGGAATGGTTCATATGATCTTTGTAACAGCTTTGTTTTTCTCTTTGGCTAAAACCTAGTGTTAAAAAGAAATCTCAAAGAAAAGTTTCAATATGGTTATATTTATTTCCAAAGGCCTTTAAATGTCTGCTTCATCTCAATTTTTTTTTTTTTTACTGGGGAAATATTTTTGTAAAAAAGAAAATTAAATAAAAAACAAATAAAATAAAGCAAGAAAGATGACAAGGACCTAAAACATTTGCCATTTATTGGTTTATAACTGTTCTTTCTTTGGTGAATGATAAGTAAATAAAAAAAATATCAATATTTAAGGAGAATGAGCAAAGGGCATGAAGACAAGTGTTAAAAAAATTAGAAAAATACACATTTTAGCAAGGAAAGTTGATAGTTTGGAATTTGCATTAAAAAAGGCCCAATGTTGAATGTTCTCAGGGATATGTGAAATTTTATTAAATCCAGGTCAAAATTTGTTCTGCATTTCTCAGTGTCTCAACAAAATTGCAATGTAGTGCCTTCCTACAAAGCAAATGTGTTGAGTAATACTGAGTCTTTCTACTTTAGACTGCCTTTTTATATTTTCATGTTGCTATAAATACAGTTGTAACTGACAGCAGACTAATTAATGTCAATCTATAAATTGTTAATTTCCACTGGGTCCTCATTGGCCACATCTTGACCATTTAATAAATTGATGTCTTGCAATAAATGGTCATAAACTCTGGTGGCATTGAACAATTTCTTATAGTTTTGTTATACATAGTCATCCCCTTACCTGAAAACTTTCAAAAATAGTTGATAGTAAAAAAAAAAAAAAAAAAAAAAAAATGAACATTATGTGTAAAACTGCAAAGCCTTATAACTGAACTGAATTTGATTTATTTGGTTTTTAATCTGATCTTTTATGTATGCATGAATGAAGAGAAGAATTTTCTGGCTTTTCCTTGCTGAGTCCTGTGGGATCAAGTTGATCTAATTTGTTAGCTCACAGGACTTGATTACTTTTCAAGGAGGACTGAGTATATTCGTGCTAAAGAACTCAATAAACCAAGTCAATTGCTTGAAATAAAAATTCCTTTTCTGATTTTTGAAAAATTTTAATTAGCCTAGATATAGATAAAAACAGATAAATCTATTTGTAAAAAAATAAAATAAAACAACATAATATAAAAAAAGAAACTACAGCAGCTGATATGCTACTTGCAGTTGCTTTTACCATATCCAATGCCAACTGGTACAAAATAACTGTTAAGATCTCCAGACAGTAATTCCTGCCAGCATTCTTACAGTGAACACTTTCATCTGCTGACTTTGGAAGATCAGTGAGTGAGCTGCTTGGCTCAAAAAGTGCATTTATACCTGAAATGTCTGCAATATTCGCCTTGAGTAACTGTCATATCAGCTAGTATTGTTAAACCATTTTCTTTTCTAAGGTACTACCTACTTGTTAGTTCCTTTGCCAGACGGTTTTCACAGTAGACCCGTCCTAATAATCCAAAGCATCCTTTTGTAGCTTAGCTTGCCAATGCACCTGAAGATTGGCATTTGCTTGGTAAACTTCCAGGCCTTCAAATCCAGCAACTCTTTTTATCTTTTTCATATATATTATTGTTGGTATAGTTTATATTGATAAACAAACCACTGTATCAGTTGTAGTTTTTAGATCTTATTTTAAAAGCATAACATGAAAATTTTAAAATTAAAAACATTGAACAAGGTTTTTCATTGAATTTTTACATTTCATAACAATTGTTTTCCATTTCTTGATGTTATGTGTAGATTTTTTATTTTCTGTTGAAATGTTAACTCAGAGAAAGACAGCTGATTGTCCAACCTATTATGGTGGGTGCTATTTCTTTGTCTGACATGTATTGCTTTGTACTTCTGTTACAAGATCCATCATAGAAAAGTTTTCAGCAGTCACTCTGATATATATATATATATATATATATATATCCTGTCTCTTCTTTTTATTGAAAAGAGAAACACTATTCCTGATTGATTTATGTAATAAATATGATTTATGTTTTTTTCTGTGTTGTTCCTTTTATCTCTAATCTAAAATAAGAATTTCATTTCAGCTAAAATTTTAAAAAAACTTAATGTGACATTCTTTGATTATTTAAAATATTGCAATAGAATATATTTCTACTCATGTTTTGTAATTTTAATCTTAAAGAATTCAAAATTAGGATAAATAGTATGTTTGAAGATGTGAAAAAAGAATCACATGCAAGCACAACTGTTTTATTAGGATCAATTCTTAAAAATCTCTCTCAGTAATATGTTGAAATTTATTTTTAAAGTTTGTTTTACATTGCCATAAATTTAGACTTTTAATGTTAGAAAGTACTTAAAAGTATTAACTTATGATCTGCATATTGAGAAGTTCCAAGCACTCCAAGATATTTTTAAATATTTTACATCTTGAATAACTCTCCAACATATCTAAATCTGATCTTATAAAAATGTTTTCACTTTATTTTGCGATAAATATCACTTCTATGATATCAACTTTTCATTTTGTAAATGTATTTTAAGAATATTAGTTTTTTTCTGCAGTACAAACCTTGTATTCCTTTTCAAAAAGGAATTATTTTTTACCTAAAAACAATAAATGAAACTAGCATCATTTCAAATTAAACTGCTTTTAAAACCATTTTCTCCCAACAAAGCTGATTTAAACATTTTCTTTTCCATGGTACTTTATATGGTAGAAGGTTTGCTACACAACCAGTTGAGAGGTAGACCAAGAATATTAATTTACTTTACTTTACCTTTAGATTTCCAGTTAAGAAATTGCAGCAAAATAGAATTCTTATACATGGAAAGAGAAGCCATCATTACAATGTTTCGGCTGTCTGGCCTTCTTCAAGTGCTAGGAATTAAAGAGTTAAGTTAAAGGGAGATAACTACATGGCTACCAGAAGTGACATCGCACATGGAATGAAAATATACCCCAGTAATCATAATAAAGTGTTCGGTTTACAATTCTTAGCACCTGAAGAAGGCCAGAGCATATGGCCGAAACGTTATAATAATAGCAATATAAATGTTGTAACCCTGTTTTAAGGGGTCACAAATGAAAACAAGAACACAGGATTAGTGTAAACAAGTTGTATTACAAAATACGAGTACAAGTAAGGTACAAGATACCAGCTTGTTCGTCTAGCTGACAAGCAAGCGGTATTGGATATCACAAAGTCAGTCTACGATTGTCTGACTCGTACCAGACTGGTGCTTCCCCCGATGACTACTAGTCACATGGTATATATGTGCAGGTTGGGTTAATCCATTACAATGTTAATGGGTAGGTCTGCCACACCATTAATTGAGGACGATAGTCCGAAAAATGTAAATAGTATAAATCCTAGCTCATCTCAGAAATATAGACAAACAGGGAAAGACAAGAATTAACAATTAACAACTATTTTTGTTCAGAACTAACATAAAGAGTTGTACACTAGACCAGATTAAGGCCAATTGATAATATACGCACACCCTCCAACAAGAATGTCTACCGTAGCCCTCTCCTGATAACAATTTGACCTAGAGTTACTGCTTTTAATTTAGTAACACTGTATTAATATAGTTAATTATCTACCTGGAAATAATTTAAGAAAGTCAGAAGAATGTTACTTCACATAATCCACATCACATTTGACATTAAATTAGACCCTTTTTTTATATATTAAGTGAGTTGAAAAGAATAAACTTTAAAAAAATTGAACATTCAGCATTATTTTTGAATGCATATAAAATAAATCTGATTCTCCTTTGGATAACCTGTCTTCTAGAAAGGAGTACAGTTTTCTTAGTTTAAAATTCCTACAAAAATAGTTAACAAAATAGAATATTCTAGATTTTTTTGTGTGGTTTTAATGATAGCATATTAGGTATTACAAATATGATTTTAGTCAGTAGAAGACATATCTACAGAAAAAGATGTGGTGCCTTCTGTTTTGCTGTCGTAAGCATGTATTTATTTTGCTTAATTGTTAATCCCTCCCTAGGTAAACATTTTAATTTAATTCAGACTTATTCCTGATGTTTTAAAACAAATTTGTAACTCAATCACATCTAATTGCTTCATATATTTTAGTAAATGAAGCATAAATCTATAATGTGTTTTATATTTTTTCTTCCTGCCTTTCATAAAGAGTGAGAACATTTTCATGCATCAATATAGGTAGATAGCTGTCAATTATAATCAAGAGATACATTTTGTTCCACTTAGAACTAAACCAATTGTCAATATTAATAAAGTATTGTATTTATGATTAATTATGGTCTTTTTGAAAACATTTTTTTAGGTACAATGTTAGCCAACCAAAACTGAAATGTCAGAAACTTGATATATTTGTATATTCAGAAAATATATCAAGTTTCTGAGATTAAATTGATTTTTTTTTTTTACTTGCCCAATACAATGTTTTTGTTCACTCAATAGGAGGCCCGAGAGCCACTCAAAGTAGAGGGTTACTGAATGGGGTTGTTTTATGAACATAAGAAATGTAGATTATAAGAATATGTAAGATAAAAAACAGTTGGAGATGGAGAATCAGATCTACTTCTCTTCTTGTAAAATTGGGTTTGTTTATATTGTTTGATTGCTGTGAGCATGGTTAGGAATATTGGAAAGGTGAAGAGATAGAGTAACAAAACATCAACACCTCAAACAGCAACAAGAACTAACAGAATCATTTTTCAGAGAGCACAGCCATAACTGTATATTTCATCATGCTGTCAAGAGACCTCACCAGAAACTACAACACAGTCTAGATCCCATTTACAAAATGGCAATACAGTAGCCCCAATACTTACTGATTACTTTGGAATTACCTGTTCAAATCCTTGACCATCAGGCAGATAACATAAGCCCAGGAAAGTGTTTTAACCCCAGCACTCTTAATGTACAAAGAAGAAAATGCAGACATACTACTTGGAATGAACATGTGTCCTTTATCCAGATAAAACGTTATGCTGTTTTGATTGACTCATCAACATCATGTTTAAGCGGGGGACCAGGCCAAGACCATCTAAAAGGATATACTTAGCTGCCCTTCGAGAATCTGGCTGCTTAGAATTAATCTTTCCTTTAACCAGATTACATATGCCTACCAGAAGCTTTCAACTTATTCCTGAGATTGAATGCAAAGAAGCTGGCTATCTCTGATACAATGAAAATATCATACTTTTCCATTTCTTATATCAGATTGGTAGCTGATCTGTCAATGCTCTTGATACATCTGAAAAAGAAATAAGAATTTGCAACATGCAGTGTAAAATAGATCTATTTATTGCTGCTAAAGGTATCTTTTGATGCATCTGTTATTCATTACTTTCAGATCCAGAAGAAATTGTTCCAATATAACAACTATGAACTAAGAACATTGAACAAACACTTAAAAAATAAAAACTGCATTTATTTATAAAAACTGAAGTATTTTCTGTAACCTTTTTTAAAATTTATATTAAGCAAGTTTTTACTTGATTCTTATAACATAAAAGATATGAAATAATAAAAAAAAAAGTTTAGAAAAAATCATGAGCCACATAAAATCCTACATTAAAAATGATAAACTTTGTATTAAATATTGTAAAGTTTTCAGAACATAGTTAATGACAGTTATAAGTTAAAAATGATGTTTTCTTCAAGTGACTTGGCTTGATAACATTATGTCAACTCATAGAATATTAGCCATTTCCAAATTGAGTTATTAATCTAATTTCTAAATTCTCATTTTGTGTCATAACCATTAGGCAATAATTTCATTAAAATTCAGTTGAATATTTTATTGCATTTTATCATTAACTTTCAGTTTTGTAAGCTTTTATATTTAGCTTCATAAAAGAAATTGAAACATGAACACTAAGATTTTTTGTGTTTTCCATAAAATTGTTTTTAAAAGGAAAACACTTGACAAATTTGAAGCATTCTGTATTACAGGTAGAAGTTCATAACCAATTAAACATATTTAAAATGTTTTTCCCACATCCAGTTGACTTGCTTCAGAAATTACTGTTTCAAATAAATTTGTTTTTCAGTTCATATAATTTTATTTATTTACACATTTAAAGTTTACTGAGATGATTCTTATGAAACACTCTAAACACCTAAAAAAGAAAAATTGTTCAACTAAAAAAAAAAAAAAAAAAAAACAATGAAACAGCTTTCTCCTTTTATATGTTTAGAAGTCAGAGATAAAATCATGCTTTATTTCTTTAAGAACATTATAGAAATAATCTTGTAAACTTGTTCAGTCACAATAATGTTGGAAAAAATTACTGTTTCTTTCTCTCTCTTCTTGAGTCAGAAGCTGTTTTCTCGTAACTTGACACTTATAAACCAGTAAGAGGGAAAAAGATAGTGTATGGACATGAATGAAAAACATGGCCTGACAACATTACGTGTATCCATATTATATGTACAATCAATGGATAGGATACTTTTCATATCTTATGGGAATTACAAAACAAATTTGATCAATGAAGCAGAAGAGAACTGACGACTCCCTACCTTTTTACACATTCTTGACTGCATTTGCATGTCCCAAGAAACCAATCTTTTGTATTAGACAAAAAGCAGCAGTTATTTACAACATGGAGTCTGGTTGGGTTTACCTGTCTCAAATCGAATCCTCTGGCTGAGAAGTAAACCATTTTTAGGTACCAACTCACACACTAAACTATGTTTCTGTTAAGTGCTTCTAAATCTTTACTTTAGTGCAATATATTTTATATGTAGTCAGTGAAATGCAAAATTGTGGGTGAATTTAGCAAAATGTAGACACAAGAATCAAAGAATGTTTTCTTCTTTAAGGGCTGCCATGATGCTTTTTGTTGTTAGCTTAGACACATATACAAATTATTTTATTACCAGAAAACCATTTTTGCTTTCTCAGATATAAAGATATAGGAAGGTCATTCAATGACTGCTGAAGCAGAGAAATAGTGGAAATTCATTTCATCTGATACATTCTGAGAAAATACTTCCATTTCTTATTAAAGGGCTGTTGCTGCAATAAAAAATATCAGCTGGAAAAGTGTCAGATTTTCTATTTACCTACAAAGTAAATAATTGTGAAAAACAATACGAAATATTAAAAATTTAATTCGTAAGAAATTTAAATTATGTTGATTTTTTTAAAAAATCAATTAGAGAGCTTAATTGATGACTAAATAGGACAGTTTTCCATCCCATTCTATGGCTATCCGAATCCTAATTACAAAAATTTTTCAGCATTTAATCATTTAAAATTGCTTGAACCATTCAAGAGAGATGTTAATTCTGAGATATACTGACAAGCTGTAGATAAATTATATGGCTTTTAAGTACCAGGGTCTCCATTCATACTCTTTAACAAAAAAGTTATTAAAATTACTTTATTTCTTGATCATTAAAACTGTTCTAATTTCCACTAGTAAAATGTCATATGTAATTAATGACAGCAAAAATAAAATAAGAAATTTAAAACATTTTGAAATTTTGAAATATCTTTATAAAATTATTTTACTATATTTTTCTTTTTACTTTAACATATAACTTAGATAATTATGTTGTCAAGCAAATCAAATTATTTTAATTTGCACTTGATACTCTAAATTGGAAAATCTTTTAATTTTAATCCCATCAAATTTACTCCCTCTCAAAAAGGAAACTAATTCAAATTCTCCATGGAATTAATTTTTTTTAAAGATATTTTCAATCATGTAGCATTTTACTGAAATTTCATAAAGTGTCATATAATGACATATACATGGAAAATATTTCTGTAATTTTTTTTTTTACAAGGTGACTTAAATAAATGCTGCCATCAATGCAATAAGTCTTATCAAACTTCAACAAATTAAATTTGTTTAGATTGGAGATTCAAATTATATTTTTATTGAATTTTTTCAAAAACTATCCCTAAGCAATTTGTTAAACCCATATGTTTCTAAATAAATATAAAATAATTTACATCAGCACTGAATTAACTTTTATTTGTGATCTAAGTGAATTGTTGTCATTCTCACAAAAGTTGATGAGAATACTCTACAGATATAAGGAAAACATTTATAAACATTTTAAAATTTGTTAAAACTATTTGAACAGCATTAAAAATTATATTTAATGCATTAAAAATTTACTTCCTCTTAAAAGAAATAATTGAAAGAATTTGGTAAACTGTCAAAATTTAATTGGGGTTTCTAAGGCTGTTTAAAGATATTTTCAGCAAATATTCAATTTTGCAGAATGATTTCTTTTTAAGTCTAAGCATTCTTCAAATCATTTTATTTTCAGATTTGAATTTTTTAAAAACTGAAGCTGAATCATTAAAGTTAATATAGAAAATTATTTTCTGGTAGAAATTCACAATTAGTTTAAATTTTAAGCAAATTACTTTGTTCATTTTACTAACCATCTGCAAAATATTAATTCTCTAATTTTGAGACACTTTATTTTATAATGTAAGCTCTTGATAAGAGAAGTTAATTGAACTTCTTGCTATATAGATTTAAATTTGAAGAAAAAAGTTTTTCAATATCTACTAAAATGAAAGCTGCAAATAAGATATCACCTTGATTTAAATTTGATTTGACATGTTTAATATAAAATGAACTCTAATAATCTATGTAAAAAAAAAAAAAAAAAAAAAAAAAAAAACAATTTTCATGAGAGTATTAATCATTTTTTAAGAAAATTTAATTATTAAAATTTACCACTCCTGAATTAAACTAAAAATGGAAAAAATATCATGGAGTCTTTAAAAAATTTTCAAAGCATCAGATTACTTGGGACACAAATAAAAATAATGAAATATTTTCAACTGTATTTTTGTTGGCAATTGATTTCCCAAACTTTGTGTAAAATTATAAAGCCAACTTTAGAATTGTGACAACTAACAATGATAATTTAAAGAAATACTAGGGATGTTAGAATGGATATAAAACTTTGCTTTTTAACTGGTACATGAGTTAAAAAGGAAAGTTCAAAGTACTTATCAATAGCAGCATTGCCTTACACTTCTTAGAATAGTTGCAAATTCTATTTTAGTGTTACTCTAAGAAAAGTTTCACATTTTATTTATAAAATTAGTTTTAAAAAATATAAGCAAATTCTATTTTTAACATAATGACTTTTCCAAAAATATTCCTATCTGTTCAAAAATACAGAAAAGTATATTGAAAATATTTTAATATCAGTAATACACTTGAAATTTATATACTTAAACAGTTTTGAATGAAGCAAAACTATTGTTAAACATTTACCAACTACTGCTATGTAGCCTTATATCAGGTCGGTGCAAAAGCTTTTGCCATTTTGTAAAAGAGGCATTTTAAATCATTGTATACATATCATTATTAGTTAAACATATCACCATGATTAATTTATAACTTTTTCTTTCAGATTATTAAAGCATCATTCATATTTTTCTGCAATATTCTCAGCCATGTTCTTTCCACCTAAAGAACACATTAGGCATGCTCTACTCTATGAGTTTCACAGAGGTTCCAATGCAAATGCAGCAGCATGATCTATTCAGGATGCTTATGGAACTGATGCAGTGAAAAAAAGAAGTTGTAGGTGGTGGTTTTCCTGTTTTTGGAAAGGAAATTTCAGCTTGAAAGATGAGGCTAGAGGCAGTCGCCCAAAAAACTTGATTCAGATTTGTTGAATGCCACTGTTACTCAAAGCCCTCAAGAGAACTTGCACACCAATTTAATGTATCCCATACAACTGCGTCACGCCAACTGAAAAGAATGGGGAAGGTTTCAGTATTCGGAAAATGGGTCCCACACAAACTCTCTCCAGAGAACCTGCGAAAATGTGTTTCTTGTTGCAAATCTTTGCTTTCATAACACTTTCAGACACTATTTTTGGGTAGGCTTGTCACAGGTGATGAGAAGTGCCATCTTGCCCCATCCTGCATATTCTCCTGACCTAGCTCCCTTGGATTATCACTTATTTCGAGGATTACAAAACCATTTAGATGGCCTTAGGATAACATCACAAGAGGAGATTGAACAAGAGTTAGATTCATATTTCACATCAAAACCTACAAAATTTTACATTTATAAGTTCGTTGATAGATGGAATCAAGTTATGGACAGTAAAGTTTGTTATTGTCATGAATAAAGATTTTCAAAAAAACAGTTTTTCATTTTCAAGATGAAATTTTAAATCAGCAAAAACTTTTGCACCAACCTGATAAATCTAGCATTTACCTTTATTTATCCTAAGTTTCAATAAAAATACACTTCATTTTCAGTAAATTTTAAAGAGAATATTTAAATATTTCTGTCTATATTTCCAAGTATTATAACTATTTACATTGTTTAGACTGTTGTCTTCATCTTTATTGCCATGTTATCTTTTAATAAAATAAACTTTTCCTTACACCTAATGGTGTGTAGGGCAGTGTTTTTGCTGTTTCTGTAACAAACTGGTTTTTATGGGGTAGGGTTGTTAGCCCTGCACCCAACCCCCAAACCTGAAGGAAGGTGATTTTCTAAGTGTAGCTTAGACACAACACACAGCCGAAAGTAAGGGGTACCCAGTGAGGATCACACACACTACTCAGTGATAATGATTCTAGCGAGACAAGCTTGCTAACCATTACACCATGCCAAGGTGCCCATGCTATCTTTTAGCCATCTTTAAAGCAACTTTGTGATATCATCCTACCTGAAATTGGCAGCTCTCAGGATTATGAACTGATCTAGGTTGTTTTTACGAACTTCTAGAATTGAAGTTTTTTCCATTGAAAATTTTGTAGGGATCAAAGTAAGTGGTAAACTGATGATGCAAAGTCAGGTGTGTATGGCAGGGGGTGGTTAGTAATCCATCCCAGCTGCACTAATTTATGCCAGGTTTGCTAAGATATGGGATGACTGGCATTGATGGAAGAAGACACTCTTCTGATTGACCAACACTAAATACATTTCATCAAATGCTGCCTTTAATCAGTCCTATTGAGAAAAGTATTTGTCTGAAATCAATGTTTGATTTTGCAGAAGATTTAAATGCACAATGTTCTTCTAATCCTATTAGATGCACAACATCACCTTCTTCAGATATAGACTAGATTTTGAAATAGTTAATGGTAGCTCATTTCATTTTCTAAATGACCTTTTTCACTCCACGCTGTTGTAAACAATACATTTTTCATCACCTGTGATTGTTTCTTACAAAAATGGGCTGTTTGTTATAACATTTGACCAGATGGAAATATGGTCCATTAAATCATCTCCATAAACAGCATACATCTTTTTTTAATGTTTGTACATCATGTTTTTTTTTCTGGAAATAAGAGATCATCAGATAAAAGAAAATGCTATTCATTCTCTTTCATTTTCACTTTTAACATAAAAACTTAAAATCTACAATTCACCCAGAAATCATATAGAAAGAAACATTGTAATGTCATCTTTCAGAATATCTATATAATTTCAGTTATGCGTAAAATAAAATCACTTGTTCAAAAGTACCACAAACTTTTGTTCCAACCCAATAATTCTGCAGCAGAATACATTTTTGTAACCATTTGCATAACAAAAGGACTTGTATACTTTTTTTTATTAAGCACGATTTATTTTTGTCAAAAATAAGCAAAATTGTTAGAATACAAATTTGTAACTCTTATCGGTAAATTGAGGTTCAAAGAGTATTTAACTACTTCACCTGAGGTTCAGATGATGATGTCACCACAAGTACATCTTCATTGTTCCCATCAAATTGTTCCTTTAGAATTGCAAAATATAGTATTTAAACTTCTTTTGTGACTCTAGGAGAATCAATACATCACAAATTTAGTGGCAATCATACTATTTCCTGACAGTACACATTTCTTTTCTGTCTTTTTCTCTTTATAATCTTAATTATTTTTTGCTTGTGTATTCAACCATTTTGTTTTCTTCCCCATATTTAATCCTCTGCCACTGAATCTCCTCCATCTCCCTGACATTTTCTACAATCGGAAGAAATTGGAAAAGAAATTAATATGAGGTAAGAATATAAACTGATTCTTACTGGTTGAAGTGAAAGTCTAAATGGCTTGGGTCATCAAAGCAACGCTCAAGTGCAGATAGGGAATAGAAATTGTGCTTCTTTTATTTATTGCTCTAATACAAATCAAACTTACTTAGGGAAAGAGGGAAATGTCTAAGATTCATCAATAACATGATTCAATGCAAAATTGTGACAAAACTCAATTAAGTAACTGCTATTTTATTTTAAATAATTCCTAAGATGAGTATTACAATGTAAACATAATTTTATGAAAATTATAAATTAATACATTTTACATATTTTTTGATTTCTTAATTTTTTTAGAGTAGTTTGAAGAATCTATATATAAAATATGTACTGGAAAAAAAAAATATTATGACAGAGATTGGCATTTATTGGCAGGGTTAGTGAGTATTAAGGACACAAATGAATTTTTTCACAACATTTGCCATTGAAGTGTCAAATGACATTAATTATATAATGTCTTCTTTTCAAAATTTATACCTTGTCTTCATTTTTTTCATTTGCAGACAGCAATGGCTAACATTTACTTTCCAGTATTGCCATTTAGGCTCTGTGGAATCCCCATGGTTTTATTCTACATCCCTGCACCTCAGCAAAACAGAAATTGGTCATGAAGGTGTGAAAAAAAAAACAAAATGAACAAAAATTCTCATTCAATATCTGTCAACATTTGAAAATTGTCCTATCTTAGGTTGATCATCACATGTAATATCAATTAGGGAACTTTTGCATTTTAGTTATGATGGACAAACATTTTCAGGAAAAAGATAAACAAAATTTATTATCTTTAAATTTTAATGATAAAAAAAAAACTTAAAATTTTTCATTCTTTGAAAAGAATTTTGCTTTAAAGCTTCTCATGAAGGCACACAGCAACAATAAAACAAATTATAGCATAATAAATATTCCAAAATTGAAAACAATTCAAACTCCTTTGTAGCAACAAAATATTAACCCATTTACATACACCATCCAATTTGAGGGATAGTGGTTAATGGGTGATAAATAGAAACTTTACTGGATTTTTTTTATAGACCTATAATTAATACCAGATTTTGATTTTTGTAATTATTATAAAATTTTCATGTGGGTATTAATAAGTTTAAATTGTTTTAAAAAAGGCATTCCATATATTTTTTTCAGATTTTAATTTTATTATATTTAAATTTTCAGTACTATGATTTGGGATGCAATCTTGAATTATGAAAATTTAAAAATATAATGGAAACATTACAAAGTCTATAAAAATGAAAAGAGAAGAAATTCAAATAACTTCTATAATACAGGCTTTAAAAATTTGAAAGTCATTACATAAATAATTATACTTTCAAATTAAGAAAAAGAAGCAGCAAACAAAATTATATTGATTTTTGATAAAAGTAGGCATTTAATAGCACCTCCCAAAATCTTCTGTATCATTTTTTATCACTTTCATCATATTTCTTAATGTTTGATATATGTGTCTTCTATAAATAGAGACACATATTAAAAGGTTTACTTTCACAATATGTTGGAAATAAGAGATATTTATCAGTTCAGGATATTTGATCATTTGTAAGAATCACTTTGTTATGCATACAGTTCTATGGAAAATCTAAACAAGGCTTTTTCAATGAATTGTTTTAAGAAATGTTTAATTTTTTTAACTATTGTCAAGAGCATTTTCATTTTGATAGTCATTAGAAAAAATTGCAAACTTAAATCAATTTTATGAAAATAATAAATTATTGATTTCTCATTGTTGCAAAAATATTCCAAAGTAGCAGCTCCTTTTGCAACAATAACAGCTTCCAATCACTTTAGATAGCCTATGACAAGTTTTGTGCAACATTTCCGAACAATTTAACCTTCTCCAGATGAATCAAGTTTTTTAGTGAACTTCAGTGGATAGCTTTTTCATATATATTTCCATAGAATTCAAATGTGAATTCTAGCTTTCAATTTTTTTGAGTCACTCAAGATGAACGCTTAAGATTGTTACTCTATTGAAATGTTGACTTCTTCCCATGCTTCAGATTTGGTTTGTTTTGCAGCATATCAACCTTGATAGGTTATTTAATATTGACAAAATTTTTACAACAGATTCATATAAATAGAATATGTATTCTTTGTAAGGAATCAGTTTGTAGATCAGGTTTTATTGACATATTTTTGTGAAGAGGCTTTTGTTGAGCCAGGTGTATTGCTGGTAATATTTTTCCTTCCACAAATGTATTGCTGGCAATATTTTTTCTTTAAAATTTTGTTGATGGTAATATTTTGTTTTTTTCCAAGAATTTATTGCTGGTAATATTTTCCTTCCAAAAATGTCTTTTTAGTCCAAGCTCTATAACTAAAAGTATTGTTTTCCTCAAATATTCTATTATTTGGGCAGTAGGTACATTTTTGAAGAAAATGTTAAGATTTTGTGCTTGGTTAAAGAAATCTATAACAGTGGTGAAATACTGGATGACCTAAGCAGATCAATTTTCATAGCACTGCCTAAGAAGCCAGATGCAAATAAATGCTAATTCCACCAAACAATCAGCTTAATGAGCCACATAACAAAATTCACCATTCGAATTTTGATGAATAGAGCATGAAGCAGAATCAGGCCAGATATAGAACAAAAACTGGGCAGTTTCATGAAGGACACTAAAACAAGGAATGTGATATTTATGCTTAGAATGCAATCAGAAAGGGTAATACAAATTCTCCATATTCTACAACTACTGCCTCTCTGCTTCTTGCTTTCCTGCTTGCTGGAAGTTCACCTTTATGGTTCCTGTATTTAAGACCCCTTGAAATATCTCCCTATCAGCCTCCTACTGATTTTTTGGTAAAGTGTTTGAGGTTATTATCAATGTTGAAGTGGTTCAACATCTCACAGCCCACAGCCTCTTCTTCACTTTACTAGGTCTACTGCTGATATGCTAACAACCATCACAGAGCTTATATACCAGGCTCTCGATAAGAACGACAAAGCTTGAGCTGTTGCCCTAGATAACACCAAAGCATTTGACAGAGTCTGGCAAGCTGACCTATGCAAGCTACAGGGCAATGGTATAACTGGACACTTGTTTGACCTAATTCAGTCATTCCTTTCAAATTGTGTAGTGAAGGTAGTATTGAATGGACATGCTTCCAGTTACTATCATATGAACACAGGTGTCTCCCAAAGATCTATTCTAGGTCCTACGCTTTTTCTGATATTCACCAAAGATCTCCCAAGCAGGCATCTATGCTGATGACACCACCATTTACTCCTGCCTAAATAAGAAATCTGCTAAGGCTGACAAAGTAAACCTTGCTGCGGATCTTGAAAAGAATCTCCAATCTGTGGTAAGAAACAGCTCATAAATTTTAATGTTTCAAAAATGAAGCTGCTATCCTTTAACCAAGATAGACAATAGCTCCTACCCCATATCAGAACAAATCAGGCTAGTCTTCCTGAAAACAAAACACTGCGCTTTCTCAACCTAACTCTCTCAGTCAACCTGAAGTAGAATGACTACATAGCTAAATCTGCTGCTAGGGTCAGGAAGTTTTTCTCATCTGAATCCATTATTCACAGGTCTTTACGAGGTCCCTTTTACAGTAAAACCGATCAAATTTAGCCACAACTTCTACTCTATAGCTTCTTTTCTTGCACTTCCTTCCATACACTTGCTTCCCTGACAGCTACAATCTCCAAGAATTAAATGCAATGTCAATTGCCAACTCTTATCTCCTTGACTCACATCCTTTCCCTAACAACCCTTGTATCATGTTCTTCTCCCTTTCCACTACTCTCATGCAGCTCTCTTCATACCAGTGTTCTCATCCTTCTCTTATCTATTCTCCAACACCCCCTGTAACTTGCTCGACTTTTTCATCACTCTCCTCTTATGTAAACCTCTGCGCACCAGTGACTTGCTTGGGGTGAAATGATTATTAAAAAAAGGAAGAAGGACATGTACATGTGTTTTATAGACTATGCAAATGTGATCAAAGGTGAATTTGCATGGCCAAGGATGCATTTCAGAAGCTGAGAAGAATGTTGAGAGACAGGAAAATTTCACTAGAAATAAAGAGGAGAGAACTGGATTGTGACAGAGAACATGAGTCAAATGGTAAAATTGAACTGAACTTACCATATTCTCAAAAAAGATTTTAGATTTTTTTTAGCATGTAGGACTTTGGTTTAAGATTGAACATGCGTTCTTCTGAATGTGTGAAATGCAACAAGCATAATGTGGATGCTTAGTTTAATTCAGGTGCCTGGACGTTTGGTTTAATTTATATTCCTGATGAATGAAAAGCTGGTGTCAATAAATACACAAGCCAGAAAGCCTAGAAAGAAGAGCGCTTCACAAGATCTGAGAGGCAGTAGCAGAGATTGAATTAGACACAAGTGAAAGAGGCAGTTGTGAGATGACAAAGAAGAAGAATAACAACTGACAAAACTGATTTTGTGTGTTCATTTTACTTCTTAAAACCTGAGGTCAGGAAGACTCCAAGACTTAATTTCACTTTTTGATTTTGTATGGTTTGTAGTTTTTAAGATAGAATTTATGTGTGGCACTGTAAATGATGCATCCATAGTCTAATTTTGATTTGATGTGTGAACTATATATTCTGAGCAATACTTTATGAATGGGACCCAAATTCAATTTTGATATTACTTTTAGAAACATCAAAGCCTTTCAGGTAATGAACGTGCACCATGAAGTTTGCTATCTAGTATGAATCCTAGATATTTTATTTGTTGGACTATGGAAATTTGGGGTTCATTTAATTCTAATTCTAGATGAAGGTGATAGACTTGTTTTTTGCAGAAATGCATACAAACAGGTTTTTTTTAAGAAACGGAATGCATTTGTCCATTTTTTTTATCTTGTTTAAAAACATGTTTGTACACTTTTAATGGGAAGCACATTTGGTGATAAGTATGATATTGAAAGATTATCTACATATAAGGACTTTTCACTTCCTGTATTGTTTTAATAATACTATTTATTTTGAGAATAATGCAACTGATAAAATGCTACCTTGTCTCCTGCTTGTGTGTTTCTAATGTTGCATTTCCATTTTATACTTTGAATGTTCAGTTTGATAGGAAGTTTTAGATGAATATAGCCATTCTTTCATTTATTTCCATCTTGTGCATGTCTTAGGATACTAGGATATTAGGACACTATACTTCCATGTGTTATCATAGGCTTTTTCAAGATTGAAGAATATTGATAACATATGATAACCTTGAACAAAGTCATCATGAATAAAAGATTCTAGCTGTACAAGTTGATCCTTGGTTCTTTGGTTTTTACCCGTAACCAACTTTGGTAGATAGATAAGAGTGTTTTTCTCCAGGTATCACATTAGTCCAGTATTTACCATTCTCTCCTTCATCTTGCAAATGCAACTTGATAATGCAATGGGTCAGTAGTTAGTTTTTTGGGTCAGAATGGTTTTTGCTGAGTTTAGGGATGAGAACAACAACAGACTCAAGCCATAATTTGGAAATTTGTTGGAACATCAGAAATCATTGAAGATCTGGAGAAGTATTAAAAGTGACATTTCTATCAGGTGTTTCAAAAATTGGTAATGAATTTCATCTGGACTTGTTGCAGAGTTTTACTTTTGTTTATAGAGTCTTTTAACACATCACTCAATAAGTCCCAGGCCTGACATATAGATAGTGCAACTAATAAAAATCCATCTGATTTTTTATGAAGTACTAACCTTCAAATGGCACATGACAAAATTTGGGCCCAAACGGATTACTAGTATACAAATTACAGTTAAGTGAAGTTACTATTGCAAATTTTCAAGACAATGAAAAAATTTGAATTTTGTATGTTGATAAAGCATTAATTTCTGATAGGAAAATACTGTTCAAGCAAAACAATGACTTGATAAGTATTATTCGGATTTTGCTTCATCGGAAACAATAGTTAAGAGGTGGTATGCTGACTTAAAACATGGTCGTACAGACACAAATGATGCTGAATGCTCAGGTTGCCCAAAATTGGCAGTTGTCCCAGAAAAGACTAAAGGAATTCATAAAGTTGTTTTGGCTGATCAAGAATTGAAGGTGAGTGAGATAGCAGAGGAGTTGAACATATCAGAAGACTGTGTATTCACCATTTTGCATGAACATTTGTCAATGAGAAAGCTGTGTTCAAAGTGGGTGACGTGTTTACTCACAGTCGATCAAACACAACAATGTGTTGACGATTCAGAGTGTTGTTTGCAACCGTTTCAACACAACAAGAAGTTTTTGCATAAATATATGACAATAGATGAAACAAGGATCCACCACTTCACTCTTGAGTGAAATCAGCAGTCAGCTGAGTGGACAGCAGCAGGTGAAAGCTATCCAAAGTGACCAGAGATGCAAACATCTGCAGGCAAGGTTTTGGCCACCGTATTTTGGGATGCACAAGGTATTTTGTTCATCAATTACTTTGAGAAAGGAAGAACCATCAATAGCAAATATTACATATCATTATTGGTGTGTTTGAAGGAAGAACTGACCAAAAAACGGCCACAAATGAAGAAAGAAAAAATCATCATTCACCAAGACAATGTACTGTGTCACAAGTTGATTGCAACAATGACAAAACTACATAAATTGCACTTCAAATTGCTTCCACATCCACTCTATTCTCTAGATCTGGCCCCCAGCAAATACTTTCTGTTTGCAGACCTCAAAAGAATGCTCCAGTGAAAGAGATTTGGCTCCAATGAAGAATTGATATCAGAAACTGAGGCATATTTTGAGGCCAAAGACAAATCATTCTACAAAAAAGGCATCAAATTGTTAGAGAAGTATTGGAATCTCCTAGAAGGAGACTATGTTGATGAATAAAGTCGAGTTTTGTCTATGTTGATGAATAAAGTCGAGTTTTGTTTTATTAGTTATGCCTAGGATTTATTGAGTGATGTGTTAGTTCTGTCATAGTAAAGAGAATATTGTATTCTTTATTGTTTGAAGTGAATGCAAGTCTTGTTCCATAATGTTTTTATATTTTTGAAATAGTAGTGATTTGTTGAGAAGTTTCTTTAAAATTCTGTTGCTATTAGGTTTTGTTTTTTTTCCAGGGCATTTATGTCCATTTGTTTGGATAAATGGACTGTTGCAGTTTGTGATGTTTTTCTATTAATTTTCCTTATTAAATTCCTATGCTTTATTTATTGAGGTTTTGCTGTTTAGTCTCGAGATGTTGCTTTGCCAAGATTCTTTTTTGGATTTTTTTAATTATACAATTTGCCTTTGCTCAAGCTTGGTTGTAGTTTTGTAGGTTGATTGTGATTGAGTTGTGTAAGAATATCTTTAGCAATTTTTTTACTCATTTTAACTGCTTCTCAGCATTCTGCTGCAAACAAGGGTTTTGATTTAGTGTGTGGTTTAAAGGAAGATTTGGGTATTATTCATTTTGCTATTTGTGTTAGTATGTTTGTAAAGGAGACTATTGGTTCATTGAGAATTTCCATGTTTCTATGGGATGAGCATTGAATTTTAGCCAGTTAACTTTGTGTAGTTGCCATTTTGGATTACTTTCTTCTGGCATTTGGTTATTAAGGATACATAAATCAAATGATTCTTGTAGAGATTTTTTTTTTTTTTTTTTTTTTTTTTTTACAACACTATCTTTGTTGGAGAGAAGCCCAGAAGGCAGAGTCTCTCGTCTGGGGAAAAGAAGACAATAGCCCAACCCTGCATACACATAGTCTATGGGTAAACTTTACACAAGCTATAAACTTTAAGGCAAAAGAAATATAGGAGTAATGAGGTTCTGAAGGTAAAGAATGATTTAGTTGGTTGAAAGAACTTAAAATCATAACTCAGATCAGATTATTTGAGTCAGTTCTTGCAAGAATCATTGTGGAATCTCCAGAATTTACCTTTACTGTCACTATAAACCTCAGAGAATACAATGACTTTTCTTTTACAAAGGAGTGTCCAGTTGGTAAATGCATATGAGAAAGGTTCTTATAGTTTTCCTTGTAGGTGCAGGGCCTAAAAAGCCTAAATGCTGAAAAAATTATAAATGATGACAACAGATGTACATGCAATTCCTAGCAAGCATAATCTGTCTCCACTGTCTTTCTGTTTAAACTGGTTTTTCACAAAAAACAATTGTTTTAACTGTTGCTATTCTGTGATACTCCTCACTTTTTGATCTTCTACTGGACATAAAGGCAACAAATATTCTAGGGTCAAGAATCTTGTCTAGAGCTGGAACACTATCCCCACTTTCACCCTCTACAGGTCATCTTAGCTTCAATGCTAGATATACGTGGTAGTTCACTACCTTGAATATTAGTCACTCCAAGGCACATTATTTTTGGTAGGAAGTCGCTCAGCTCATGTTAATTCTGAAGAAGTTTTCTGCTAAGGGGTTGAAATGCCAATACTGCCAGGTTTGGGGTAGCATCACAGTTAGATCTGCTTTTCTAGGTTAGAGTACAACACAAAAGCATCAAACGAAGAAATCAAAACATATTTTGCAAAGTCAGCAACTGTTTCATTTATTTATCCATTTTACAAGCTAAAAATCTAAATATATTTTCTTTCAGTCAATAAATCAAATTCCTAGCATCTGTGTTCACTCTTGTCTCCTCACATGATTAAGGAATGAACAGTTGTTCCCCTCCTAACTTCATACACCAACTGGGGTCATACTCTGTCTGAATCCAATCACCAACTACTTAGCAACTAAAAATGGTTACTTCTTTTTATGAACTTTGCTTCCCAACAAAATCAAATCACTAATCTTCTTTTTAAGGATTTCTTCTTTCATATGTCTCAAAAAAAAAAAAAAAAAACATGGCTTTCTAGCATAGTTGTTAATTCTGGCCTGAGTGTTAGATTTGAAAATCTCTTCCAAAAATTTTTTCTTAAATAAAAGATTTTCCTAAAAACTAATGTAAGCGTGGATGGTTAGTTGTTTAAGAACGATATTTTAACCAGGAAATCTTTTTCATTGGAATCAATCGCCTTTCAAAATTCATGCTTGTAATCGGTATCTTATTGATGAACAGGTTACTGAATTTCTTAAAGTTAAATTCAAGTTCAATCTCTCAAAAATCTCAAAATTCTGCTTCACTTATTAAGCATAATTAACCCTTTTAATTAGTTCTTTTTCTGTTCCATGTAAGAACAGTAAAACTTTTAACACACATCTTATCCAACATTTTTTTAGCATACTACATCAATAAGCCTTTTTAATTTTCAATGTATCTGTTACATTTACCTAATTCTAGTAAAAATAATACAATTTATAACTATTAACCTTGATAATAAATTTATGATAAAATTTAATTATAGTACAGCAATCTTTATATAAATTAAAATTTATTATTCATTAGAAAATTTTAAGACAGTTCTAAAAATAAAAAAGAAAACAAATACTTTTTTGTTTTTAGAACCACTATTACTTGTCTAATGAATATTAATTTTTAATAATATAAAGGTTGCTGTATTATATATAATTAAATTTTATAAATATTTTTTGTAAACATATTTCATTTCATGTAAAACTTGCAAATTTGAAGGAAGAGAATGAAATGGATAATAAAAATATAATTGATGTTAGTGAAAAGAATAACATTTCAGTTAGTGAATATAATGAACTAAGTTAGGATAGTGATGAGCAGGATTCTTTCCAAAAATATCTGCCCCATGCTGCATTTTTGAAATTACAAATTTTAGGTACCTCCACTAAATCACTAAAAACACAGCATAGTATGAAGAAAAAAAGACCCCAAACTTAAAAACAAACTTTTTCCATCAAAATGTTTATGTTTTTATTAAGGGAAAAGATCAAATTATTTTTTAATCCTTTCTAGCATGTTCCAAAATTTTGGTAAAAAAAAAATTGTTTTGATTTTCTTTAGCAGGTAACCAAGAGAGTTTACAATAGATAATGAAATATTATGTAATTCAGTTATTTTTTTTTTTTGGTGAAAAACACATTAATTTGGAAAATTTTGCAAAAACAAATAATTGTTGGATTTTAATGAAACTTTCAAGAGCTATTCACAAATGAATGAAATAATTTTTGAAATTAGTATTTTTAAAACATCTTGGTAAAAAATATTTTTTTACATCTGTTACTCCACTTTCTCCATGTAAATTCATGAAATTTCAAGAAATTAAATTTTGTAGAGAAAATTGTTTTTATTAGTTAAATGCAGGATTCATTGAGGAATGTAAATTATCTTTTTTTTTTTCAAACATTTGATCATTTTTCCAAAAACCTGCTCCCAAAAGTAAAATAGAAAATGCAATGATTGCATAATTTAATTAGATAAACTTAATTGTTTTAACGAATAAAAGGCATTAAAGTCTGGAGATAAAAATTTTTTTGATTAATAATAACATTTTAGAAAAATTGCTTTCATTTTTTTTAATTATAATTTATACAGTTTCAAAAATATTTTTAGAATACTTCAAAGGCTTGTAAGTGTTAGGTTATTAAGTTATTAAATGAAGACTATATTTACTAATCGAAAACTAAAAAGTTAAATTAGAATCATCGAGCCATTGTATTTTTTAAATAATTTTTAATTATTTTCTTTGTTTGTATGTGAAATTTTTTGTATTGTAATTTCCAATTGTACATTAAAAAGGCCATGCGTCTCACAGTTTCTTCCACTTACAGAACCAAAATTTGGACAATTATATCAATTCTCTTCACCATTGGCACTTAGCTTATCTTGCATCTGGCTGTGATTACATGTAAAATCATACAGGGGAAGGTTAGAAAGATCAACACTCAAAGATTATGAAATAGTTTTATTCTAAATTTCATGCTATGAATAAGTAATACTAGTGTAAATCAGATTAATTTAACTTTAAATTTGCTAATTTCCAAAAATAACATGTCATGGATGAATATTTTATTTTTGCAAGATTTTTAAAACCGAAAATTAACTTTTGTTTACAAATGTGTTGATCGCTCAAAAACTGACGAAAATTTTTTTAAATTTAAAAAAATCTCAAAACTTTAGATTCCAATCAATATAATTTGTGTTTGAAATTAAACCAGAGTATTTTGCTTCCTGGAAATAGTAAATTTAATCATTTAGCTTTCAATTAATACTAGAATAAAAGTTTCAATAAAACTTTATTTTGAAAAATTCAATTTAAAAGTTAGCTATCAAAGATATGTAGAAGTATCTAAATGATATATTTGAGAAAATGATATATAATTTTGTATATATGATGAACAATTTTAAGGAAATCTATGACAAAGGGAAAAGTTTTTGTAACATATTTCGTCCTTCAGATTAAAGTGATATTTATCGCTGATGTGACTACACATGCACATAAAAGGAAAGGGTTTGCTAAAAAGTTTAAATTAATTTCTTGTTTTCAAAGTATATGTTTTGGGTACATAGAGTTACCAATTTCTTTTTGTTTTTGTTTTTATATTTAATACAAGAATATGATGGAAACATGAACAAAAAGAAGAAAAAACTAAATGAAATGAACTATAAATTTTAAATTCTTAATATTTCCTTTGCTTGCACGTCACATAAATGTAAACATCACTTTAGTCTAATGAAGTCCTAAAGGACAAAATGTGTTACACAAAAACTTTCCATTTTGTCATAGTTTTCTATAATATATATATATATATATATATATATATATATATATATATATAAATAAATAAACTTATTTATAAATGAAACTGTGTGTGTGTGTATATCCATTACCTATAGACTCCGAAATGGCTGAACCAATTTTCTTGAAAATTTACACAGTTGTACTATAAGCATCTGCGAGTGTTCTTAGCTAGGTTTTGTGTTGAGGTACCCCCAATAAATATCGAAAATCAATAATCGAAAAAATTGGGTTATAGAAGGAGTGGTCCGATTTTAATCAAATTTGATAAACTCATAGACAAAGAGATATGAAACAATATTCAGAAGTTTCAAGGTTGCAGTTCTTAAAATAGTGCAGAAAATTGATAATATATATATATATATATATATATATATATATAAAAGGCAAGATGTTTGTGTTTTTTGTCTGTTTATTTGTCTGTATGTTCTTTATACAAATCCACAATTTTTATCTGATTCTCACCAAACTTCACACAAATATCCTTTAGGCTGAGTCTGAGCTCCAGGACCATAGATTAGTTTTAAAGCTTTCATTACACCCAAGCAACGCCGCGCTATATTGCTAGTATATATATATATATATGTCTCATATGTAAAAGGTAAAAAGTGACATTACATTTGATTGTCCCTGTCTTTTCTTTTGAATGTCTAATACTTGAAGGTGCATGATAATGACCACTACAGATAATTTAAGATAAAAATGCTTACCTCTTGTTCAGTCACATGATTTGTAATAAGGGAACTTCAACTCTTGTTAAACTTCTTTTTTTCACAACATCATAAAATTGGAGTGATAAATCCTTATGAGATGAAGGTTGATAAGATAACACCAAATTGCAGCTATCAGAATTTTGTTAACTATAGTCAGTTGCTTAATAGTATTGAATCTTAGCTGATAAAATCAGAATGTTCAATTTTATAATACAGTTGTGAAGCTTCGAAATGGTTATAAATCATTTGGAAACTTCACAATTGGCAGTAGAATGAAATAAAAATATACCCAGAAAAGTTGAAATTAATTTTATTTTTAAATTATTTAATTAGATATTTTATTAATTATTACTGATACTAAGTCCACAATCATTTAGAATGTGTAAAATTTAATTTAAATGCAAATTTCATTTCAGTTCAATATATTTTTAAATACTTAGAAACTTGTATTAAATCTTTCTTCTTAAAGAATACATTAATTTTACACAATATAAGAAAAATGTTCAAGTTTTTTTGCATAATTCTAATATTCAACACTTTCTACATTTGATTATTATACGTAAGTTAAATTTGTGTTTATAGCAGCACTGGTAATTTGTTATAGTCATAATGTGGCAAAAAAAGTCCAATAGTTGTGGTAAAATCTAAAATTATAATTTATATTTTAACAAAAGTTTTGTCTCTAAGTTGATTTTCTTTAGATGTATATTTTCATAGTATGTCTCATTATTTGGAATATCCACAGAAATGGATATATTTATGATATATTGAGAGTTAATAATTTATCAAATATCATTATTTCCAATTTGCAGTAGATTGACTGATTGATGAATGGATAGATTTGATTTTTATGTCTTAACCTTTTGCAGATTATTTAAAACTAGAAAATATTTTCAGATTGTAAGAATTTTTTTCAGATAATGATTTTTACTGATACATGCTCTACTAATTAATTCATAGCTAGGGGGGAGAAGAGGGGAATTCATACTTTTTCCCCAATATGTAAGTGAATGTAATGAACCTGACATGAATTGGAACTCAGCTCTTCAATTTTCAATTGCATTACACCACCCACACATCCAAGCTTACAGCACCTGGTATTTCCAAGCGGTCCCCCATCCAGGTACTGACCAAGCCCAACATTGCTTAACTTCAGTGATTGTACAAAAACCAGTGTTTCAATATGATATGGTTGTAAGCCAGTTTACAATAAAAAATAAAGGCTAACCATATTACCTTTGAAAAGTGACCATATATTCGGTCAGAACAAAAGTGCATAACATTTTTTAAATGAATTTCAAAGACAAATTTCTACATTTTGTTCTACTTTTTACAATCTTTGATGCAGCTTCAGGATTCCATCCTACTAGAATTTGGCATCTTCCTAGGTGATGAACTGGTCGAAGTGGTTTTTACATGCTTCCAGAGGGTTGAATTAAGAGAATTTTATAGGAACTGAAATAAGTGGTAATTTATAGGTGCAAGGTCAAGTGAGTATAGTATATGGTGTAGTAGACCATCCCAGCCAAACTACCAATTTCTGCTGGGTCTGCAAATAGACGTATGAGGTCTGCTGTTTTACTGATGGAAGACAACACCTTTCTGATTGGCTAATTCTGGATGCTTTTCATTGATTGATGTCTTTAATTAGTCCAAATTGTAAAAGTATTTGACTGAATTCAATGTTGGATTTTTCACAAGTAACTTGTAATATACAATGCTCTTTTAAACTCACCAGATATACAGAATTACCTTCTTCAGATGCAGAGTGTATTTGTGAGTTGTTAATGGTGGATTATTTCATTTTTGCCTAAACCTGTTCACTTCAAACTTTTATAAATTAGAATTGGAAAGATTCTGAGGAAAACGAACTGAAAACAACCCATTTTTTATCACCTGTTATCATTCTCTTAAAAAAAAATGTGCTGTTTTAGTTGCATTTGAGCAGAAAAGTGCAGATGGAAATATAATTTATTCATTTTTTTTTTCTGCTAAATCATGTGACCGCACATTATCATGGAGCAGAATTGGACCACGTCAATTCACCAACGCAGGTCTCATTTTTTGCAGGCATGCATGCATTTCATCAAATTGATTGCATTAAAGCTCTGCATTAATGATCTGATTGGCTTCCAGAAAACTGTAGTGGATAACACCAATTGCAGACCACCGGACATTTACCATAACTTTTTTGTTGATGCAACTTTAGATTTGGGAAATGTTTGGGGGACTCATCATGATCAAGCCATTTACCTGATCATTTATGGTTATCATTTCTCTGACACTTTGATGTGGGATTTGCTCAACAACTGCTTGCAGTTGTTTGTTGTCAAGACTGCATGACCATCCTCTACCTTCTTCATCTTCAAGGCTCTCATCACCAGTATGGAATTTCTGGAACCACCTTTGTACTGTTCAATTACTTGTGAACCCATCTCTCTATGCTCTGTTGATATTGGCAGAAATTTGGTAGGCACTATACCCAAGTTTAAACTCATTAAAAAAAAAAGTAAATGAAAATCATGTTTTGTCATGTTCATAATTAAGGGCTTCTATGCTTCAAGAATATTTCTGTCTGAAAATAAGTTAAAAATTATTAAAGAGCACATTTTAATTATTGTGTATACCAAAATTCACCTAATATATATCATGAATACTATGTTAAAATGGCTTTTCAAAATACAACACTTTGAGAATCTATATGTAAAACATGTATGGAACTAGAAGATCAAATATGATTAGAGTCCATAAAAGAATTGGCATTCTCTATCTGAATGAGGAGTTATTACTTACAAGCAGATAATTGTCTTTATCTTTGTAATTATCACAATATTTCAGCTGTTAAAAAAGAAGAATCATAGAGAAAGAAAGAGAAATGACAGTAAGGCCACAAAAGCATCTGCAGCAGAAAAAGAAACCTTGGTGAGTACAGTCAAGCATGACAAGCAACAGCAGCTGTGATTAGCTGGAAGATTAAGGTTTAAGGTTTCAACTTCTCCAAACTGGATTGTCCAACTTAGTGAAAAATTCATTGATTTGGAAATATTAGCAAAAATCAGATAATTGTTGGATTTTAATGAAATTTGCAAAACTTATTCAGAAATAAATGAAATTATTTGTGAATTGTCTTATTAGAAAGTTTTTTATCTGTTACATTCACATTTCATTTTAAGAAATTTTTAGAAATTCTTTCTGTATCACTTTATTTTTTTTTTTAGGACAATTCTTTGGAAAATTTAGATCATCAAATTTTAGGAGACAAACAGGATTCCCAGTTAGAGAAAATCTGCACTGAATCATAAAATAAAAAATGAAATAAAGACATTTACAAAAACCATTTAATTATTTTTATGAATGAATAAATTTGGACACTATTGTCTTCAGAAAAAAAAATTTTTCAATAATGAATTTTTGCAATAATTTCATTTATTTTAATTTATAGAATAATTTATAAACTCTTAAATCTTTTAAAATAATGCCTTCATGATGCAAGAGGTTACCTAAAGTGAAAGAGAATAAAAAAAGTTTAGTTAGGAGAAGTGAGGAGAAAGAACAATAAAAGAACAAGATTTCAGGAAGACAAAAAATGACGATTGAGGTTACAATTTAAATTTTGTAAGATTGTTAGATTTATAAATGTGCAAGATGGATTGAAATATAAAAATTTAAATTTAAAATTTACAAGCCATTCTTTACACCAGTCAACCACTGATTGGAGGTCCTTTTCAAGAGCAGTTGCCGATTTTGCTTTGTCAGACTTGCAACTAAGATAGGAGTAAATAGTTATGTCATTACTTAGTTGGGAACTAAAAAAAATTATATATAAAAAAGGCATTCACATTGTATTTGTCATGTAACTGTTTTCAATTATGTCCCACTTAATTAAATTTCCTAAATATCAGACTGTCAATAAATCCCTCGACACATCAAAAAGTACTCCTACCATAAAAAAAGATGCCTTGCTGTGATATTTTAAGATGAAAGTAAGTAATATTTGTTTCAATCCAAATTAAACTCCAAGTCAACTAATTTTTCTCAAATAGCATTTAAGAAAAGTATATTTTAACAAAGAATTATGACAGATAAAAAAATAAAAAAATGACACCAAATGTAGCTACCCAGAAAATTCTGAGTTCATCAAGCAAAGTGTAATTCTGGTCCTCAAAGTTAACACTGATGAAACTAGGAGAGAAGTAATTGACAAAGTCAAAGTAGAACTCAATAAAATGTTGGTTGTGTTGAATATCTTTGCAAATGGAAGTACCTACAATATCAACAATTCCAACAAATATGAACTACTGATGCAACAGCAATCTCTCCATAATGATTCATCACTGACTTAAACAAAACCTATGCAATTCAAATCAGGTAGGTACTCACCAACCATCAAACGATGGAAAACGAATTAGTCAAGAATGATAAGTAGTTATTAAATGAGAGGCATATATTTAAAAAAAAATAATAAAAGAACCACAATAAGATACATCCTCCATCCATAACCAGCTTAAATGTTATCTACCCACAACATTCAAATGTTGAATTTCCAAATTCTCAGCCATGAATGGGATCTTCAAAGTCAAGATGATGAAAAACTGAGTTTTTGTAGACTGACTTGAAAATAAAAGAAGGCGCTGTTCATATCAAGGCTAAATTTAAAGCAGACAACAAAAACACAGTAATAACTACCAACATTGTTCGTTTTCTCCATGAAATGATATAATACTCATAAAGTGTAAAGTATAACTGAACATCTTTCTAGACCGCTTATCCTGGTGCTGTGCATTTTGGTCAGTTAGTCAATCTTCTCCACCTCCTTTTGTTTTTAAGTTTTTGATCAGAATAAGTCTTAGACAAAATTCTTTGAAATGTCCTCAGGAACAAAAAGAATGAGTTACAAAAAAGTAAATAAACAAATAAATAAAAGAAGCAAGTTTCATGACAGACAATTGATGCTTGCAAGTAGAAACAATTACAGATAATAAATAAAACCAGTCGGTTTATAAATTTGTAAAAATCAGCCTTATTCTTATCACAAAAACAACTGCAATGTCCTGAACTGGAGACTTGTAATCAGTTCAACAATTCAATCAGGGAATTTTAGATTTCTGCCTGCAGAAAAAAGTCCATCATCAAAACCTGATCTCCAACCATTCTACTTGATTATTTGTTTTTGCTCCTTATTTCATTCATTTCAAACTAGTTTAAAAAACTGCTGAGTCAGGAGTTAAAAGCCAAACAATTCCATGTTCTAATTTAATTTCTCGTAATTAAATGTTTTTCGTTTCTCCAAATTACCTAGGTTGGCTTATCAAGTTAATTCCCATTCCAATTGGTCAGTGGGAATAGATTTAATTATTTGTCAATTCCGCACCAGTAAAAAAAATTTAAAAAATAAAACAGGGAATGTGCTATTTATTAACACTTCTTAAAAAAAAATGGATTGACAGTATTTGGCTGGTGGTATACCAAGTGAGACCAAATGCTTTCTCAAACTTGGAATCAAACCCAATATCACAACATTTGCCCAAAACCATACCGGCCCAGGCCAACCATATTGCTTCCAATCATAATTTGTATGACAAAAGCCAACAGCTGTGCAAAATGAGCAAGCAACTGACCTGATCAAATGCACATAAATCATGTCTCTTTAATAACAACAGATCAAGCCATACTAACAACAGCCTCATCCAGAATAAGAATCAGAATTAAAAGTGGTAGCCCATCTACTAGAGCTACATCAAACAAGTGGTAGTTTAGTCTATGGTCCACATTGCATCCTATCACTACATTTTAAACTTCCAGTAATCCATCAAAAAGCAATTTCCATTCATCAGAATTTACTTTATCAACTAATACCTGCCAAAGGCTCCAATTATACACAAAAGAAACAGCAAAAATTGAAAAATCTCCAACTATAAGAGCATTATCAACAAAGTTCTTATTGCTCTTGATCTGTACCCAGAACAAACTGTTGACTCCATTTCAATAAAATTGGAGAAGACAACAAATACTTCACTAAATTTGACCCCTACAATAGTTATGGGCAAATTATCATTGATGAATGTGACTGTCACAAAACTGCATTCACTTGGAAAAATCAGTATTAATAAACTCAACTCCCTTTTGGTCTTCTACCAGTCAGAGGTGAAATGAGGCATCCACAGACAAAGAAATAACTTCTCATTTGAATCTGTAACTTCATAAAGATTGGACTATATAAGCAAAACTAAATCAATATGTGATATTAATAGCCCCAATCAATGAATCAAACAAAAATCATTTACATGAACTGAAAAGGTCAATAAGGCCTTTGAAAAAACATTTTTTTTAATCAAGAAGCGCTTCTCTTCACCACTAATTTGTTCATTTCTTGATTTCCCACACCAGCAATATCATCTGTGGTTTCATTCTCATGCAAGAAGTCCAAAACAGTCAAAAGAAAATCATTGTGGTCGTTTCACATCTTCACTCCAAAAGCACAAAATTAGTTCACCAATGAACTATCTCCAAATTCAACTACTTAGTGTGTAACTGCCCATTCATCATTTTTACTGACCATCACACCCATATATATTTGGACTAGTATCAGTTTAGCAATTTAACTCCATCAGATAAAAATCAACAACAGCCCACTTGTTGCATCTTTGAAATCACCAAAACAGCAGAGTGCTTCAGACTAAAAATGATGAAGGATAAACTATTTAGAGACATTGTGCTCACCTTCATCACTTTGGACTCATTTTCAGTTAACTTTGAACAATGAATTTTACAGCCCCAAACCACTGCAAACTTCACTGCTGGCTGTTACCACATTTACAACTTACAATTCTGTCTGGGAAGCAATCAGACACCAAAGACCTCAGTTTCAATCACCTATTATAAAGTCTATACCAAATCACATAGTCACAACAGATCCAAAACAATGGGACAGGCTTGTTTTGAGTCATAACCCAACTTGAACTCATAGACAGCTCTCATTACAATACAAGCATTTCATCCTACACTAACCACCCACATATTTATTAATAAATCATTATGAATTTTGACTGTGTTGTTACATCGCAAATAAAATTCAAATCTTCTGATGATTAAAAGTAGAACAGTCAGTGGCCGTAATATGGAGGTGCCAACTGACTGCTGCACAGACATAGTAGTAAATAGGTAATGTGACCAAGGGCTAAACTTTTTGTCCAATCAGAAAACACCACAGATTGACTCAGCAAATGCTTCTGTGATTCTCCTGAAAATGTACAAATGTCCTTAATTCTACACTGGGCCAGCTCTTTTGGTTAGTCCTGCATGTAGTAGTTTCTATCTTCACATCATGGTTTTGTCTCATACCTAGAACACACAGACAGCAGTCCACAAATTGCCCTCAACAAGTCAATTAGTTCTTTGAACACTCACCAAAGATTTCATTATTGCAGGAATAAATATTCAATTAATGCAAACTTTTTTAAAAAAAAAGAAAAAAAAGAAAAAAAAGGTACTTTTTTTGTTAAATCAATTGACTTATTCTTTGTCATTTTCTACTCCTTTCTTAACCGGCAAATACAACTGTTGTCCCTATCAAATCAAGTCGGTTTTTCTTCCTCCTTTCCTTTTTTGGATTATTATGCTTGTGTATATAACACGTCTATAAACATTCAAAACAATTTCATTTAGATAAAACGCGGATATAATTCCTTTTTTCAATAATTTATTATAGGGACCAATATAAATATTGCCAATATTTTTTATAAAACACAATTGTCAAAATATTTGGTGAGTGATATTTGCATTTACTAGACTTGTAGGATGTGAAGAAATTTTATACATAAGAAATAAATGAAAATAAAACACTGCTTTCTCTTTCTTTTAAGTTAACTAATCACATCCCCTTATAAAAACTTACAGGAAATATTATAGCAAAAAGTTGTCAAAGAAAAATCATAAGGTACGCTTTGTTAGGGGTGGGAAAAGTCAAATTCGGAATTCGGGAAAGTACGTCTTTCGAGGAGGGAAAAAATCCCAGATAAAGTATTTTCATTTATCTTAGGAAATCATATTTTAATAAACAGATTCATCATCAATCTTTAATCCAGTAACACTAACAACAGTTAACAGAAGTATAGGGACTGAAACCTTCTTCAAGCTTCATCTGTTTCTTAGTGGGAAAACAAATAGTGAACAACAGTAAAATAGAAAAAAATCGAACTGGAAAAGCTAAAAAGGGTCGCCTCTTGCTACTGAGGACGCCTTTTTTTATAACTTTTTTAAACAGGTAGATGCAAGCTTTTTCGTTTTGAGAGAACATTCAGTTCCACTTGTTAATTTAAGTTTAATTTCATTTGATTGTATTTTCAATCGTAAATGGACACGCCCCATGGGATGCTGCAAGTCAAAAAGTAATAATAGTGTAAAAAACTGTACTCAATTGTAAACTTGACAATAAATGAATGAATTCATTAGCAGCACGGACTGTTTCGTGTTTTACTGTTTACCTTTTTTATTTTAATTTCTCATGCATTTTATCTACCCCCGCCATAGGCAGGATGGGACACGTGGTCAGCTTTTGGGTAAAAATTTCTCATCCATTAGTAATCCTACACTCGACCGTAGTGTAAAACTACGGAACAGTACGAAATTATGTATCTCATTTTTTCACAGCAATAAAATAATAATAATAATAATAATAATAATAATAATAATAATAATAATAATAATAATAAACAAAACATCACATAAACACAGCAGATAGAGAGAGCAGCTTTCCCTTCTTCAGATAGTAGTAAACACTATTGACCACACCCCTCGGAGGCCGAAACTAACCGCCTTCTTTGTATTTTATGCAGACGATTTTCTATATGCACACACCATACACTAAAAGTAAAATCGTTAGTGAGAAAACACCTTTACGAGTACAGATTTTCTGCTGTTATTTGTCAAATTTATGATATCCTGCTCAGTGCTCAGTCCTGCTGTGGATACAGTGACCCTAAATTAATGATTAATCATTTTATTTTCAAAATAATATAATTTTAAAAAATTAAGCTTAGTGAATTTTCTTCCCAGACAACAACATCTTAGTGAAGATAAAATGTGGTATAACATCTTTTACACAATTTTGGAGAGTCGTATATGATTGTTGGAGACGATAAAACAACAAGCACGTGGTCCCGGCGAATCTGCGATTCTCTATGACGACTACTATTTTGATTTATCGGCATCATAATGCAAGCAAGTGTCTTTGTCATCGATACTTTTTTTGTTATCAAGATGAAGTAGGTAAGACGTTTACAATTTCATAATCTGTCTACTTTACAGTGATACACATAAATGAGCTTTTTATTTTAAGAAACCTCAGGAACGACGAAAGCAAACAAAACTTTATTTTCTGGGATCTGGTAAAAAAAAGAATTTAATTTCCGTTGAAACGAATAGCGTGTTTACAAAAGTTGGAAGTTTCATCGTCGCAAATTTTAGACATGAGATAAGATAAGAAGAAGAAGAAGATTTACCTACAGCGCAAAGAAAGATTTGATACTTGGCATACGGTCACAAGCATAGGGCACCCAGTAAGGATCGAACTCCTTCCTAATGATCTCTAAAAGCTCAGTTTTTAAATAATCATTGATTGCATATACCACCAGTTAACAGTTACACTAACAGTTATATTCTGTATTTTCCACCTTTTTGTGTGCAGACATTTTTTTCTTATATATTCAAAAAAGAAGTTTCACAAATTTTTTAATATCTTTATTGTAGAGACAAAAAAATGAACAATTTGTCCAGTCCTAAGTAGTAAAAACTTTGTAGATACCTCCATTAAATCGATAAAAGGTAAAAAAAAAACAGCATATGAATTTAAAAAAGGTTCAAAACTTAATAAAAACGAACTTTTTCATGAAAATGTTTATAAGAGTAATTTTTATTTATTTAAAAATCTTTTTTAATCCCTTCTAACATGTTCGAAATTTTGAAACACTGATTTTTTTTAAATAACAAAACTGGGTGCTATGACTCGACTGGGGATTTTAAAACTTTTTTTTTTTAACTAAACACGTTATTTGTTAAAAATAAAACCAAACTAATTGTATATATTTTTAATTTATTCCTAGAATAAAGAAATTAAACTGTTCGCGTCATTACTTTTCTAAAAGTTATTTTTTGAGAATTCAATTCAATTTGAATAATAGAACATATTTTGGTCCGTATACTGTTTATACCTGTAAGTGTAAAATTCGGAAGAATTAATGAAATATTTAAGTATTGATTAATTAAAGCAATTTGTTACATTTGTCTATTAATTTTTTCCTATGAGAGCGATGAAAAACTTTCATTAGTAAAATTAAAGTAGAAAGAGAGATGAACTTTTGAACTCTCTTTCTAGACGGAGAGAGAGGTGAACAGATAGAAACTTTTTTTTTTTTGAGAAAACTAAAATTCATAAACTCCATATTTTATGCATGTTTTTTTATTTAGTTAATCAAGGTAAGCATAAAAGATCTTTCTTTTGATTTAACTAACTAGGAAGAGTGAGTGCAAATCGTCAATTACCCATGTCTAACATAAACCTAACCTCTAAAGTTTTTAATTCATTATGTGCTCTAGGTTAAAAGTCGGAATTTGATCTCAAAATGGCAATAAATTGTGCAATATTTTCCACTTTCAACATTTTTGGTTTAAATTTTTAACTAATTTTTTTAATTCAATTATTATAACTTGAACACTAGGGACAATGTTATTGTTAAACTCTTTTGAAACTTTAAAAAAATAATCAGATTGTGCTGCTTATATAATAAAAATATAGATTAACATTTAAATAACATCGACAGAAACGAAATTGTTGTTAATTCTGATTGAGTTTGTGCCGAAAAACACGCATGAATTTATAAAAAAAAAAATTTCAGGTTAAAAAAAAACTCCAATTGTTTTAATTTTTAATGAACAATTTAAAAACAAGTTTTCGCGCAATTACTTTAACTTTATCTTTTCTTTTTTATTCCTGTTATTTTTGTTTGAAATTAAAATTTGTCTCTAGAAAGGACTTATTTTGAAATCGTGCATTGATAGTTAAATGAACTTTATCGCAACTTTCTGGTAAGAGTAAATGCTTGCGTTAATTTAGAGTTCAGGTGAATAATAAATAAAAAAGATCTCAGTGTGGAACACTCAGTAAGAATTTTAATTTATTGTTCGACAACCATAAAAACTGCATCACCAATGTAATTTTTACAAATTTTCATTAACCATCGAAAAGTATTGTAATTTAGTTTGTATTTAAAAGTGTATTTTTCTACAACCAAAATCGTACATTTTAAGAAATCTCAAAGTAGAGAAAAAAAAATGTATAAATTTCTCACTAATTTTGTAAATAAAATTTTCAGTACGTTTTCTTTTGTTTACTTCTACGAGTAACTGTTGGACGTGATTGACATCATAAGCTCATAAGCAGAAAAAAGGGAAATGAAACATCACTTTAATTTTATTACATTTTTTATTTTACTATTCGGAGCAAAATTTCGGGAAAAAAACAGCCAACGGAATGAAAAAAAAAATGATTTACATTCCTCAATGAATTTTGCGTTTACCTAATAAAATAAATTTTCCATAAAAAAAGCTTAGTTTCTTCAAATTTCATGATTTTTGCGTGGAGAGGTGCTGTACAATTTTGTTACACGCTAGCGAAAAAAAGAAGAAAAGATTTTTACCGAAATTTCAAACATTTTTCGAAAATTTAAAGGATTAAAAACTTTTTTAAAATAATTAAAAAATACTTTGATCTTTCCTCTTTATAATTGCATAAATATTTTGACGAAAACACTGTTTTTAAGTTTAGTACTTTTTTCTTCATGATATGTTGTTTTTTCAGCGAATTATTGGAGGTGCCTAAATTATGATATTAATTAGAGAAGCTTTTACTTACTTTTAAAAAATATATATTAAGGACATTATAGTCTGAAGAAAAAAACTTTTCGGTGAATAACGAACTTTTTACAAGAATTGTTTTCATTTTTTTTTATTATAATAATAAATTTATAAAGTTTAAAATATATTTTTAAAATTCTTCAAAGTCTTGTTGCGGTTAGGCTATTAAAGTGAAGACTAATATCTACTAATCTAGAATTGAAAAGTTTAATGCAAATCATCGAGCCAAAAGAATTTTTTAAATTTAAATTTTTTTTTTGTATATGGAGTTTTCTTCTGGATTTTTTTCTGTGTTACATTTAAGTCACGTGTTTCACGGTTTTTTCCCCTTACAGTAAAACTATTTAGGCAATTATGTCAATTCTGATCAACCATACTTATAACCACATCTGGCTGTCATCAATCATTTCACACGTCAGAAATATATGACCTTGATGATTAAGAAATACTTTTATTCTAAATTTCCCAATGTAAACAAATAATACTTGTTTCAAATCAGATTAATTTAACTTTAAATTTGCTAATTTCCAAAAAAAAATAAAAATAAAAATAACGTGTCACAGATGTATATTTTATTTTTGCAAAATTTTTAACACCGTGAATTATTAACTTTTGTTTACAAACTTGTCAATATGTCAAAATGGATGAAAAAATTATTATTTTTCAAAACTCATAAATAAAATAAAAACTTCAGATTCAAATCAATGTAATTTCTAGTTGAAATTACACTAGAGCATTTTGCCTACTGAAAATAGAACATTTAATGAATCATTTATCTTTCAATTAAAGTTAAAAAGAAAGCTTCAAGAAAATTTTTATTTTTATTTTTTAAAAATTCACTTTAAAATTTAGGTATCGAAAATGAGTGGAGGTACCTAGTACGTGAAAAATTCATGTTTTAACTGAAAATAGGTTTAACTTTTTAACCATTTTCCAACTCAGGACCTAAGTCTTAAACTATAAGTCAACAATTATAAGTATATAAATAAAAAATTAAATAGCACAACTTCATGTTTGACAAAGACCAAATTAAATTGATATTTGTTACGATTCTAACCAACATTCTCTCTCTACCAAGGCATTCAAAAAGTAGTAAATTCAAATTATGAATATAAATGTGAATTATATTGTAATGTAAGCACAAATTGTCATGTGATTCCTAACATACTTACTTAGTGAATGATGTTCTTGACAACTGAGTCTTTGTCAACGTTCATTTCTAATGAGTATTTATCTGCATTTACAACAACAATCGTGTATAGTAGAATATTTGCGGAATTTGTGAAATGAATTGTTACTGAAAAACACAACATCTAGACCAAAAGCAGTTTTCCTTCATTTCAATACCGAATTTATTTTTGGCTATGACTGTTTTCGATTAGTTTCTCTTTCCTTTTAAGTTAAAATAGTATATGATTTAACAATCATATACTATTGACTCATTGACATATGTTAGTCAATATTGTTAAGGGAGTTTTTTTCAACATTGGCGAATGACACTTTGTCAACTTAAGAAATTTAGTAGATGAATGTAAAATCTCATTCTTAATGACAAAGTTCACAATGAGCATTGTTATTCTCGACCAATTTACGAATAAATCTGAAATATTAATTTAAAACTATTAACTTTTTTCAATTTTAAATGTTGTCATGAACTTGGTTGAAAGTGAATGCATCCACGCTGCAAAAAAGACTCCACGCAACAGTAAATTGTTCCAATTATAGAATTTAATTGAGAAAAATGGAAGGGCTTTGATTTTTTTTTTTACGAAATCGCATAAACATCACACTTTCATTAAAGAAACCATTGCCATATTTTTCGAATTTGCTTAATCTGCGATGAAAGCTTGTGAATCCGTAACGAATACAATTAGGTACCTACAATAATTCGCTGATTAAACAGTAAATTATTAAATGGTATGACCAAAAAAAGTCCTTAATCTTAATAAAAACGAAGTTTTTCAATTAAAATGTTTGTTATTAAAAGGATAAATCGAAGTATTTTTTAATCATCTTTTAAATTTTTAAAAATTCTTTCTAACACGTTGGTAAAAAAAAAAATCATGTTCGCTTTTCCTCAGTGGGTAACTAAATTGTTACCAGAGTTTACAATGGATATATTACGTAACTCAGATTTTTTTTTTTCCGGTGAAAAAACACATTAAATTGTAAATTCTTGCAAAAAAATTAAATAACTGTCGGATTTTAATGAAACTTTCAGGAACTATTCACAAATGAATGGAATTATTTTTAGGAAATCTTGGTAAAAATATTTTTTCTATCTGTTACAACCTCCTCCACGTAAATTTATGAAATTTTAAATTAAATTTTGAAACTTTTTTTATGAGTTCAACGCAAAACTTCTTGGGAAATATTTTGTTAATATTTTTTTTTTTCCCAAATAGTTGGTGTATTTCCCATAAATCTGCTCCGAATAATAAAAAAAATGAACAAAATAAAAAACTATGATATTATTTAATTAGATATTGGATAAGTTTTCAATTGCTTATATAAAGAACATTACAGTTTGAAGAAAAAAATTAAATGAATAATGTATTTTTACAAAAATCGTTTTTATTTTTTCTATTTTAATTATAATAATTTATAAAATTTCAATTTTTTTCTTAAAAATTCTATAAAACCTTGTTACTGTTGGATTTCTAAGTGAAGACTATATTTACTAATCGAAAATTAAAAAGTTTAATACAAGTCATCGAGCCAGTAGATTTTTAAAATAATTTATTATTATTAATTTTTTTTTTTTCTTCGAAGAAGTTTTTTTGTTTTTTTTAAGTGTGGTATTTTCTATGTTATATGAAAAGGTCGTATGTTTCACGGTTTCTTCCCTTTCAAGGAAAAAAAAAAATTGGACAATTATATCAATTCTTGTCAACCATACTTAGCTGCTATTTGACATCTAGCTGTCATCAATCAGTTCGTACCTTACTCAGTTTGCACCTCGGTGTTTAATAAAACCTTTTATTCTAAAGGTCATGCTATAAACAAGTAATACTTGTGTAAATCAGATTAATTTAATTTTAAATTTGCTAATTTACCAAAAATAACATGTCACAGGTATATTTTAGTTTTGCAAGATTTTTAAAACCGTGAATTAACTTTTGTTTACTTTTGTGTCGATCGCTCAAAAATGGCCGAAAAAATTAATTTTTTTTTTTAAATTGAAAAATCTTAGCTTCCAATCGATATAATTTATGTTTGAAATACATCAGAGTATTTTGCTTACTGGAAATAGTAAATTTTAATTTTAATCATTTAGCTTTCAATTAAAGCTAAAATAAATGTTTCAAGAAAACATTTTTATTTTAAAATATCACTTCAAAAGGTATCAAAGATGAGTGGAGGTACGTTCTGTATAGCTATTCAGTAAATCTTTGGTTGTTTTATTAACAATATTCAAATATTATTCAGGTTTTCCAAAAGGCTCTGATGAATATGAATCAATCATTTAATTCAAATTTCAGTTATAATTAACAAAATATATTTTACAATCGATGAAAAAAAAATTCATTAATTTCTTTAAATGATTACTTCGCATTAAGTTGAAAGTATAAAACCTAAAATTAATATCATTTGGATTTTTGCCTTTCATAACGAATTCTTTATTTGTTCTTGTGTCCTCCCGAATTTATGCATTATATTTACTTACTGAGTAAATAAATGACAAGATGGGAAAAATATTAGCGATTTACCCACTAATATCTTTTTACATAAAAAATACTAATTTTAATATTTTATAGAAGTTTTGGTACTTCGGCTTTATAGAATTGCTTATGAAGACGGTTGTCGAAGAAATGTTAGAAAATAACTAATAAATTTCCTATAGTTACCGCTCTATTTTTCTGATAATGTCGTGTATGAACGTCCGTATTTACAAAATCGGCATATTTATACACACAAAATAATTCAAAATTCTTCTTAAGTTACTCGGGGTTACTAAATTGAAATGAGTTTTTTTTTCATTTATGATAAGTAAATAGTTTTTATTTAATAATAATTTCACTTAACCGCTACAAATGAATACCCAATTTTTAAGATTTAAAGATTTATAAATTATTTTAATTAAAGTTTTAAAAAGAAATGGAAACAATTCTTGTAAAAATTGGTTATTCATCGAAATTTCTTTACTCGAGACAAGTGTCCATATATTTTATTCATAAAAGCAATTAAAAGCATTTCGAATTAAATAAACAGAAACACAGACACACACAAAAATTTAAACATTCTTTAAAAAATTCTGGTGGTCACTAAATTGTAATCCATTTTTCCATTTATGATTAGTAAATATAGTCATTTTTATTTGATAAGAATATCACTTAACCGCTAGAATCACATAATTTTAAAAAGATTTAAAACTTCAAAAATTACTCGAATTATTTTTTTAAAAATGAAAACAATTCTTGTAAAAATATGTTATTCATCGTAATAAATGTTTTTTTCTTAAGAAAATAGTGTCCATAAAATATCTTATGAAAGTAGTTAAAACTTTTTTTAATTAAATAAAGTCTAAGTGTTGTCGCATTTTATTAATTTACGATTCAGAGCAGATTTTCTGTTACCGCGAGTCCTAATTGACCAAAAAGGATTTTGTTTGATGATTTAGATTGTCCTAAGACTTGTCCTTATAACTAAAACATTAAGCACAACAAAAAAGAATTTCTTTAAATTTCATAAAATTAAATAAGTGTGAGGTACAATTTAAAAAAAAAAACAGAAAGGCTCCAAATATAATTTAATTTGTTTGTGAATAAGTCGTGAAAGTTTTATTCAAATCAAAACAATTATCTAATTTTTGCAAAAATTTCCAAATCAAAGTCAAAGTGTCAAACCGTAAAAAAGATGTGCAAATTTCCCATACTAATTTATGGTCTCCCATTAACACCAGGGAAAGATGTTTAACCAAATTTTCGAAGGTTCTAAAAATAATTTAAGAAGTAATTTTTACATAAAATCTTTTGGTCTTTCTTATTAGTAAGATTTTGTTTTTATTACGTTTGGTTGGAGTGTATGCTCATTTTTAGCGAATCTTTGGCGGTACCTATAATAAAAACAAGATGATCATATTTTTCTATGAATGTTATGTTCTTCAATAACAGTTCTATTTTTTTAAGAGAAAAAAAGAAAAGTATATTTCTTATTCGTCTTAGTTTTCATTTAAGTCAAAGCTAAAATACTAATTCTCAGTAAATCTAAAACTCACTCGATCGGTCAATATTACAATGAATAATTAATTTAAAAAATCTCATTTTTAAAGCACGATCAGTCTAATCTTTATAAAATTACAAGTTTAAAAATCTTTTTTTAATGATTATTCCACAGAGAATTTTATGTCAATTACTAGTTTATCAAACACCGATAATTCGCTCGCTCAATATGTTTTGCTTAAAAAATATTTGTATTAATTAGTTTGATTTAAAATATTTTTGTCTCTATCCTCATCAGATTGAAACAAAATATTTTAAATTAGACTAAAATACGAATATTATTATTTTTTTTTTTAGATCGGCACTTGTACTTTGATGGTGTGAATTGCCAATGAATAAATTAATTCTTAAATGGAAAGTTAAACCATAAGTTAAAACCTAAATATGCATCCACTCATTTTCGATACCCAAGTTTCAAAGTGAATTTTTAAAAATTAAAAAAAAAAAGCTTTCTTGAGGCTTTCATTTTAGTTTTCATTGAAAGCTAAATTATTAAATTTACTATTTCCAGTAAGCAATATACTCTGGTGTATTTCAAATAGAAATTATATTTATTGGAATCTCAATTTTTCAGAGTTTTCAAAAGTTATCTTTATTATTATTATTATTATTGACAAGTTTGGAAACAAAAAGTTGATTCTCTGTTTTAAAAATCTTGCAAAACTAAAATACAAATATGTGACGTTATTTTTGGAAAATTAGCAAATTTAAAGTTAATTAATCTGATTTGAAATAAGTATTATTTGTTTATAGTACGAAATTTCGGATAAAAGTATTTCTTAATCACAGAGGTCATATCTTTCTAACGCGTTAAGTGATTGATGACAGCCAGATGTGTTGACAAGCTAAGTATGGTTGACCAGAATTGACGTAATTGTTCAAATTTTTTCCTGTAAGGGGAAGAAACCGTGAAACACGTGACTTTTTAATGTCACACATGAAATACCACAATTAAAAAAAAACAAAAAAACAACCTTTCTACACACAAAAAAAAAAAATAAACTAAAATTATCTTAAAAATCTTTTGGATCGATAATTTGTACTAAGCTTTTTAATTTTCGATTAATGAATATAGTCTTGAATTAATAACTTAATAACCTAACCGCAACAATGCTTTGAAAAATGTTTGAAATATTTTTAAACTTAAATTATTATAATTAAAAAAGAAGAAATGAAAACAAGTCTTGTAAAAATTCATTATTCATCGAAAAAAAAAATTGTTTTTCTTCAGACTATAATGTCCTTTATATATATATATATTAAAGCAATTAAAAGCTTATTTAATTAAATAAGGTCATATTTTTATGGCATTTTTTATTTTACGATTCGGAGCAGATTTTCTTAAAAAAGATTTTCTTAAAAAAAGAAGCTGTTTAGAAAAAAAAAATGAACAAAGTAAATGATCTACATTCTCCAATGAGTCCAGCATTTAACTAAAAAAATAAATTTTGTAACAGAATATAATTTCTTGAAACTTCATAAAAATTGCGTGAAGGGTAACAGACGTAAAAAATATATTTTTCCCAAGATTTTCTAAAAATAATATTTTAAAAAATAATTTAATTTATTTGTATTTAGATCCTGAAAGTTTCATTAAAATCCAACAATTATTTGATTTTTGCAAGAACGTCCACTCCAAATTAATGTGTTCTTCAACGGAAAAAAAATGAGTTTCGCAATTACAATTTACATTCATAGTAAATTTGGTATAAATTTGGTCACCCGCTGACGAAAAAGTAAAAACAAAAGATATTTTTTTATCAAAACTTCGAACGTGTTAGAAATGATTTTTAAAAAAATTAAAATAATTTAAAAAATACTTAGATCTTTCCTTGAATAATAACAAACTGTTATTTATTATGTTTGAAACATGTTTGAAACATTTTTACGGAAAAACTTTGTTTTTATTAAGTTTGGGGCCTTTTTTCTTCATGCTATGCTGCTTTTTGTTTTTGTATTTTTTTTTTTTCAGCGAACTAGTGGAGGTGACCTAATTAAAATGTAATGATTTAATTTACATGTTTTATTTTAAAAAATAAATGTTCTTTTTAAAGATTTTAAACTATTTTCTTGCTAATGTTTCTTAATAGCTATCTACAACCACCTTAATTATAACACATTGGTCTCTTTTAAAAACAATTCTTTAACTTCAGCAGATTGTATGTTTTCCATCGATTTGTATCAGAAATAGTATTTTCAGTTCATGAGAAGTGAGTTTAAATTAAACAAAAAATGATGGAAAACATTTTGTCGGTATCATGATTACATTTTTAATTTTTAGTCCTAAGTGCTTTATTAGTGAACAAACATAACAGTATTTAACACTTTTCTTCAAATGAAATTTTGAACTTTACTTCTGATTTTCTATGTAGTAAATATTTCACTGTTCCATTAATTTTGGATAATATAAATTAATATTACTTTTTAAACATTGCATTTGGCAATTCACAAAAATTATGTTAAACATTTTACAATAATATCTAAGGAAAATCACCTCTAAAGGTTAAGGTAAGGATAAGGATTTTGCACTTTTTTTTCTTCAAAGACTGAGTTTAAAAGAAAATGGTAACCAAACTATAGAATACAAGTTTATAATTGCCATAAAAGCCAACCTGTTTTTCTATTTGTTTGTTTTTTAATCATTTCTTCACAAGTCCACAGGAAAGTGTCTCAAGAACGAGGCGCGCGAATTCGAGATTTGTTGATGACGATTTCTTTACTTTGTAACTTTTTTTTTTATAAATAAGGTTAAATAAGGAAGAAAAATGCCATGCATTTACTACAATGATAAATAACAATGAAATGATTTTGCATTGATTATGATTAATATATTTCTTTTTATGACCGACAAAACAAATGTTAAAATAAATTCAAGCAATCCAAAGAAATTAAAATTCAATGCACACTGCACAGTATTGAAAACAAATCCTTTATGCAATCACTAAATTTTGTGAAAATAAAGTTCAAACTCATTAAATTCTTTTAAAACTTTAAAAATATATAAACTGAATGAATTTGATATTAACTTTATTTTTACAAGTGAAAATACAAACGAAAACAGATTTGTTGATTTTAGAAGTAATTTCACCCAAAATTGGTCCAGAAAAAATGTCAGTAACAATTTCCTTAGTTCGGTGGAGAGATGAATGGAAGTATTTTTTAATAATGTTTACTCGGGTGTAATTAGACAAATAGATTATAGGTGAAAATTACACTAAAAATGCAAGAGATTATTAAAAACTTTAAGTAGGTATGTGATGGGAACTTTTTCGAAATCTATGCTTATTTTGAACTACGCCCCGTTTTGTTTTTGTTTTTGTTTTTTCCCCAGTTAAATTAAGAACTGACCATACCATAGTGTTGAAAATGTAACAATGATAAACATAGAATAAATAGTAATGGTTTGCAAGTTTCGCTTCAAACTATCTTACTATTTATTTAAATCCAAAATCTTTAAAAAAGTTCGCCATTTCTTTGATTTCGTTTTATAACGCCTTTTTCTTGAAATAAAAATGTAAAAGTTTCTAGTTTATGTAATCATGTTTACTAATTTTGGATAAAGATTTTTCAATATGATATCATTGTGATTCATTAATATGATCTGTAATTTGTTTGAAAATCTGATGCCGGTATATAGCCTACTCGATTTGAATGTGTCCTATCTCAGTAAGTAAAAGTATTCGAGTATTTATTGGAACTAATCATTTTCCCTAACTAAGAGTTAATAATACTTCCTTAATACGCTTTTTAAGATAGGCCACATACCGGTAACGAAAATCTCTTGATGTTATTGTTATTTTCATATGAATTAGTTTCCCCACAACAAACATAATATATCCTATTTTTAATTTTTTGTAACTTTCAATAATCTAAACGGGACACTTAAAAAAAGAATTTTATATTCTTAGAATACAAAATGGTTTTATTCTTATATTTCGACACTAAATGTAATATTTTAAACTTCTGTAAATTTGTAAACTTGATTGATTGCTAAAAGCACACGGGAGAAATTTTAGCAAAAACAGTAATTTTAGCAAAAACCTTGAAGAACTCAAACTAAATTGACAGTAATAGCAAAAGAAAGAGTGTAAAGAAGAACAAAATCCAATCTCCATGCATGCAAAGATTTTAATAAAATGGTTGTTTTTTTTTTAACACTCATTTAAAAAAAATTGTCACAAAAAAGAGAATAATTGATATTTAGGACAAATTTCCTCAAAGAAGGAGCCTCAAAAAAGGAACCGGTTATATTAATTTGGCCCTTGCTTGATATCAAAAACCTGAGGAGCTGATTTTTGCAAATTCTTCCTCAACGATTTTTATTTTTTAATCATAAATTCGAATAAGTGACTTATTTGCTTTGACTCTCTAAATGTCACCAAAAGCTTTCCTACAACAATCAAACTTGAAAATAAATTCTCATCAATTTTAATTCAAATTGGCAAATATTACCTACTGGCAAAATAGTAAGTAAATTAAAAAGTAACGTCTTTAAGTTCAAATGTTCTACTTTTGAATTCCTATACAAGTTGGCAGTTCATAGGTTTGTTTTTGTCCCCAGAAATAGTAACTTCATTTACATTTCATTTTCACTAGACATCGTTGTCATTACCAATATCAGAATCAGTTTTGTTTTTTCAAATTACATCCACAATAAATCAACATAGAATAATACGTGTTTGCCAGAAGTGTGATTGGAAATAATTCCCGATATCATTGATTATTCACTTGCTGAGTTCAAAATAAAGCTTAAACTTTTTTCAGTATAGTTGGTACATTGAATAGAAATTAAATTTGAATGGATTTAAACAAAAAATTAAGATACTTAAAATTAAATAATACAAAAAATACTTCAAATTTTAGTTTTTGTTGCACGAATATTTTGCTATCTAACCTGAATTTAACAAAGCTACTTTAAATTAGACAAATACTTATCTATTTTAAAAAGTATTAATTTCGTCTGCTGTAAAAACTACATTGCTATTAGTATTATTGTATTGTATGATTATTACCTTTTTTCTTACAAGTTAATATTCTCGTTTTTACAACATTTGTGACACCTCACTCCCGGCTGGCTCGCTGCCCCTGGTCCGGAACCTGTTGTGATGATGATGACCCGAACATGAGTGGGTTGACGCTATCGAAACCGCACCAATTATGACGACGCTCTCGGGTCGCTAATCGTGATGATGGCCTCGTTACAGTAGCTGGTCCTTAAGACGTCTATTACAACGGTTAACTTTTCTGCCCACGCTGTGTTCTTTGATCTCAGAAAAGTCATGTTGCAAACCCGGTGGCCGTCTCTCTACCACCTAAAACCAGACCGAACACTCGTGTACACTCGTGTTAAAAATAAATAAATAAATACAGCACAAAAAAAAATTAATAAGTTCGAAGACACCTAGATGAGTTACGAAAAAAGTATTTATATATAAAAAAAATAATAATTAATTATAAAAGCTGAATATACAATATCTCAGATTGTTGTATCCCTTGGAGGTAGAAAAGGCTGTAATGGAGGACCAGTGGAATAAAAGAATTACATGAGGGAAATTAAACTGCTACAGACTAGAGAAAAACGAGCATTAGTTCCCATAGTTGGGAAGGCCCTAAATATTCTCTTTGGAACAATATCAGAGGATGACTTGGAGGTCATAAGGGAGAGCCCGGGGCCAGAGGTGTCACACATTGTATAAAGTACAAGTACATGGAAATGAACTGCACCGTTCGATTTTAAAATCTAAGAATGCATATAGCCTTAGTATGAACATATTGGCAAGGAAACATTGTAATCAAAACAATAAGAACTCTAAGAAAAATAAATGAATAACTGAAACAAAACAATATTCACTACCATTCATGTTGTCCAAACACTGCAACCTTTTTAATGTTTTATTTTCTGATTAAATTAGCCAGCCACAGTCCATCGTTCATGCAGCAATATTGGGGGATTCCAAATGTTCTTTCAATAATCCAGACATGTACACTTAAAGTTATATTTAATTTTATCAGAATATCTCTGTAATTATTTTATGACAACGTTAGTTTAAAAATGAGGGTTTAACATATTTGTCTAAAGATTCAATCGTTTTTGTTTTATTTAATTTTTTATATGACGACGTGTCATATTCTATTTACAAATTTTATACAACAACGTCTACTCAATCATTTTTCTATGTTCTTATTCGAATTAAGTAAAAAAAAATCACATGTACATCGCAAAAAATTTGCACATGCAATTTTTCATGCGGGATATACAAAAGTGATCAATTTTTTTTTCTAAAATTTCTCTATTTTACACGCATATGCACGCACAATAATATAACATGCTGTTGTAAGCATTATCTTAACTAGTCTTACACCTAAATTTTAACTTTTTCAAAGTAATTATTATTTAGATGATTCCTTTAATTAAGTATCAAACTCATAATGCTGTTTTGCAATTTTGTTCAGGGTTTGCAAGTTATTGACATATTGATAATTCAATTGCCAGTGGATGTCATTGATAAAAAAAAGTATACTTTGTCACACTATTTCTTTTTAACCAGATTAGTTAGTCTCACGTTAATCTAAGCGATTTATCTTCAATGGGGAAAACATAGCCGTTACAGTTTTTTTCTATTATTAACAGCCCAAGCAAAACCACAAGACGCAAGGGTTTATTTTCTAAGGGTGAAAGAAATGGAGAAGACATTAATGAGGAGAAAAGACAATAAAAATATTCAAGAAGACAGAAGATGGCGGCGACTGACTTTGCATATAGATATTTGAAGATCGTCAGTGACAGGGAAGCAAGAAACCAGAAAAGAGTTTTACAGGAGAGAAAAAAAAATATTAGAGTAGAACTTACTGTTATATGTAGTTGTTTCAATAGAAGAAACAATGAGATTTAATCCCCTAGTAGTACGCTTAAATGCATGCGGTCGAGGTACCAAGAAGGAAAGCTCGTTAAAACAGTTGTCATGAAAATGTTTATAAAAAGGACAGCGATAAACCACGTCATGGCGGTAGTAAAGTGACTGTATTCGAGATGCCAGGTTGGGTCCGATAACATTACAAACTCTTTGGATTTTGTCGTGAATCTAGAGATATATAGCAAGAGCACTAGATTAGATATGACAGCAGCATTCAATGCACGGATGAGTGATAGATTTATAAATGTGCAAGAACGATTGTCTAGCACGATACCGTGAACCAACCTTTTTAGCAGTAAACCTAGTAATTCATTCAATGTAATTATTCCACTTTATGTCAGTGGAAAAACGTGAAACCAATAAGGCGCAAGGGGTTTCTCTCATGGAGGTTAGCATCAGCCATGCTGATGGAAGGCGAAAATAGTTCTCTATGATAATTACAAGATAGCAGTTTCCTTTTGGCGGCATTAAAATTTACAATACATTTTTTTTTTGTTCCAGTTAACAACTGGTTGGCGGTAATTTCGAGATCAGCTGCTAGTTTTATTTTATCGAACTTGCTATTAAGACAAAAGTTGTGTCATCAATATAAGTCCCGAATTTGGAACTCCTGACATTGGGAATGTCGTTGATGAAGATATCAAACAAAGTAAGATAGAGCCCTTGGGAATCCCTGCATTAATGTGAAATGATCTCTAGAAGAGTGTCCGTTCAACACGGTTTGTTAAGGTTAGATCAAGTTAATTATTCGACTTTCAGCTTAAGAAGAAAGAAACGCCTTCGAGATGTCTTAAAACCACAACCAGAGCCTCGACATGTTCTACTCTTTTGAATGCCTGAATGATCGAAATATAAAACACTGAAATTATTGGAAAGCAAGTGTTTTTAATTACAACTGATACTAATCCTCATCTGGTTACACGTATTTTTTCGAGCGTATACACTTTTCAGTTGAAAAATATTTACAGCCTTCACTTTCACTATATTCCGATTTAGAAATTCTATTCACAGGGATGTTGCTGTTAGTCTTACTTTTTATATCTACAGTTTTAAACTTGTGATTAATCGACAGGCGAGATCAGAGAGCTAAGTGGAATAATAGACAAACGACACAATATTGGGTGTTGATATCTGTGTTTATTAAGGATAAAAAATACAGTTTACAGGCAAGAACATAGCCTTTAAACATTTGCATTTTACCATTAAATAAACAGCTTGATACTAAAATCTCGCTTCTGTTCCTATAAATTTTAAAGCTATAAAACACGTTCAGGTTCGAGGGAACTCCAGTTCCATGCCACTGTTTATTTGCTTTAATAAATCCTAGTTTTTAAATCTAGAAAATCTTTGAGTATCACGCATCGATTAGTCCTTTAGCACCAATCACGAGTTGAGTAACACCCACTACACACAAACATTAATGTAGAAATACCGCTTACACCCGACTAACAAAATAAACTCACGGGATTGGGGCCATACCAATTTTTTATTTGTACATTAAGATTGTTTAAATATGAAGTTTTCAGCCTTACCAATAAGAGATTTCAGAATTCCGTTTTTTTTGTCAGATTTTGGTAAGCGAATCGGGCTGAGACCATTTCAATACCACCTCGTAACAAGTAGACACACAAGAACCGGATCGTACACCCCAAAACAGCGGAGGAAAAAAAATGACAAATTACTTCGAAGAAAAACACACAAAATTCTTTAAATTCACAAAAATATAAAATGTACACTAAAAATGCCAAATTTTCTATAACTTTACGTAACTTTCATTTGCCTGTCATTGTTTTTACACTCAAAGAAACCTAGTAATCGATACAGTTTATCAGACGAATTGTTTGTAAAATCTTTTTGTAATTTTGCATCACTTTACCTTTATACGACACCCTAATCGAAAGTTAATATATCGTTGATATAAGAAAATTTAAAATACTCTGCACGTTGATCCTAAGCAAAATACGGCAAATAAGGCCACAAACGTAAATCAAACTAAAAAAAATTTTTTTTTACTTCACCGAAATATACAGTATAATTGTGAAATTTTTAGATCAGACTTAAATCAATTTATCTTTTAATATCAATAGGAAATTTGAATTTGGTGACGAGTACAGATTCTCATGCCTGGTTGTGTAACTTAAGTTATAAGGCAACTCGTATTTTTAGCAACAGTTTTCAAAATGTTTTTTATGTTAGTCAAAGCAGAGAAGCCAGACTCGCACTAATAAACTGTTGAGAACTTGAACAGAATTACTGTTATTGTTGGATACTGTAAAATGTATACCTGAAAATAATCTATTTCAGTTTCCGAATAATTGAGCATCGATCATTCTTCAATTTAAGAATTTCTACTGTTTCTCTCTGGGATAATACAGATTCCTTAGACCTTATAAAAAGGTTATAAACCTAGTTGTACCACTCACTGCTCAAATCCAGAAAAAATCTTTTTCACAATTATATCTAAATGATCAGAATTGTTTTGATTTGCAGGAGGCAATTGTCTTACGAAACATGATAACATTTCAATTTCTCATCTTATTCACCCAAAACTGTATCTTTTCTTTGAAATCATGAAGTTTAGCAGTGAACGCCAAAGTATTTTCTTTCGTTCCAAGTATATTAAAATTGCACATATATCAATCAGTTAATGTCATACGTGATACACGCTTTGGGCAATCATGTCTCTTCCGAGACATGACTGACTAAGCAGAAGATTATTCCGTAGTATGTTGCCATTGCTTTCTACGGTAGACTGGTTGCCAACAAAGGCTATAGAACCCAATCTGTCCTATTATTTAACCCATAACTGGAGGGAAGAGACGGATTAATACCTTTCCCAAGGGTATTTGTGCGTAAGTGAATACAAGGAATTTAACTAGAATTCGAACTCACATATATCAGATAAGCCAAATTCCGACACCTAACCCATCAGGTAACCTTTCACGAAGTTTCGTGTTATCAAGAGTTCATAGAGGCAATATGCGACTGCGCAACAACCAGTGGACATCTGTGTGGAACGGAAGCATTTTACTTATAACCCATTTAATCACAATTTTGAAAACCCGTGTTTATGAGCCCTATAGATTTTATAGTTACCGTTAATCATAGTAGTTTGCATCTCTTATTGTATTTTAAACTAAAACCTCACAGTATATTGAAAGAAGATCAGATTATTTCACAGTTTTGCTGCTTAGAAAGTGCCACAAACCCATTCATTTTGTCAGTTGTAGATACGGCTACATCTGCAGAGATATCAACACCATTTCTCGAAGGCAAGTTTACGGACATCATGCAATCATTCAACAACATTTTCACTACGAGTAGTTCCCAGAACTTCTTTGCAGTATAAATTCTTCTTTTATGTGCCATGTCCCTTCAGAACGTAGGCGATCATGGCACTCCATATCTTCCAGCTCCTTGTTTCTTAATATGTTCTCTTGTTATTTCTTCAAAACCCTGCTCTGCCATCCATTTGCTCAAGCTAACCAAGTATGTCACACATTGTTTTCCCTGCCCATCTATCCGCCCTGTGAGTATCAGATTCTCCAAGCCTTCCTCCTTCATTACGTGCCCAAAAAACTTCAACTGTTTCTTCCTGATGTTCAGTATAACTTACCCTTTTGTTTCTATTCTCTCTAAAAGCTCGTGGTTGCTCACATGTTCAGTCCATGGTACCATCAACAACTTTCTGTAGAACCACATTTCGGTTGCTTCGAGTCTCTCCATTTTTGAGAAGATTGTCCATACAGGAGGAGAGATATTACATAACAGTTCAGTGCTATTTTCTTTGTTTCCAGCAAAATTTTCCTGTCTCTCAATACTCTGCTTAGCTTTTGGAATGCGTCTTTAGCCATCCCAATACGTCTTCGGATGTGGGTCACACTTTCCGTCCTCTGTTAGAACACTTCCCAGGTATTTAAAATTCTGTACCTGCTTGATTTTAGTATCCCCCCCCCCCGATCTGTAATTGGCATTTTGGGCTACTCTTTCTACTGACGACCCTGCATTCAGTTTTCTTGCAGTTTATGTTTAGTCCCTTCTCGCTTTCATTCGCTACATTCTGTAGGCGGTTTTGTAGTTTCCTTTCTATGTCAGCGCTGTATCATCTGAATTTCTTATCCTTTCTTCGTGAATGAAAAAAACCAAGCTAGCAATTTAATATTCCTCAATTAACACGGTTTTAACCCTATCCTCAAAATATTCAACAAATCTATAATAAGCCTGCCAATATCATCAGATAAGATAATAACATTTCGTTTTCATATTCTTAGTGAAATCTTGTTTGTACAATGATTTTAAGTAGATAAGATTAAAAATCCTGCAATTGTGCGTAGTTTCATTTCTTTTGTAATAAGCTCAATGATAATATAACTGACTTTTTTTAAAAATTTATCTCGAACTTCGAACATTTTTAAAAAGTTGTAAAATATTAAGTAAATAGAAGCGTTTTTTTTAATCCAAAATTAATTTCGTAGTACTTTGGACTGAGTTCATTTTCATCTTCACACCAAACCCCATGGATAAATAATTTTCACTATATAATTGACGTTTCTTTAATTTTTTTTTTTTGTGACCCGATATGTTTGTTCTATCAATGTACAAATTTGGATGTTCTTTCGATTGATTTAATTCAAAATTCTTACATCATTACTCTTAACATGAAACCTATTCATTCAAGGATGCTAAGAATCTACGTAAATGTGTCTTTTTATTCTAAAAGAATCAACTGTGATGAATAGGTTGTAGCAGCACAACTCTCACGTAGAGTCGTATTGTGCGTGATGGGCTTACATTCAGTCAGTTAAATGCCATACACGCTTCGGCAATCATGTCTTTTTCGAGATATAACTGACTGGACAGGAGATTTTCGCGCAGTAAGTTGCTATTGCCAACCAAAGATTATAGAAACTAATTTCTTCTGTTATATAACCCACAGGGAGAAAAAACGGATTAATACTTTTCCCAAGGGTATTTGCGCGTAAGTGAATGCAACGAATTCAACTAGAATTCGAACTCGGCTCTCCGATTTCTCGTTCAGAGTCCAAATTCACTGCAGCACAACGCTCATCCGTGGAAGAAGAAAAAAAAACATTGTAAGTTTTAGGAATTAAACTATTAGAACTCCTCGTAGCGAAGAGGGAAAGGTTAAACAAGAACGGATCTTTTGGAATATTAAAAAAATATTACGGAATTCTTTACGTAACTTTATAGGTGATGTATTTTCAGTTCATATGCGTTTTGTCTGGTTTGTTAAGTGGAGAAAAAAATCAGAATCAATGCATAATTTATACTACGTACTAAAATAGAAATATTAGCCCTAAGATTTATGTGGTTACTAAAGCAACGAAAGTGGTAAGGGTGCCAATAATGTGGGAAGGAGAAAAAACTGTTAAAGAAAGAAAACTAACAAGCAACATCATGTTCCCCTTTCCTAGGTAGCTAGCTTCACCTCTACGCAATCAAACGCCAATGTCATCAGAGTTTTTGATCTTGAAAAATAAAAATTACTATTGAGAAAAATCTTTGTTTTACTATTTTTCATTAAAATTCACAAAATGCTACGCTAAGTATTTTCTCGTAAAAATATCTTATTTTTTCTTTTGAATTTCGTTATTTTAATTTAAAATCCGCTATACGCCTAACTATTCTCTGCAACATCCCGGTTGAAAAGCATTGTATGAGCCAATCAGTATGTCTTGTTAGCGGGTGTATTACTGACCGCGCCCTCGTTGTGCTTATGGTCAATCCTATATTTTGACTACATTTAGAATTGTGTCGTAGTTTGAAACATAACTTTACAAACCAATGTATTCTTGAAACCAATTTCTGATTTACTTATTGATCTTTAATGAGAAAAACTGATGTATGTACATTAGATTCAGTGAAATATATATATATATATATATATATATAAAATCTTCGTTGCTTTCTGCCTAATATTGTATTGTTTCGAGAGCTCGAATAATCTCCATTTTCTAAAATATTGGAAAGTCAAAGCAAAAAGAGAGTACTCTTGCCACTGCCGGGAACACTAATCTAACTAGATTGGGATTCAATTTTTATTCGTTTTACCCTAGATTCTTTCCAACAAAACTGGAAATAACATCACAAACTTCGTTATTCTTAATCCTACGAATATTAACGTATTTTTCCGATTCTGTTGAAGTAGCTGCACTAAAATAGGATGTAATCGCTCCAAAAGATATGCAAAGGACTAATTGTTACGTTAAATAATTTCCAAATCATTCCATGTTTGGTGCAGATAACTGAATACTTTTATGTTGATGATAATGCTACCATAACTTTTTAGCCATTTTACATTTAAGAAAGATACAAAACTTTTTTCTTTTTTTTTTACGGAAACCACTTTAAGGTGACTTCAAGTTTCTGGGAAAAGTCATAAGATTGTGTTTCCTGTATGGAAGCGACTGACTTCATTGACTGAACACGGGTCGACTCCCCACCTCCCGACTCAAATTTTTCTGGACTATTTCTTCACGCTGAATATGAAAATCAAATCCATTTTCTCCCATCACATTACGTTTTCTCAGTACAGAAAATTTATATTTTGCTCGAAATAAGCCAAAATACCTATTTAACGAGATTAACGCATTGTTTATGCGAGAGCCAAGTAGAACTAACTTTAAATGTTTTTAGGTTAGAATAAACATATTAGAAAAGAAAAGTATCCCAATAACTTAACGAGTGCATTTTCAGTTTAGAAAAAAATTTCAGAAAACAAAATTCATCCACAGAAAATGAATTGCCTACCTTAAATTTTATCCCCATGAAGTAATAATTTTGATGAGTACAGAAGCACATAAGGGCATGTCAAAAAGCGAACAAATAGCTTTTCAGTTGTGTTAATAAGCACCAGGATGCCAAACTTCCCTGTCTAAATTTTTGGTGGTGATGGGTAGGAAAATTGCCTAGTTGGCTTTGTCTATCTGGTTTTCAGCAGCTATTTTAAGCGCTGATAAAGAAAATTCTAATCTTGCTAGTCACAAATACACTCGCCAAGCAACTCTAACAATCCACATTTATCAATATCCCTATGCATATTATACAGCGACTGCATGACAATACCAGACCTCTGTAAATTCAAGGGATATGATAAAATCTTATGACGGTTTCTGGCTTAAAGTGAAAACTACTAATAAAAACTTAAATCGCTGTTCTTGAATAACTTTTAAAAGCGTTTCTTATATGAAAAGTAGAGAAAAAACAGAAATCAAAGTTTTAAAACGCTAAGAACATTAAGAACACAAAAACACTTTAAGCAAAATAGAAATTATCTGTACTGAGAAAACATGATTTGATGGGGCAAAATGGACTTGATTTTCAAACTCAGCTTGAAAAATAAAATAGCCAGAAACATGTGCCCATTGCCCAACAACATTTGGATCGGAAGGAAAAAAAATGTCGACTGGTGTTATCAGTTGGAATTTATAAATCTGTATTCTTAAAACAGTTTTTCAGTAAATTAGACTGTGCATTTACATGCTTAAATTTACATGCGCATCTTTGTTGTTGCCATTGGAAGTGTTCAAGTCATATCTTTGTTATTTGGTAAAGCTCTTTTTGTAGTTTTATAGTGTTAGTTGATAGAGTTTAACGAAGGATAGTCTTTCTTAAGAACTAAAAGGATAGGTTAGGATAAGGAAAAAAAATCAGAGAAAATAATATTTTTATTAATACAATAAATTAAACATTAAAATATGACAATTATATGACCACATATTTTATCTGCCAACATCTAATTTATTAAAATAGTACTGATGATAAATATGATTTTTTTTTTTGTTTTTTCTCATGGTAATCATCAAAACCGATGGCATTATTTAAGATAAATCGACACTTCTGCCTCGTATCAGAACATCCGTGCGCACTGCCTGGAATCAAAGTGTTGATATCTTTGGAACTTTTGCTTCGGAAGTGTAGTACCTGTACACTCTGGGAAACGTGTTAAAAACTAACATGTGGATACACATTAAGTCTTAGTTATTTGTATAATTTTTATCCATACATAATTTCGTTATTCTCATAGGAAAAAATGGAAATTGTTTTCCTTTATACTTACCCTAAGTAAAAACTATGTTGCTTTCTATTTTTTTGTTTATGTTCAATACTTGTTGAATACTAAAAACAACATTCTAAATCATACTTGTAAAAATTATGAAGTCTTATTTATTTAACACAAGTTGCATCAAAAGGCTTCTCTGTAGGCTTGAGACGGTGACAAGCGTTGTGCTAAGGAGTTCAAAACGCAAAGAAAGAAACATTGTTCAGAAAGAAAAATTGTTCTCGGGTTTAATATTTTGAGCCAAGGAAAAATAAACTCGCAGTAAAATATTTAGCTATTAAAAAAGTTAATTTTGTTATTAATATTAATTAACAATATACTGTATATTATTATACCACAATTAACGCATATGCATGAATACTTTCCTACTGACAATAGCTTAAATGTTAAAATTGTTAAAGGCATGAAATGCATAAAAAATTGTTTTCTAATCGTAAGTCTGAATAATGAAAACGTGAAAATTTTGTAAAAGAAAATTTTATTTTTGTCCGAATATTTTAGATTAAGAATTATATTTATTTTATAGAGTTGGATTTAGGCCTTAAGAGACCCCTGAGCTAATAGAATTTGGACCCCTTCATTACGTATGTTCGCCGCAAAGCCCCCCCCCCCCCGTGTCTATAAAAAATGCATCAAAATCTAAATGGAACCCCATCGTATTAAAAACCAAAAATCCAACTATTGTAGTCCAAATACTATTGTTTCAAATTATTTCAAAGAAGCCCCATGAAATCTGAAAATAAATAAAAATTGGAAGTTTATTTTTCTTTTTTTAGTTTTATAAAGGCTCAAGACTAGAGGACATTTGGAAGTTCTTCTAGATTTGGGGTTCTGGGTTGCAGCTCATATGGCAATCCGATACTGATATTTTGCAACGGTCGAAACGTAAGCCCAACAAAGATGAGTATGACGCTCTACTCTAAACAGCAAAAGATAAAGAATTTATTTAATTTACTCTGTGTGTGTGTGCGTGTGCGCGCGCGTGTATAGCGGCGTGGGGCTTAGGGGGTAAAATGAACAGACTAATGAAGGATGATAATGACAAGGAAACATACGGGTAATTTTAACGAATAAGATAAGGAATTTATTCACTAATTTAATTTACATGCTTGAAATGGTGTCAGGAGCTTGTTTCAGGAAAATAAATCAGTATTCTTAATGTTCGTAGTTTTAACAATATTCAAAAAATGTTTAAGACAAAGAGTTTGTTGCTAAGACGAAGAGAGAGTTTGAAATAGCTTTCTTGGGTTGTTGAGAGAAAATTCTTTGAAGTATTACATGTTGATTGGAGACTGATAATATAATTGACAGTAATTTTCACTGGCAAGTATTTCAATGAAACTTTTTACATGATTTCAGACACTATCCTTAATTTTCCCCTCATTTATATACAATAAGAATTCCGCGTAGGATCGCTACTTTATTTCCTTCTTGGCTCACCGGAGGCAAAGTTTTCATTGGTCCAAAAATAATTTCACATAAAAAGAAATTCGCGAGCCTATCACCTTCGAATTTGAAGGGAGTGGGTGAAAGAAGTTATTTTTTATATAATTATTTTGCAATCACAACATACATATATATATATATATATATATATATATATATATATATATATAGTGAGAGAGAGAGAGAGAGAGAGAGACACTATTTAATTTCTTGTTTCATTTTTTTCTTTTTACCTCTTTCCCAACTTTTAATAGATTATAAGGTAGAAACCTATAATTAATATAAGAATTTTATAAACCTATAGAACCGGATTTCTTAATAAATATATGATTAAAAATTGATACCGAATTTCATTTTTTATAATGGGCACTATTGGGTTAATTTGGATGCATGTGTTAAACTAAGTTTAATAAAATCTATATAAAAAAATGAAATAGTTAAAAAAAAAAAAAATCAAAGTATTGATTCAGTAAACAATGACGGGCACTGTTGAATTTTTTTGAAAGGATTTTGGATCTTTTAGCAATATAATAATAGTCAAAAAGAAAAAAATAGCACTATCAATCAGTGAAATTTGTTTTCAAACTATTGAAGAGCTTAAACAAGTTGATAGTAGTAAACATTTAACTTAATTGTCACATGAATTAGAGGTGCTTGGTTTGTATTATTTTTCCGAAATGGTGTATGTATTTATTTCAAAAGTTTTAAATAACAATATTTCTGTTGGAAGCAAATTCGATTTTAAATAAACACCATTTTTAACATTTTTTTTTATTAGATCAACATGAAAATTAAGCGTATTATCTTTTTTTTATATAAAAAAAGTGAGACTAAAATATTTAAAAGAAAAATTTGACCGTTTAGAAAAGAACCAGTTTATACTGAACTCTCCCGTAGTTTTCGGTATATGAGGGTAAAAAAAACAAAACAGTAACTCAGTTTTTAGAACCAAACAACCGCACACAATTTGATTGTAATGTAGTGGTGAAAGCTTGCACAGTTGGAAGAGCCAAATACAGAGACCGGGTACACAGTGTGTCACAAAGTTCTTAAACGACCCTCTTTAGTATTTTTTTAATTCAACTTTCTTTTTCTCGTAGACCGGTTGAAATCCAACGCTATAGGACTCAATCTGTCTTGCTTTACCTATAACCGAGGTGTGGGTAGGAGGGTAGAAAAGATTCCACAATCCATTTACTCCATGTCTCTCTGAATAAATAAATTTAGAGGGACATTTAAGCGTGAAATGATTTTAAATCGTAAGTAGTCGTCGTCTTCTTCATGTGCCGTGTCCCTTCAAGACGTAGGCGATCATGGACTTCCAATTAGTTCTGTCTCATGTTGCTCTCAAAATCTTTCCCAAACTTCATTCTGCCATGCATTTGCTCAGGCCTATCAAGGAGGTCTCGCGCTGCTTTCCCCTGTCTCTCTTTCCCTCTATCCGTCCTACGAGTATTAAATTCTCCAGACCTTCCGTCTTCATTACATGAAACAAAAACCTCATCTGTCTCTTCCTTATATTAAGTAAGAGTTTTCTCCTCGTGTCCATACTCTCCAACACTCAGTCCATGGTATTTTCAGCATCCTTCTGTAAAACCACATTTTTGCTCCCTCAAGCCTCTCCTTCATCCTTGAGGAGATTGGCCAACATTCACTGCCATACAATAAGACAGATGCAATCTAGAAATCTCTTCTTTGTTTCCAAAGAGACTTTCCTGTCTTTCATTACTCTTGTTAGCTTTTGAAATGCGTACCTTAGCCATGCCAATGTGTCTGGATCTCAAGATTGCACTTTCCATCCTCTGTCAGCATGCTTCCTAGGTATTTAAATTTCTTTACTTGGTTTATTTTAGTTTCTTCGACCTGTAATTGGCATTTTATTGTCTTCTTTTTGCTGATGACCATACATTCAATTTTCTTGACCTTTATTCATAGTATTAATCCTTAAAGTAATATCTTAGCTTTTAATCACTTATTAGGAATTTTGAAAAGTTTTTGATTACAGATTTCTTTAGTTTTTATGTTTTCTAAGATTATTTGGGAAAAGAAATAATTGATGATTTTTTTCCTTTGATTTTTATTTTACTTGAAATTATTGTTTAATGTGTAAGATTGCAATTAAATATTTGCTTTTGTGCATGTGCTTATTTTAATTCAAAATATAAATTGATTTTTTCTACAAATTTAAATATTTGCCAAAATTGAATCAACCATTCCATGCTATGGGTAAAAATTAGGTGCTTTAAAAACAAAAAACACTTTGTCAAATGATTAATTTTATAAATCTGGAAAATAAAGTTTGTTGTTTAATTCATTTTGTTTACTCATTTGAATTACTTCAACATATACACAATTGACAATTCACAACAAGAACTTTTTTTTTTTTTTACAGAGTCAGAAAATTTAGGTGTCAAAATCATTTAAGGGTAGTTATTTATTGTATATTTCACTTATTTTCTATTGAGGCCAGAAGCTTTTAACTTACCTTCCATTACCTTTTAATTTAACTTTTTAAAAAATTAAACCCTGATTTTTTTTTTTAAATCGCATGAGTGTAGCTTTTAATATCAACATTTTAAATCTATAATGCATCTTGTAAATCTTAGGCTATCTTTTTCTTTGCTCTTACGATCATCAATATATTTTAAAATTCTGTTCAATTTTTTTATTTTTTAAAGTACACTCTATGACTAATATCTTATATATCTACATTTTACATTAAAATTAAGTTTTAAATTAATGATTCCTTTAGTCTTGTCACTTCTCTGTTCCCTCTAAAATATTTCAAGTTGTAATTTCATTATATTCTATTGCACACCAGGTGTCATACCAATGGAATTGTTTCCATCATTTACACATTAAACATCTATGATGCCAAAATTAGAATACAAAAGAGTTTATTGAAACAATAGAATGAAAATAAAATATTTTGATATAAATACCTTCATTTATATTTCAAATATCTTCATTACTTTATCATTTCAAAATGCGTTAATGTTCCATCAAAGATTTCTCGTAAGTCTTTATTCAAAGTATTAAGCAAGAATGACAATCATCCTAATATCATTTGATTATAATTGTTTTCAAAAAGTTTTTAAAAACTTTATAAATAAAGGAAAAGTATTACAAAGAGATTTGGTTGTCAAAGAAAACTAATTAAATACTTGTCATCATTCAAATCAAATCTTATGAAATTTCACATTGTTTTTACAATAATACTTATTACAATATATAATTTATTTATGAAAAAATAGATGATAACAGTAACTGAAAAACTGACATTTACCAATTTTGCCTTTGGAATTTCTGGCGAATGTAAAAAATACTGTACTAGAATCAACACAGACAAAAAAGCATTTCCGTCTTCTCTATGGAAGCAACAAGATAAATCATGTTCAATTTTGATCCCATCTTGTACATGCATTTCTTTGTTTTTTTTTTTAATCATATCACCCCGGGCAAGGCGGTAAGGCCACCGGTGTGCAGGGGGCTACATAAGAGTGAAAAGATTGGAAAAGAGAAAGCCGGAAACCACATCCTAAACAGGGAACAAGGGATGAGCCTCTACAATAAGACGTGGGTGGAGTGTGAACCAGGTGATAGTTCAGTCTATCTACTCCAATAGTCAAATCTTAAAAGTAGGCTAATTCTCTATTCATTAACAATTTTTTCTCTGATTTCAGCTGCAGCTGGATAATATCACAACCTTTTTGATGGTAATAATTGCACTAAAATGTGAACACGAGATGCAACTTTAGTGGTGACAATTTATTAGCCATTTGTTAGTGTGTGGAAGAAAATTTAGTAATTAATGACTAGTCACATTTTTATATTGTTGTATATCATAATGTAGTACAGGTTTGATAGAAATATAAAGTGGTTTCTAAAAATAATCAACACTTTTGCATGTAAAGTTATTTTTGTTTGTGCTTGACTTCAATGCAATTGAGCAAAAATGAAGATTGAAAAAACATAAGCAAACCTAATGAAAATTTTAAACATTGGTAAATATATCAAATTTGAAAAATTCTTTGACATATTTCACTGCTGAATTGGTGTGATCATGAACAGAATATTTTACAAAAACAAAACCTATATTACCTAACAAAAACAAAACCTATATTAGCAAGGCTAAATGTGATACATTTAAACATCTGAAGACTTGAGTCTTAACTTTATTTCAGTTTATCTTCTGTTCTTACTAAATCCGTACCTATTTGGAATATGTAGACCTTTAAAAGAATAAAAATAAAAAAGTTGAAATTAGTTAAAATCTAATTTCTATAACAATAAAATTACAGTAAAAAGAACAAAGCCAAGCATGCTGCTGCTAAACATTAATCAGGTTTTATCTCAGGAATATAGATTTTGTTCTTAAAATTAATTTCTGGTGTCATCAGTTCATTAAAAAAAAAAATTTCCTAAATTGTCTTGTATATTTGCCATTCTATCAGATTCTCATTTAAAATTTACTTTCATTTTAAATATTTTAAAACAGACCCAAATAATTAGCTTATATTTTTTAACCAAAAGCTAATGAATTTTTAATAAAATTAAAAATCTATTCCTATCCATAATGTAATCATTTCATTGCAAAAGCTGTTGATTTCCTTTCTATGATTTCTTTAAGGCTCCAAATATTCAGTGTTAATCTGAAACATTACTAGTAATTAGACTCAAAAAAATAATTAGGATTTATAAATATGTTTTCCTTATTTGGTGCAGCTTCTTTTTATCACATCCCATATTTGTAAGACATTTTTATTAGCATTCACAAGCCTTATTTTCAATAGCATTTTCTTTGGTTGACATCATTAATGAATTAAATGAATGTCTCTTCTGAGGTTAATAAAAATGTGATTTCATACACATTTGGCATATTATATGTGCTTACATTATTACATTTACACAAATTTCATATCACACACATTTATGCATTTTGGTATATGCATACTCAGTACTCATTGTGTACACATTTACATATACATCCATGTCAACCAACTAATTCTTGTATGGATATGCATACATTCAAGTAAATCTCTTTTCATACACATACAAATGTTTACTTTCATAGGCACATACATGCTAACACACACTTTGTAACTACTCCTACTCATTTCATTCTTCTTGGCCTTCAGCTGTCAGAAGAAGCTGATGCACTAATTTGAGGAGGTGCCTTTTTGAATATTCATCATTTTATTTCATGTTCCTTTCATTGAAGGCACTAAACAACTATTCTTGACCATTCCATTCATAGCTACATCCGCCAACAATCATTCCTACCTTAAAAGTCTGTCTTTTTTCAGTTTACAACAAATCAGTCAGAAAAAAAAATCTTGTATAATTTAAATTTCATTTAAAAAAAGGGTGGGGGGATTGTTTTGTTTTGTTATTCAAAACATTTCAAGTGTTGTACTATTTAAGAAATATTTTCAAAGCAAGTTTTCTTTTCTCGTTCTTCATTTATTTTATTCATACTTTAATTGTAAATTCCTACTTGTCGCAAAATTCAATTTAAGAATTAAGAATATTTAAATGTTTATACAAATAGGCCCTGCGAAGACAAGAATGCATATCTGTTTGGTCAGCAGATATGTAAAATGCAATATTGTTCACTCTAAAATCATTCTTGTAAGTGCAATTTTAAAATGACATATATTCAGATATTTTTCAAAAACAAAATGTATTCCATATACAAATATGCTAAAATACATTTGACATGTAGATTCATAAATAAAAGTTGTTAATAATAATAATAATTTGCCAATGCAAAAGAAACTGATTAGTGTTTAAGCATCGGAAAATAAAATTTGATTTTGTATATACTTTCTCCATCTAGTGAGGTGCCAAAAATATTTGTATATTTATGTTTTTTTAAAAAAGAGAATTAAAAATTGATGAAAACAGAAAACGAGCTTTGTGCTTGGCATTATAATTTGATTCCTTAAAAAAATATTTTCTACAGTTTGAAAGAAACATTAATAAAATGAAAAAATTAAATTTTTAATTCAAATGCTAAACTTTTTTTATTCATGTAAATGAACAGAACTTATATTTCTTTAAGAATAGTTTAAATGCTAATGATACAAAACTAATAGACTTTTACTATATTTTCTATTAAGGTTTTCTGATAAAATGTTTAATACATTTTTAGCAATATAAGAATATTATGAAAATGCAGTATTTTGTATTTCATGGAAAAAAAATTTTTTTTTCCATTTATTATCAATAATTGTTATAATTCAAACAAACAGACTTCAGTGAAAAATGATTTGTTCATACATTCAAACTATTGTTTTTAGTAATCAGTGAATAAAATTAATTTATTTTCTTATGGGCATCGTCTTCAAATAGATGAGTTTTAACATAATAATTAAACAGGAGTTTAAAATATAGTTGTCTTTTAAAATAAATGCTCATATGATTTTTCTGTTAATTTATGGCCAACTAAGTAGTTTAATACATTTGTTATCAACACAGATTCAGTCCATTTATATATGAACATGCCTGGCTCGTTTTCACAAATGATGGATAATAAAGAACAGCCAATCTCATACAGCTGTCAACAAAATAGGTTTGCATTGCTGGGCAGGTGATCAACACACCTTTTTAATTTTATATATCAACCCAAAAAGATCAATTCTATATTTTGTCTGATTGTATGAAATTTATCTTACAAGTATTTTCCACTATATATATATATATATATATATATAATAAAATATTGCAAGAAGCCATGAATGTTTTGTTTAAAGTGTAGATTTATTGTTATTAATATTACTTGCTTTTTGTATGATATATTAAGTGTCCATAATGTTGTGTTGCTACACATTTCGAGTCTAAAGTTGACTCTTCAGGCAAATGAATTTATGACTTTATATATCTAGATCTGTTTGTTTTTCTGATAGCCAAAGTATCATGCATATATAGATATGTGGTGAGCAAGTCAGAAAGTTTGTATGCGTGTGTGTTTGTTGTTTTTTTTTCCACACTCTCACATTAAATCTCTTCTGCCACCTTTCGTTGGCCATAAAAAATTTTTTTTACACTGACTTGTGAAATTTGATTTAGTCTTTATATTTCAAAGTTGTTTTCAGCAATTTTGATTCAACTAGTTCTTTTTGTTGTTTTTGGAATAGTATTTTTTGCAATGGTTCGCAAAATTTCTTTTTTTATTTTGATCACATTTGAATTTAGTGTATCTTAGATTTTTCATGTTGTTTTGTTAAGGGAACATTTGTGTTTCTTTATAAATATTTCTTCCTGCATCATGAGCATGTTATAATCTGCAATTTGGTAGATGGACATTACTCTGAATTTACCTCCACTACATTCATGTAAAAGTTGGGAAATGTACAATTTCCTGTTATTTGCTAGTTTAATGTTACTTCTGTGCAGGGCTACTTTTTTTTTTTATTCAGGCCTTGTGTTGCTCCTATGTATATTTTTGTACATTCATCACATTTTAGAGCATAAATTACGTTTTTAGAATTGCAGCTCAGATCTGTTTTTATTTTGAATGTAGATATGTGTCCGAACTTGAAGTGGTTTCCTTCTACGATTATGTTGCATACCCTACATCTTTTTTGTTGCATTTTGTGACACCCTGTATTGTGCGTTGCACAAATTTTGATGAGGTCAGTAGCTTTTTTAAATTTTTGGGTCGCCGTTTACTTTTAATTATTTTAGTTGTCTTTAAGATTTCCTTTATTTTACTATTTTTCTTGAGTAATTTTATGTATCTTTTTGTCTTTTGTAAATAATTCTGGGTTGCTTTAGTTGTGTGTGGAGACATATGCTAGAATGTTTTCTTCTTTTTCATGTTTTTTTTTTGTTTTGGGGATTCTGGAGAGATTCTAATGGTATTTCTTTCGCCAATTGCAAACCCTTGTTTATTAGTCGAGTGAGGTATCCTGTTATTTGTAGTGTTTTTCATAGTTCCTCTAGGTGTATTTTATGAAGGGTTTTGTCAGCTACCATTGTGCAAATTTGTCATGCAAGGGAGTAGTGGATGGATTTTAGAGAACTTTTAGTGTGGTGATTCTTGAAATGGAAGTATCGCTGAGTGTCCGTGGGTTTATGGTAAATGTCTGTGATGATGAAATTGATTTTGTTTTTTATGAGTATGTCTAGGAATGGCATTTCTTTATAGTTATATTCTAGCGTGAACTTAACTTTGGGGTGCAAATTATAGAGTAGATGGTGTAGTTTAATTTATGTCTCCCCATGTTAATCTCCAAAAGATTAAACAATTATAGAGATATCTCTTCAATGATTTAGTGAATTGTTTTTATGTCTTCCCCATATTTATGTACTATTAAGCTTTCTTCAAGATATGCTAGTGTGAGTGTTGCATATGTCAGTGCCATTTTTGTCCCCATTGCAGTACCTGTTGTTTGAATATAATTTTGGTTGTTAAATTGGAATGAATTGCTATCTAAAATTAGTTCTGTACTTTGTATAATAAATTCTTTTGTGAAATGTATGGGAAGTATTTCTGGGTGTTTTTCAATCCAAAATTTAATGGCCTGTTTACCTAGTTCATAAGGTATATTGCTATACAGGCAGTTCACATCAAATGTTACTATGAGTGTACCTTGGTTTACTTTTTGTGGTATGAAGCTTAGGAAATGTATGCTGTCTCTGATGTAGCTTTTTATTTTTGTGGTGTATGGTTGTAATATTTTATCTATTAAGTTGATCAGTCTGCTTGTTGGGCTGGCTGGCCCTGATGCAATTAGTTTGAATGTAAGATCACTAGGGTTTGGGGTGTGAATATATTCCGATTTTTGTTCCAGGATAGCTTCTTTGTTTGATTTGTGTATTTTGGGAGTCCATAAAAATTGCTGGTTTCTGAAACAAAGTCTGTAAGAAAATCTTTTTCTTTTTTCATTAGTATTCTACTATGTGTAAGGCAGAGATTTTATTTTTGAAGTGATGTTTCCATCAATATTATGATTCATTAATCTGTAGTTATTTTTGTCTCTTAGCATATCTTGAATATTTGATTTGTAGTAAGTTTTATCCATAATGACTACGGCACTGCCTTTGTCTGCTTCCTGTATTATTACATCATTGTTCTCACGGATGTTTTCTAATGCTAGTTTTTGTTTGTGTGTGAGATTGAAAGCAATCACAACCCCCATAACAAAGTCTGTGTTCCAGATTTTTTTCAACGAATGTTTATTTCATTTGAATTGTTGTTCTTATTTGGGAAATATTTAGATTTGTTTTTACTATTGAGCTATTGGTAGTATTATTATTGTTGTGTCATTTTTTTATAAGTATAGATTTTTGTTCAAATTCTCTAAGGTCTTTTTGGGGTGAGACAGAGTTTTAGACCTAACTTTAGGTAGTTTATTTCCTCTTCTTTTAAAGGATATGAGGAAAGATTAATAATAATGGGTTTTGTATTTTTCAAATTGGTCTATTCCTTCAAATCAGATGTTCTAAAAAATGTTTTCTAGTTGGTGAGGTATCTCTATATGTTTTGAAACTTTTGGATTGTAGGTGTTTGGGTTGGAAAATGTGGTGTTGGCATATCTGGGTGAGTATATTTAGATAGTGGGATTTGTAGTAGTAGTGTTGTCCATTTTGTTCTCTGGAGAATGTATAGGTACCTCTGCTCATTTCCGATGCCTGAATTTAAATTGAAATTTTAAAAAATAAGTTTTCTTTAAAATTAGCTTTAATTGAAAGCTAAGAGATTAAATTTAGTAATTCCTGTAAGCAAAATACACTGGTGTATTTTAAACCAAAATTATATTGACTAAAATCAAAAAATATTCTGATTAAAAAAGAAAAAAAAAATTCAATTTTTCCATCATTTATTATTGATTGACACATTTTGTAAATAGTAGCCAAATTTCAGTTTAAACCCCCCCCCCTCGCTGACACATTATGTCAATTTTTTAAATTGAAACTTATCTTAATCTGATTTCAAACAAGTAGTATTTGCTTACTGTCTGACGTCTGACCTGAAATGTATGATAAAAGCTTTTCTAAACTACGGTAGTCCTCTTATATCAGAGCTATCAGAGGTGACGAATGACTTAATGACAGCTGTCAAAAAAAAAAAAAAAAAAAAAAAAAAAAAAAAGGCAGCCAATACACTTGAGTCAGAATGAATGCAGTTTTCTGTAGTTTTTCATGTAAAGGAAATAATCCAAAACGCTTGTTAATTTCTAAAATCAATATGACCCCTATGGAACATCATACTTAATAACAATGAACATATTTACACACAAAAAAATATTTTTTGATTATTTTAAAAATACAGCTGCAGAATGATTTTATTAAACTTTTCAATAGGCAACATAATCATCAATTCTTAACTAAAAAAAAAAAAAAAAATCTAACCACAAGTTTTTTAAAGATTTGTAAAAGATTTTTAAAACTTCATAAATTATTGTAAAAAAAAAAAAAAAAATGAAAACACTTCTTTTAAAATTTCATTAGTTATCGAAATTTTTTTTTCCTTCAGACTATGTCCTTAATTTTTATTATTTATTCATGCAATTAAAAGCTTATCAAATTAAATAATATCAGAGTTTTATTGCATTTTTTATTTTACTCTTCGGAGCAGATTTTTGGATACTGTACCAAAATTTAAAATAAAAAAAATAGATGATTTATATTCCCCAATGAGTCCTGCATTTAACTAATAAAATTATAATTTGCAGCCAATTTATTAAAATTTCATGGATTTACGTGGAGTGGGGGTAACAGATGTAAAAAAAGAAAATATATATATATATATATATATATATTTTTACCAAGATTTTTAAAAAATAATTTAATTCATTTGTGAATGAGTACTGAAAGTTTCATTAAAATCCGACAATTATTTGATTTTTGCAAGAATTTCCAAATTAATGTGTTTGTCACTGGAAAAAAGTGGGTGATGCAATCATGTTTTCTATAGTAAACAGTAGTAACATTTTAGTGACCTGCTAACACAAATCAAAAGAAAATTTTCTGCCAAAGTTTCGAACGTTAGAAGAGATTAAAAATTTTTTTAAAATAAAGATTAGCAATTTAATGGAGGTACCTAGTTTTGTAGTTGTGTCATGAAATAGTAGCCCCTTACCACTAGTAACAATTTCCTTCACTCCATTGTATTAAACCACAAAGTATATTTTATATATATATATATATATATATATATATATATATTTTTTTTTTTTTTTTTTCCACATGAAAATAGGGTTACAGCCTGGTTAGTTTTGGGGAGTGTATTTGATGGGTAGATGTGTAGGTGCATGAATATTAAAATTATTAGGAAATAGTTGTTTGTTATGTGTGTCCGTTAGTAAGTAGTTCAGTATGACTGTGAGTGTACCCGATGTCTGGATGTGCTTGTGTGTGATAGTATGCTCTGAAATACTTACCTCTATTTTGTTTTTCATATTGGTTCCCTGGATATGTGTTTTGTTCATTTCTTACTAAGGACTTGTTTGGTGTATTATGTATTCTTATTGTCCAATTCCTCTTGATTTGGTAGTGTTTTCATCCATGTTAGTTTTTCTAGAATTTTCCGAGATTTCTCTTCCTCGTTGCATTTAGATTCCTATAATTCTGATAAAAATTTTTGGGCTTCTTTAGGGCATGTGTCTTATTTTCGTTAGTAGTGTGCTGTCTATTTTTTGTATAGTTTACTGCTCTGTCCTCTTGAATGAATATACACACACACACACATGCACACACACATATATATTTTCAGTGACTGGGGATAATGAATTTGAGCCTTTGATGTTCACCTAAATAGAGTAATATTTAATTTAATTTAAAGAATTTTTACTTTTTATTATGTATTTTGATAATCTAATATCACAAACATTTTCTATATTTTAAATGAGATTATTTACAAAGGTTAGAACATTTTTCATAATGTTAGTAGTTTTTCATTTTTCAGCATTAGTTATGAATATTGAAATGAAAAATATATAATCAATAACTTTGAAGTATCAGAATATTATCTTGGTAAGTGAAATAAATTTAATTTTGATGATAGCATGGTGATTCCTCTTAAAAGCAACATTTATAGTATTTTATTTTCTACTAGTATCATTAAAATACTTTTTATAAAAACAATATATACTGATTCTGTATTTCTGCAACAAAAATCTCAAAAGAAAGTAATTTTGCAAAAGCAGATGAATAATTTAGAGGATCCTCAAATTCACTTTGATCCTCCACAAAAAGACCAAATTATTTTATTCTTTATAATATATTGATATTTAAAATATTGAAATCTATGGGGTCACTTAGATTAATCTATCTATAAATGTTATGACAAAGATTGCATCTCATATATACACACACACACAAAAAAAGTGATTCCTGTAAGAACATTTTCCTGACAAGCAGTTTTCATAATAAAGTGCTCAATATCAAAAGACAGAGCATGAATAGAAACAAATATTCCCTTATTTGTTGCTACTTAGAGTTTCATGGAGTAGAAATCGATAAGTAAATATTTAATTTTATTGTCATTATTATTAATTTCATCAACTATAGGTCAAAAATTAAAGTTTATTTTCATTATCTTGAACAATATTAAGTCCCTTCCTAATTCTATAAAACATTACATTTGATAAGACTCCTGATGCTAAGCTTGATAAATTGTCTCTTGGTGATCTTCAGAGAAACATTGATTGTTATAATTGTAAAACTCTGTACTGAAGAAAAATACTGTTTAATACTTTAATTTCTAAATTGAGAATATTAGTTAACTAAAAAATGTAGTATTGGTCTTTGTCATTCAAACTGTAACTTGAGAGAAAAGGATCAATATGGGATAGTTTTAGCCATTTTCTGCGTTTTCACCAACTGCCATCTTCCTATTCAGATGCTGCTATTCATGACCTTACAAGTGAAGGTGATTGATTGACACAGTTTGTATGGTTCTTGTGATCATGGAATTCTGCCCTACCAACCCTTTAGTGTGTATTACATACATGACAAAGTAAGCAACTTGTATCAATCTAGAATTAGTTTGAAATTGATTCTAGCTATGAATGAATCTCATTGTCTGTATGTATTAGAGATGAGCATTCACAACTTTGTTCAAATTATTTTGTTTACAGGTCAGTTCAAGTAGACATTTATCAAATAAAGAAATAAAAATATTTTAAAACAGTAGAAAAGTGTTGTTTTTAAAATAAACCATTTTAATAAGAACATCAATGGTAAAATACTGAGAAATCACCATCTTTGTAACTAAATGCAGTTCAGTGGAGATTTGAATTTTCTGGGTAATTATAAAACACTTTACACAAAAGTTTATTATTATTAAAAACTTGAATTTTTTCACATTATAAACTACTTGTATAAACTGATTCTGCTTTCAATAATCTACTAGACTGATAAAATTTATGTTTTTCAAATCTCCCTGTTATTAAAATTAAGTAAATAAATTATTTAAATATACTGCCATTATTTTAATGTCTCACACATCAGTGTTAGTATAAAAATACAAATTTGTTTTGCACATGGACAACTATATGCATTATTAATATTATCCTTTGCATTGAACAAGTCTTCTCTTACATTGAGTAATATGCATTCACAAGACATATCTTTTACTAAGGAATGGATAATTAACAGTTGTCTTGGTGACAATTTATTAGAAAATGTTTTATTGCTGTCAGTGGGCAATAAGTATTGAAGTTATAGTAATAAAGAAATTAAAAATTTGCTTTATCAAAAATATCTTACAGAACTGTTTTTTAAATATCCCAGGCTAATAAAATTAATTTTTAAAAACTGTTTTCATTCAATAATTAAAAAAAAAAAAAAAAAAATATCAATGAACTGATGTATATAATTGCCCCCATCTTTAATTTTTTTTAAAGCAACTAAAGAAAAAAAAAAAACAAGAAAAATGTCAAATTTAAAAACATTATTGATAAATGAATTATATTATACTGCATTCAAGAATTTATAGGATACAAATCCTATATCATCCAACAATTAACTGAAACACCAAAAGTAAAATTGCACACCTGCAAAATCGGATCAAATAACTGAAAACATTTTGGATAAACCAGACCAAGTCAAAATTCACAATCAAGTGTGAAATTTAATTTTGACAAATAGGAAAAGGATTGACCCCATACTGAAAGAAAAAGACAAGCCAAATTTCGCAATCCAATGTCGAAATCAATTTTCGAACCAATGAAAAGCAATTCACAAAACTGAAAGAAAAGTTAAACCTATGTTACAAAACCTTTAACTATAAAAATAGAAAGAAAATGGAATCAATCAGTCTGATGGGAACAGGGATCTGATAATGACCTCGTCTTAATGTAAGGGAGAAATTTCAAGATGCCGAAACTGACATGTCTCGTAGACTTTCATTCATTCATCTTCTCTTTCCTATTTTCCTTTCTTCGTCTTCCCTCCCATGCCATCAATGAAACAAGACATCTTCAACTGACTCCTAAAAACTAACATCTGATAAGTACAATTTTCCTTTATTACTTTAACTTCCTTTTCACTTTCTTGCCAGCTATATAAAAAAAAAAGAAGGAAAGGAACACAGACTTCATTACTATCCTGTTAATCTTTGCATTTACACAAGATGACCTGTTACTTAAAACTACAAACTCGATTCCTTTTAACTTCGTACTACTTACTTTTTGAACATTTACATAGTAATTTCACTTACGTTATTCTGTTCTGTTAATAAAATTCTATTTTAAACATACAAAATACTTTATTCTTCCAATCTTCAACCACCTGGTGAAATCTTTAAATGTGGAGATTGTTGGCTATGTTTTGAAGTGTCCTTTTACCTGACATAACCAAAGCCACTACAAATCCTACTAATTGTATTAGTACAATTTCATTGAATGTCTTATTAAAAAAAAAATTTTTAAAAATTAAGCAATCATTCAAGCAACTTGTCAGTCATTATGAAATTCGCAATAGTTATTATTACTTATTGCATAGATTAAATAGAAATCAAAATTTATTCCTAAAATAAAGACTTTAAATCTAGTTTTGTTTTAAAATTGTTCTTGGGCAAAGGCTTTAAAACTTTAAAAACTCAAGAATCCTTTTCTATAAAAGAAAAAATATGCAGATACCTGTTTTTAGCATTTAATTTTGGGACATTATTTAATGAATTATAATATAAGGTAGAACTGAAAATAGCAAGAAAGGATTAAAAAAATGTGATGTTTGGTAATTCACTTAGATTTTGGAAAATGGATTTCACTAAGCATTTTTCAATGCCTACCTTGCAGTATATAATTTTTGATCTTCAAAAACCATTTTTATTTTAAATCATTACATTTATTTGAATCTCAAATATGAGAGGACAGTAGCAAATTGTCTCATCTACTGCCCCAAATACCAAACATTAGATATTTTTTTTAACTTCATGTTAAAACCAAATTCTTTTCAAACCCCTCTCATATGACACAGGTCAGCATACAATCTTTTTTGATAGCTGTATGTTTCTTTGTTACACTGTCAGATTCAATAGCTGAGGGTTTTATTCTCCAGTTGTTTACCTTTCAGTTGGGCAATCTTTCACAGAGTTTTGGTAATAGTATGGTGCTGGGTTTAATATTGAGCTCATTTATCCTAATTTTAAATTCCTAATATTAATTTAAATGTTCAAATACAGGCTTCTGATGAATTCTCAGATGTCCAAAGACTAGTTTCAAAACCAACCACTGATCTATGACAGTCTATTGATTCTTTTCCATATATATTTCAGTGTTTTATCTGCTAGTTACATCAAATACATATTTTCTACTTTCAGAAAAACAAAAAATATGAACATCTCAATTTCCAATTTAGCTACAGCAACCTAAAATGGAAATACCTGGATACTGATTTAATCCAAATAGATTCAGGTAAAATGTGTTTTGATTATAATTCTCTTTACAGAATCTTTTATATTGTACAAAAATTGCATTAGTTCATTTTGCTGTTGATTTCTGGGGGGAAGGGCAATGCTTTTATAGAACATTTCATGCAAATGTTCAGAACATCATATGACTAGAATTAAACGCAAGAAAGAAATATGAAAAAATATAAATAATGTATGTTATTATATATATATATATATATATATATATATATAGAGAGAGAGAGAGAGAGAGAGAGAGATGGATAAGTATATATACTTATTTGTGTCTGTAAATGTCATTTTTTTAAGTAAATGCCTACAAAGGCTGGCTGAAAAGTTCATAGGCTGACCAAGGTACTCTCATGGTATTTCCAACAGTTCTTCTTGCATCGATGTTGCATTGCTTGGATGCCATTGGTGAAGAAGCTTTCATCTTGTTAGTCAAAAAGTCATTAACAGCAAATAAATCATCACTGCAGTATTGGTTCTAGCCAAGTGTTTCTTCATGTTACAAAATAGATGATAGTCAGATGGGCCCACATGAGGAGAATCAACCAGTTTAAAGCCACAGTCATGCACAGCAGTCATTGAAACCAAATACTTGTGTACTGGAGCAAAGTCCTAATGAAACAAGACTCCTTTCATCCATTTTCTGCACATTTAGACACCTTAGCCTTTAATAACTGCCCCAGCATGTTGGCACAATTTCCATTGATGGTGTGGCCCCTTTTTGATGATAGTCAATAAAAACAATGTCTTTTACATCCAATATAACTGAGGCCATCACCTTCTCTGCAGATAACCTTAGCCTTTTTTTGAGCAGGTGGGAAGAGGTGCTTCCATTGTATGGATTGTCTTTTTGTCTCTGGCAAAAAGTGATGAGCCCAACACTCATCCTGGATTAGAAAACTGCCAAAGAAACCAGCTGCATCTGCCTCAAACAATGGCAGATTTTTCTGTGATGTGATTAAACTGCTACACTTTTAATCAGGTGTCAGAAAATGTGACACTCACTGAGCAGAAACCTTTGTCATGCCAAGTTCATTGTGCAAAATAGTCTCAACTCTCTTTCAGGATATGCTAATAGCATTGATGATTTGATTTATAATCAGTCACTGTCATCTATTACTATGTAGTGAACATGATCAAGGTTTTCTTCAGCGGTGGCAATTGCAAGACATCCAAACCTTGGGTTATATTCAAGACTCCCTTTACCCTCCTAAATTCAGCTACCCACTTTTGCACTACTGATAAAGCATCATGATTGTTCTTGGCATCTAAACCCTTTTTCTGCAAGTACTTGATAACACCATGGTGCTAGATTTTGTCCATATTCAAGAGAAGTTGCTACTAGTTACTTTGAAGTCTTCTTTGAACAGTCTGATGTCAGTTTACCTGGAAAGAAACAATATAGTTATTAATAAAATGAGTTGAAATTAATGAAATGCAAGATTTCACAGCTCTAGTATCACTCCTTCATAGTCAATATATGAACATTTCAGCCCATTCTTGTATCTGACAGTTTATGTATGTGTAAGAGTAAAAAAAAAAAAAAAAAAAAAAAATTTGGTGATAAAAAAGTTGAGTAATTTTAGCAAAAATATTTAATATATAGTTTCTGATTAACATAGCAATATTTCAACTATTATACACTATCTTACCAGAAAAACATTGCTATCGTTTTACAGAAAAAAAAAAAAATTAAAGCAGAATCAGAAAGTAATAGTTAAAGACAAAAATGTAACACCAAAATATTAAAAATCATTTGACATTTAAAAAGGTAAACTAAGATTTATTAAAAAGGTAAACTAAGTATTTATTAAATGTTAACAAAGCATGACAACTGCTTATAGGAATCATTTTTGCAGTTGCCAGTTGTACAATAATTCACATTTAATAAATATTAATCAGCTTTTTTTCATGATATATTAATAAAATTATTTAATATTAATAATGTTAATGATATTGTTCAATAATAATGAAGATATAAAAAAAAGATAAAAATAACATTAAATAAAGTATGAGTAAACTATCTAAAATTATAAATCCTTTACTTTTCTGATTTACCATCTTTTATCATTCTTAACAGAACAAATCTAATCATATTTATACAAACACAAATTCTTATAAAACAAATGATTTTGTCATTAGATCAATCACAATTTGAAATTTATATTAAATATCTAATTATAAAAATGAATGATCTAATTATTTAATGTAAATATTTTTGTTTTACTGAAAAAAAATGTGTTAGCATATTTTATGTAAAAAGAAAAGAAACATTTCTTTTTGTGTTTGTTGTTGAAACTAAGGCATTCTTGGCTTTTATTCATAACCCAGATTATATCTGCCATTGCTGCTTGCTTTGTATTAGTTTCTGTCAATGTGTTTCCATTTGTTTCATGATTCTTTATAGTGCCATAGCCAGATTGGACAAAATATTATCTCTTTGTAATCTTGGATAGTCATAGTCATATTGCCTTAATACTAAATACTCAGCAATATTATCCCAGGTTAATTAGCTGCAAGTCAGTTCGTTTATTAGACTAAGAACAACAAAATTGATTGAAAAGCTTTTCTCAAATGACAAATAAAAGAGACTTAAGCTTACAATGAAATCAGAATTTATTCTGGTGGTCAGAAAAAGTGAAATTTCTTACTTCAATGTTGAGATTTTTGAGATTACATATAAAGACTTGAGTCATTATGTTTAATCATATTAAACAATCATCCTCATTCATCAGATCGTTGTGATAAAATTTATCAGAGTATTAAAAGTCTGATTTAACTTTATTTGTTACATGATTAGTTTTTTTCTAACCTCAAATGTTTAAAATATTACCTTTTTCCCTTTATTCTTAAAACAAATTCTTAAAAATTTTATTCTTAAAAACTATATTAATCTTTCATTTCTATTTGCAGTAACCATACATTTGTAAAAAAAAAAGCCAATTTATAACAAGTAATACACTTAAACAATAAAGAATAGATGAAAATGGAATCAAACTTCAGTTCTTTTTCATTTTTGGATTCCAGATTATTTAAATGAATTAAACTAAAAAGAACATTTTATTTAAATTAATATTTTTTTTAATTTAAAATTTTATCATTTCAGAATTCTTGCAAGATTTAAACCAAATGCAAGAAATGTGGCTTACAAATGGTAAGTATTATTTATGAAAACATTTTATAAAACTTATAATTGTAATCACAAACAAGACTTATTTGCAGAAACTTGTTTTTAATTTCCTTTCACACTCTTTTGACGTTCATGCTGTTGGTACTACATTTTAATGTGAAATGTCATCATTTTAAATAGTGACTGATTATGAAGAAATTTAAGTATGAGGATAAAATAAAGAAGCATGGTATCAAGTCATGTTTTTAAACTATGGCATTACAATGAAATTAGTATTAGGATAAGGAGTTGTGATGAATAAATTTAAGGGAAAGTGTAGAAACTGATTGATTAATTATACTCTGTAGTCATGCAATATTAAAATTTGACATTACTGCAAAGAGATGAAGCAAAGTTTTTCCAGCTATTTTGAAATAAAAAATTGTGAGTAATTATTCATGCTAATTTTATCTTTCTTTTGCTTTGGTGACAGAAATGAAATCTAGATTCTGTATCAATTGAAATTCTTCTCAAGTGGAAGCATTTTATAACTAATCATCAGAGTTGTTTAATCCAACTTATTTCAGTAGACATAAACAATCCCCTATATTTCTTTCTGCTATATCTTAAGTATTGTTACTATTAAATGTGACTAATTTTTCTTTTTATCAGCTTACTATAACACAGAAGAAGGCGAACAATATATCCCTGAGAACACAACTCCAAAATCATGTAAGTTCTATTCAGGAGTTACAATCTTAATAGTGACACCTAAGGATAATTCCTATGTAGTAAAATAATCCAAATTGATCTACCTGGCCAGAACAAAAAAAGTGGATGTCAGAATTAGAAAAGATAAAAGGATTATTATTCCACAAAGTTCAAATTTTCCATTTTATAAATTGTTCTAAATTACTATGCACCTTTATGCTCCATAATTATGTTTGTTATTCATTTAGAATATATGATGATCTAATTTAATGTTATGACTCAGAAGATTTGCATATATTTTTATAATCTCCACATAAACCTCCTGATTGGATAAATACTTTTCATTTTAGCTATAAAGTGAAAGACCTAGATTTCAACAGCATTTTTGGGTATTACAGACACAAATTAATCTTTTAGGTTGTAATTCTAAAGAATTTGAAAGAAAATAAATGTGTCTATAATTATAATTTTACAGTTTTTAAATAGAAACCAATGGGGGGGAGAAAGAAAGCTTATAGGTGGAAAGAAATAGAATTGATAAAATTGGCTAATTTACTAACAAGGATTTACTTTTTAAAAGAATATCTGTAGATGCATGTATAGCTGTAAGTGCAAATCCACTTGGAATGAGAGGGAGTAAATACTGAAATAAGACACTGTTAGTATTTGCTTTCTGTCTGATGAAGTCTGCTAGATTTCTCAAGCCACACTTTGAGTTTTAGTCTTTACTGAATACTCAAAAGAATTTTTTTTACTTCATATTAAAAAAAAAAAGTCAATATGCAACCAATGAAAAGAAAAATCCCGTATTCTAAGCCCCTTTTTATAATTCAATAAAAATATCTACTGGCATTCTAAATCATTAATAACTTTAATAATAGTTATTAAGTAGTTCAGAACTGCTTTCTAAAATACTCTGAGTGTAAATTTAAAAACAATTAACCAAAGTAATTAGCAAAGAAGGAAAAATGGTAAAGAAGAATATCTTGTGATTGCATATTTCTAGTTCAATAAAAAAATAAACAATGGAAAAGTTTGAATTATCTTCAGCTTTGAGTACATTCTTTTAATAAAAGAAAATATAAAAAATTTCTGGTCTCTTCCTCTATTAGCATAACTTCAGTTCTTAATCAAAAACTAAATTACACACAAAAAAAAAAACAAAAAAAAAAACTAGTTTTATCCAGCTGTGCGCAATCATTTTTAGTATTTGTAAAATCCATGTATCTTTCATAGTTTACATATATATTATATACCTCAACAAATCTGATCAAATAAACTGATGACATGTCCTCAGCTGAGAAAAAATAAAAACAGAAGATTCAAACCAAGTGGATTTCATTTTTTATTTTAGTTTTGTTGCTAATTGTATTCCTCTGTGAGGACCAATTAGATTGTTTCACTCATATTGGCTGAAACCCTTCAAGTTGGTCTGCTTGTGAGATGACAGGATTCTATTGTCGTTGGCAGCTGACAGTTCATAGAAAATGAAAAAGTCAGATACATTAAGTTGCATCCCTTGCAAAATGACAAACTAGCACAGTACTTCTTGGGGAATATGAATCAAAAGTAAAAAGTAGCATTTTTATTTGCCATTTTTTATTAGATTCTGTGGAAAGAATTTCTTTATTAAAACTGACAGCACAAACTATATTTTTTGGTTGTACTTTTCCCAAATATAATAACTATAGCCTTTACACAATATCTTAACAGAACTTGTGGTTTTACAAAAGAAAGCTATGACAATTACTTTTTAGACAGAGTTTTGTACATTTTATCAAAACCCCAAAAGATGCAATCTGATAAATTTACTTAATTCATGCCATATTGAGGATGATTATGATATCTGTACATTTATGTGATTTAATTGGCTTTAAATCAAGTTTAGCATTAAGTTACAGTTAAGTTATGCTACAGATTGAACTTGTTACTTATCTTAAATCACTACACAACTTTGTATGCTCAAAATCAAAAATTATATTTCATGATTTTGTTTTTATAAAATAAAACTAATTACTAAGTGGTAATTTAGAAAAACAAGAAGGTCTTATGGTCAAAATGTTCATGTTGTTTTTAGTATTAAGATAAAGACTAAAAAGTATTTTTAATTATTTTAATTTCTTTTTTAATCCTTTCGAGCATGTTCTTTGGGTTAAAGATTTTTTTTTTTGCATCAAGTGTCGAAGTAATTACGACTGATCAATATTTTTGCGATTTTCTCTCCCACCCCGGGTGAAAAACATACTGATTTGGAAATTCTTGAAAAATCAAATAATTGTCAAATTTTAATGAAACTTTCAAATTAATTAACAATTTCTACTTGAAATATACCTGCAGAGAGTATTTTTGAATATTAGGTGAAATTAAAGAATCATTTTTAGCTTTTTCAGTTAAAGCTAAGAAAAGTAAACAAAAGCTTCAAGAATGCTTTTTCATTTTAAAAAAAAATCATTTAAACCTTAGGTATCGAAAATAGTGCTAGAAGTCAGTAAGGTATATTTTGACTTTGTTCCACGGTGCAGGGTATTGGTCAGATTTTTTTTTTTTTACAGCCCTATTTAAGCCGGACCTCAGGTCGGTATCATTTCTGGTTGGAGTGAAACCAGGTCTTCGACCACCATTAATTTCTTCTTTGATATCTAGAAAAAGATTGATCAGCCAGGATGGTATTTTAAGAAAACAAAATTTCCGAGAGGTGTTAGACATGTTTACAACTCATCCAGATGTGACTGTGAGTTATCGTTTGACAAGCTCTTCTGTCTTTCAATCCAACTGGAAGAGTTTAAACACGGAGAGGACTGCTTTGACCTTGTAATTTCCTTGAAATTACAACTTAACTTCATTAAACTTAGTCAAGTAGTCTAACAAGTAATCGATAATATCCTGCTTGATTTTTCTTTGTACATCAAATAAATTTTTTTTAAAAAAACAGTCTAGGAAGAATTTAAAAAAAACTGATCAAAAGAAAATAAAAAAATCTCATTCTCATCAGTTTCATTTTGATAGCTACCTAATTTCTGTTGGGAACAACCAAAAACTTTTCAAAATCTTCGCCATTCTCAGTTGAAAAAAGTCGAAAATTGAGTGCTTGTGCTTTCATTTCATTGTGTTTAGTAACATCCCTAAGCAATCTTCCTTTCTAAATATAAACTTAATATTTGCAAAATAAATATTGCAAGAAAATAAAAATTTAGGTAGAGCGACACTTTTTAAAAATTGATCGGGGGAAAAAAATCACTTTGGAAACCGATAGTCAGAAGGAAAACTTAAGAGGATTTTTAAATTTGTTGACTATAAATAAAAAATTAGAAAGTTTAAAATTCTAACATCATAAAATTAAAACAACCCTGTTTGCAGAGAAACAATGAGAAAGAAAAAATGCAAAAGAAAAATACTTACTTTTTTAAAGTAACAGTTATCTTTTAATTGACGGGAAAGCTGCTCTCAAGTCTCAGGGGATCATCTCCTCAGGAAGTACCTCTCCTTTGGTTGGAGAATGAAGTCATTTACTTGGTAACCCCAGTGAGCCTGAATGGCTTTTTGCACATATACTTTCCGGAAATCCCACTCCAAATACCGACCTTGTGTCACATTCTGCTATGACGTTTGCGCATGGCAATATCTACTTACTGAGTAAGACCAGGAGGACGAAAATTATTGCATTTAACTGATTTTTCTGCCAATAAGAAAAGTCCTCTCCTCGGCCAGATTGACATTTCTATTCAATTTCCTTTGCTTCCAAAAATACATTGTAGCTTAATTCTTAAATCTTATCGCAAATATTTTCCGACTGTAAATTTAAGGAAGTTCCCACCATAAGTATAAAAATAAAAGTTTTTAAAATTTTTTTGATGAAATAATTGATCGCTTCTTACAGAATTTCACTTGTTTTTTTTTTCGTTTCCTCGTTTCAATCCGAAAGTTTTAAAAAATTGTGAATGTGAATCCAATACATTTTTTTTTACTTTTTATTTTTAGTCACGAAATTTTCACAAAATTCTAAGAAAAATATTTTTATTGAATTATTTTTAAAGTATCTTTTTTTTTTTTTAAGTACAACAAAAATCTTAGACTCCTTTAATGATTATGCAAACACAAAAAAAAAATCTTACGTACGTCCACCTTTGATCGTCAATGATAATGGTGGTCGAAAGAAAGGAGGTAAAAAAAAATTGAAAAGGCAATAGCCACGATCTTTCAACCGACATCAGCGCTCAAGTTATAAAAAAAATGAACATCTGTGTTACAAAAAAATAAAATATATGATACCAAAATAATTATTTTATTTCTTTTTTTTAACTATTTGGCATCCCCGACTATTAGTCTATGGCCAATGACGGTTAAAGTATTTTTGATCATGAGCATTTAAGGAAACGGAATAAAAAATTAGCCGTTATTTAAGCAAAATATTAATAAATGTTTTAAATTTCAATCGATTAAACTTTAATTAAGTAATGTCGTTCAAATAATAACATTTAGGCACCTACAAGAAAAAAAAAAGACATAAATTCAAAATGTATTTTTAAAAATGAAAAATCTTAGTTTTATTTGCAAGCTAATAGATTTTTTTTTATATTTCCAATAAGTAAAATACTTTGCTGTATTTCAAACCAAATTTAAATTGAATAGAATTATTTTTAAGTCGTTAAAATCGGCCATATTAACAAATATGTCAATACAATATAATTCATTGTTGTTACAAATCATTCAAAAATGAAAAGTTTAATCGATTGGAATTTCAAAAATTTAATAATATTTTGCTTAAATTTTGCCTTGGTCTAGTTTTTTCCAAAATGTTTTTAGTAGTTTTGATTCATTTTTGTGGGTGTGCAATTTTACTTTTTTTGTTTGAGTTAATTGTTAGATTATATAGGATTTGTATTCTATAAACAAACAAAATAACAGAACCACTGAAAGAAAAAAGACAAAAATATAAAATTATTTTGTATTTGCAATAGAGTGAATGCAAACAAAATGTCTAAGTGTGGGTGAAGTGTAGTAATTTTGAATGTGTGTAGAGTTAGTATTGTCTGGAGTGAATGCATTTGGCAGGTCAGTTGACCAGGATCATAATGGTAATCAGGAGAGGCCTGAAGGGGTTAGTGCAACTTGATCAAGTAAAAATGTCTGTTAATTTTGTATTCTGGTTAGATAGGAGAACAAGCAAAAACAGCAATAACCAGTTTGTGGGGTGGTGTGAAAAGATAACAAAATTGTTGATGTAGAGGTTTTTAGTTGTCATTAGAGTAGTTTTGTAAGGAAAGCAATTTGAAGGAAGCTTAGTCTTGGAGTTGGTGCATTTGGTGAGGTGGTTAACCAAAGTCATGGTGGTGATAATGAGAGTCCTGGAGTGGATTCATGAAGCCACAAATCTAACTTTGCTGATACAGAGGGTGCAAGCAGAATATCTCTATGGACATAGTATGGGTGCTTGAAAGAGGGTAGGTCTCTAGTAGATATGTGTGTAGACTCAGTTGACTGAAATCATAGGGGTGAGCCTGCAATGTAGAATAACAACAGTTGGCTGCATTCTGAGTCAGTCGTTCATGTGCAGCTTTTTAAAAAGCAAATCTAGTGGCTCCAGAGTTCCTCTTGTTGGCAACGTTCATGATTGGATTTTTTTGTTATATTTTTTTTACTTTTGCGATGATTTGTTTTTTGGGCTGAATATGATGCTCTGAACCCTTGAGCAGAAGATGACTTATTTTTTTTATATTTTGCGTTTTAGCATTCACATCTAGGCAGTATGTAGAGTGAATCAGAAAGAAATTTAATATTTACTAAACCAATAAAGTATATATATATTTATTAATTCAACTCTAATATTGTCCTAAATATATATTCTTTTACATTTAGAAAATCAATTTATCCATTGTTCTAAACATTTTTCGTTTTTATTTCTATAAATTTATTTAGTTATTTATTTATTCAATAGTTAAAACTTGTCAATTTGCATATTTGTTTTCACTTCTGATTTAAACTTTATTCCAATAAGATAAGATTATTTTTAGAACCTTCAATCTGTTAAAGTTAAAAAATAGATATAAATTTTAAAAATGTAGATGTTTATACAACATCCTAAATAATCCAAATACCACATATCAAATATTTGGGGAGTTTGCAGTTTGAAAGTTTGGTAAACAGTTATAGGTTGAAAATTGAATTAGTTGTTTGAACAGTGAGGAACAATGTTACCATAACTAAAGATCATCAGAAAATACAGTGAGGTGAAACAAGTATTTGGACAGTAAAAAAATGGATTTAGAATCATATATTGAAAGAAAAGCATTGTCTAAAGCTCACAATATATTTGTAAAACAATTATAAATGCAAATAAACAGTAAAAATAAATTATTTGACACGTATATATATTTTATATATAATTATTAAAACAAGTAGTGAAGAAAGTATTTGGACAGTTCTGAAATTATGTTTAAAATTAATGTTTTGAGTATATTTCATGCTCGAATGTGTTAGAATTTTATGGAATAGTCTAGAACATGCATTACTTAAAGGTGTTAGCTGTCTTGATGGTCAGTTCATCCCAAGATGTCGCACTAACAGGATGCCAAAGCAAAGAGAGCTGTCGAAAGATCTTAAAGATCAAATTATTTCTGCACATAAAGAAAAACAAATACCATCATAAGATTTCTAAAGACCTATGTATACTTGTGAGCACTGTTGGGTACATAATTAAGAAATGGAAAGTCTTCCGTACTCATAAAAAAATGCCAAGGACAGGTGCATTGCACAAAATATCACAAAAATGTTCACGGAAAATAGTATGGCAAGTAAAAATTGACCCTTTTGTGACTCAGAGAGAACTTCAAAAAGATCTCAGCAATGCAGGAACTCATGTATGCAAAAGGACCATAAATTCTGAACTTCGCCGATAACAATTAAAATCTCGTTCTCCTCACAAAACCCCATTGCTAAAATATGTCATTTAAAATACAGACATGAATTTGCCAAAACTAATTTACAAAAGTATGATGACTATTATAGGCAAATTTTATGGTCTGATGAAAGCAAGATTGAATTTTATGGCCACAATGATGCTACCTATGTTTGGAGAAAGGATGGAACAGTCTTCAATCAAAAGAACACCATGCCCACTGTGAAGCAAGGAGGTGGTAGCATTATGGTTTGGGGATGCTTTGTATATAATGGTCTGGGACAACTGAAAATTATTGAGGGCACAATGAATGCAGCCAAATATATTCAGATTTTAGAAGATTGCTTGCAGTTATCAGCTGAGAAATTAGAACTTGAACCAGATTGGGTTTTTCAACAGAACAATGATGTGAAACATACAGCCAAAGCAACATGTGCATGGCTTCAAAACAATAACATCAACATGTTGACATGGCCCAGCCAATTGCTGGACATGAATCCAAAAGAGAATTTTTGGAGAACACTGAGGAATCAAATTTGTGAAAGGTGACCAAAGAACCTCAGTGAATTGAATGTTTTTGCAGAAGAGTGGGCTAAAATTCCCACCAAATCATGCCAGGTGCTTGTAGAGAGCTACAGGAACAGACTGAGAGCTCGGGTTGCAAATGAAGAAGAACCAACTAATTATTAAACACATTTAAAGCATAATTTATATTCTGTCCAATTACTTTTTTCACTATCTATTTTAATAATTTGTATATATACATGTCAAATATTTTTTTTTTGCTGTTCATTTGCATTTATAATTGTTTTACGAATATATTGTGATCTTTAGACAATGCTTTTCTTTCAATATATGATACTAAATCCATTTCTTTACTGTCCAAATACTTGTTTCACCTCACTGTAAAACCATTGAAAAGGTTTCAAATTCATGATGCAATCTCTTTAATGAGAGCCAGAGTTTCTCTACGGTGTTTTATGATACCAATTATTTTAAGTTTGTCTTGTTTTTTTGTTTTTTTAAAATCAGTATGACTCCATGCAAGGCAGTAAAGCTACTAAAACACAAGAGTTTACAGGGTGTGGAAAAATTAGGAACAGAAATGATAATGATGAGCAGAAAGAGAAGAGGAATCAGGAGAACAGTAGATAGTTGACATTGCATTTAAATTTTTATAGATTAAAGTTGGCTGGAAAGCATGGAGCTGAAAGTGAATTCCACAAGTGAGAAGTGCAAGAAAAGAAACTGTTAGCATAGAATTTATGGCTACATCTAGCCAGCTCAACTGCAAATTGATGAGATCTCATTGTCAGTCTAGTACTGTGCTTAAATTCAAAAACTCTAGGTACCATAGTGAAGAGCTCATCTGAACAATTACCATGAAAGTATTTATAGAAGAAACATAGAGAGGCAACTTTATAAAAGTGAGAAAGTGACTGAAGCTGTGCTGCCAGATCAGGACCAATAATATTGCTGATTCTTCTTTGGATTTTATCAAGGAGCTCAAGGTAAACTGCATGAACAAATGGTAAACTTATAAATGTGTAAGATTGATTCTAGAGAGTAAAATTGTTTTGCCCAACACAGTGAACCAACATTTTTAACAGCTGATCTAGCAATGGGTTCAATATAGTCTTTCCACTATATAGTCTTTCCACAGTTTAGAATGTGATCTTGAGAAGGTGCAACAAGTCACTTTTCTGGAGGTTAACAACAGCCATGGTGATGGAAGGCTGTGAGAATGGTCTACTCAAATGATCAATGGAGAAAATTTTAGTTTGAAAGGTGTTAAAATTAACAAGCCATTTTTGGCTACAGTTAACAACAGACTTGAGGTAATTTTGGACATCAGCTGCTATTTTGACCATGTCAGACTGATCAGCTTTAGTATAGAGACAGGAATAAATGGTTGTCTCATCAATATAAATACAAAGTTCAGAGCTGATATCATCAGGAAGGTCATTAATTAAAATTAAAAACAGAGTGGAGCCAAGGATGGAGGACACCAGCGTTAGTACAAAAGGATCTAGACAAGTGGCTGTTCAGAATAATTTTCATTTCACGATTTGATAGGAAAAACTGGATCAGTTCAAAAAAGTGTCCAAAGACACTGTAACTTTTCTACTTGTGAAGAAGATCTGAATATCATACCCTGTCAAAGGCTTTCGAGATGTCCAATGCCATACCCTGGTCTTTAATATTTTTATTGAGAGCATGATAGACTCTTTTCGTAATTATCATCAGTAAATCAGCAGTTGACCTGTAGAAACAAGAGCCATATTTCTTGTCTGAGAAAAGACTCTGTGATGAGAAATGATAGACCAATTCAGCATTGATTAGGGCCTCTAGGAGTTTCCCAAAAAGAGGTAGAAGGCTAATAAGCCAATAGTTGGCAGTGTCAGACGACTCACCAGAGTTATTAAAAACTGGAACAACAGATGATGACTTGCAGTAGGCAAGAAAGCAGGAAGCAGTGAGGCATTTATTAAACAGTTTCGAGAGAACAGGAGCCAGTTTGGGGCCCATTTATTAATAAGTATTACAAGGATACCATCAAGATCATATGCTGTGTGGGGATCTAGGTTAGAGATCATAGCAGAAACTATGGAAGTGCTTGTATGCATGTAACTCAACAGAAACTCAATTCTAAGTGAGAAGGAAGGCAGGGATATTCCGGATGAGTCAAGAGTAAAATTTAAGAAAAATTTATGGGCAAAGCATTCAGCTTTATCACCTCAAATTGATTGAAGAGAGGATGAATAGAAACCTTACACTTATGCTCTATTACACTAGATAGATTTAATAAGAGAAAAAAAAGTAAATAATGTAAGATTATTAAAGCCTGAATCATTGGAGTCACATATATATGGAAATGTCATCATCCTAAGAAATGTGCCCCTGAGCTGATTACAGTCCTCTCCAAACTCTCTAACTACGACCTCACTGCTTCTTGCTTTCCTGCTTGTTGGAAGTTTTCCTCTGTAGTTCCTGTTTTTAAGAACTCTGGGGAGTCCTCTGGCCCCTCTAATTATCACTCTATTAGCTTCTTACCTCTTTTTGGCAAGGTATTTAAGTACCTCACATCTCACAACCTTCTCTCTGACAAACAGTATGACTTCCACTTCGCCAGGTCTACTACTGATGTGCTAACAACCACCACTGAATATATATACCAGGTTCTTGATGAGAATGATGAAATTTGAGCTGTTGCTCTTGATATCTCAAAAGCATTTTGCAGGGTTTGGAAGCCTGGCCTTCTGTACAAGCTATTGTATTTCTGAATGATTGTTGGATTTAATCCAATCATTTCTATCAAAACATAAAATGAAAGTTGTTTTGAATGGGAAAGCTTCCAGATTCTTTCATACAAATGTGGGTGTCCCTCAAGGCTCTATCCTAAGTCATTCATTTTTTCAGATCTTCATCAATCATATTCCTGATGTAATCAGTTCCAAAGTAGGCATCTATGCAGATGAGCCACCATTTACTCCAGTCTCAATAGTAAATTTGTCAAAGCAGATAAAGTAAAGAGAAATTTAAAGAAACGGCTCATAAATTTTAATGTCCCTAAAACAAAGCTGCTTTCCTTTAACCACCATAGAGAAAGTTTCCTACTTACCATCGGAATGGAAGATGCTAGTTTCCTAGATAGCAACACACTGTGCCTCCTTGGCCTCATTCTCTCAACTGACCTCAAATGAAACAACTACATTGAATCTATAGCAGCATTTACTGCTAAGAAGATTGGGTCAGTATGTCGAGCCAGAAAGTTTTTCTTGTCAGAATCCATTTTGCACATTTATAAATCTACCATTTGTCAATGCTTTGAGTACATTTACTATATTTTGTAAGGTGCTGTTGCTGTTCAACTTGAAGTTCTTGACAAAATTCAAAGGAGGATCTGCAATGTCATCAATCCTGACTTGGCAGCACTGGTTCAGTTACTTTCTCACTGACATAATATGGCTTCCCTCTGTCTTTTCTACAAGTATTTTCATAGTTACTACTCTGCCAAGAGTTTTTCCCTAATGCCCTAACCACATGTATTTACATATGCTACTAGACTGGCATCAAAATAGTTAAATGCAGCTGCCTCTCCTACTCTAATAATTTATTTTCTCACACTTCCATTTGTGGAACTCCCCATCTATTTGCTTACTTCCCTGGTAGCTACAATCTTCAAAAGTTTAAATGCAACATCAGTTGCCATCTTCTATCTCCTTGATTCCCATCCTTCTTTTATCCTTTCTTTGACATGCACTGTACGTTGTTTTTTCTCTCACTCTAACCCCCTGCACACTAGTAGTGGTCCTGCCTTGCTTGGGGTGAAATGATTATAAAAAAATTTCCTTCCACACACACACAAATGCTTTTATACTCGTAAATGAATGATTGTAAAAAATCTGTGTGTGCACACATGCATGTATAAAAATAAGAAATCTAAAATGACAGGAAATACATGCATTTTAAATATCCTTACATATTTTTTATTTATGGATATCATCAAAACAAAATGTGGAACATTTTGTTTTGATGTGACAAGCAAAAGTAACAAGCAAACCTGCAACTATTGTTGCCAAATATTGCATGCACTTGACTTCATTAGCTAAGATAGATATTTTTCTCATTTATATGAATGCTCAAGCGCTAATTTGTAAACCAGCAGCTGTGATTCAAGTCATTTAATATTGAGCTAATGGTCAAGTGATGCATTGAGCAATGAAGTGTAAAACACACACACACACACACACACACACACACACACACAGAGTAAAAGACACCTGTCCCCTTAGCATGACTTGGCAATATGATTACACAAATTAGTAACTGAATGGAAGCAGATGGTAAAACAAGAATGCATTTGGTAATTCAAAAAACCTTTGGCTCAATTCTTTAAATGGTTGTTGTAGGAGATTTTTTTTATTGTTGTACTAAATAACAATCCACTTTCCCCTCTCTTTCTTTTTTATGTATATTTTTATAATATTTTCTTTTATTTCATGTGCTGTTATTATTGTCATCATTGTAACCATTTTCTTTTTCTTAAACTTTGTGACTAGTGTCAATATTTTTATTGTTCTTCTGTTCAAGTGTTTATTACTAAACTGATATTTATGCCTTGTGGTTTTACAAGTACAAAGTCAATTACTGTTCTTTGAAATTTAATTTTTTGTCTCTAAGCCAAAGTTAGACAACTTATATCACCAATTATGCATAACACCTCAAACCATTAATCTTATATTAAGCTACAGTTAAATATAAAAGCCTCTCAGAATAATTATTGTCACAATTACAGTTCTTACCTTTCACCAAACTTTATTATTTGTACTTTTCTTTTTACCATAAAATTCTCTTATTGGTACCAAGATTATCATTTATTTCTCCCCCTCACTAATATTTTTTATAACTTTATGCTTCCTTTGTTACTATTTATTGAATATTATAACTGTTTGCAAATGTTAATTATCAATAAGCTTCTTTCCTGCTTATTCCTCTTATTGTTTAAGAAAAAAGAAATCACCACACTTGGAGTTATTTCATTTAAATTGACATTTTTGTTAATTTATACTTAAATGTTGCTTGGAAATTGATGGTGTAATTGGATTTGAAATTGTTAGACTATTTTAATACTGTTGTGCTAACAAAAATGGTGCTATGATGTGCTGTTTGTGCTGTGTTAAGAAACATAATAATTAGACCCTTGTCATATAGATATGAAAACTAAAAGAAGATTCTTTTTAGAGATAAATTATTTAATAACAAAAACAAGTTTATTTTCCCATAAAAAGTTGCACTTAATTAAACAAATAGTAATTAAAATGATGCATAATCACAAAAAATAGTCATCCCAGGTTCAATTTCTGATTACAAACATTGTCATCACATCCATTGTACACTTGTATAAATCAATTGCATGTCGCTTATCAAATATAAGAAGAGTTAATGACAGAAAAAAATAGCTAACTGCATTAGTAATCTTGTTTTTTCTTTATTTGCCCTGGAAATAAAATGAAGTGTGTTGCTGTATCATTCACTAAAAAAACTAGAGTAATTTATGAAGAATCATGTTTATTCGCTAAAAGCCGAGATAGATAAACATGAATATTTACAAGACATTCTGAAAGGATATATTAAATTATAACCACTTCTAGAAATATGAATTTATTGAATAAAATGAAAAAATACTTAAGTAACTTAAGCATATTTTAAATGATTAAATGATTCAGAAAAAAAAATATAACCTCAAATCTGTAACTTGCCAATTTAGATTGTTTTTCAAACTTTAACAATGTAAACATTAATTTTATTATTTTAAATATTATATCTTTTTGTAAGTATAGTATGTGAATTTTTTCTGTCTATAACAAAAAAGATTAACCATGTTGCAGTGGTGGAATTGGGTAACCTGGAAGACAAAACCTTTTTGTTGTTACTGTTGTGGAGGTTAATTCCCTCTCCAGCCTGGCAAATGTAAATTCAAGTGAAAAGAATACATTGAATATGGGTAAATAAATGTATAATTTATTTACATATATACAAAACTAGTAACTTCTGTTTCTGTTGCTAAGGCAACAGCAAAAGAAAATGGTAAAATTAGAATTGAAATAGATATTACTGTTAGCTGTCATTATTATTTCTCTCTCAGTAGAGTCAGTGTTGACATAAATGCTGGTTTGTGTCCATCTCTCTCAGCTTGTCAGTAGTGACATAGAAGCTGGCCTCTGTTTAAGGTTTGTTTGAATTAGAGAATATATATCTGTCAATCAAACCCAAATTAAGGTTTGGGTTTTTGGAATGAGAGTGGTTCTGACTGGTCAATAAATTGTTTGTTTTATTTTGATTAAAGTGGATGTGTATTTGCAGAAAACATATGCAGGCTGCTTTAGGTCATTGAACAGTCAACATCCAGTTTGTGTAGAAAAGTATAAGAGGCACAACAACAACCAGTGATTTCTCTTGAAATTTTAAATATAAATCCATTGAGACAATTTATAACAAGTTATAACTAAAATGAGTGCTTCATGATCTTGATATTAATATTCTTCATTAAAATTACTGAAAAAGGTGACATATGATCAACTTAGTTTAGAAAAAAATTAATCTCTTGTATTTTGTTAATACACTTCTGCCTTTATCTGTTCTGTTTAGTTGTTGAAACAAAAAATCAATAATACTTGTTTTAACAGCAAAATTCAACATGTATGTATGTTCAATGTAACTGAATAAATCTTTTAATTTTAGTTTATGGAGGTCATTGAAAAATTATAGAAATGTGTTTTCTCTTTTTTCTGTTTTGAAATAATTTCTTTTTTTTTTTGGCTATGATTATACTGTATTGCATCTTCAATGTAATAATATATACAAAAACAATAAAAAAATTTGTATAGAAATTGAGAATTGAATGTCTGTGGTATAATTCTTAAAGTTATCTCATAACTCAAAGTAGCCATATAATTGAAATCTCTCTCCTCTTGGGTATTGAATAAAAGGTGGAGGGAAATTTCAAATAGGTGAGTGGAGTGGGGTGAAATGTTTATTTTCAAAATCTAATAAGCAGCAGCATTGGCAAAATTTGAAGAGTGAGTAGAATTAGTCTAGATTTTATTTTATTTTATTTGTATATTTGTATATAAAAAAATTATTTTAAGAGAGTTAAAGGCAGAGAGTTAAAATAATTTTTTTTCTACATAATCTTTTACCACAAATAACTATAAATCTTACAAGCATTTTTCTAATGTCTTATTTGTTATTCTTTTCTTCACGGATCATCATGTATTGCAAACTGTATGAACTGATTGCAAAAATGCAAGAATAATTTTCAAAGTTCCACACTAATCAAGTACTCCCAATGCTTTTTCTTAGCCATATCTTTTAAATTATTGTTAAAATAACAAGGAAAGACGATATGTTACACAAAATATTATTTTAATTTGAATTTATTATTAGAATAAGATGAATTAGAATTTGAATAAAGTTGTTAAAATCTTTATCAAATCAGTTTTGCAGTTACAAATGATCATTTTTTAGGAACAAAATGTTTTAGAAAGTTTCCACAAAAATAAATAAGCTGGAAGGAAAAGTTTTCAAAAATTAACAAGTGGAGGTTGGAGTAACATTATTACAGACCCAAGATTGTTTCTATGCCATATTCTTACTTGTATGATATTATAAATATTTTCTATATTAGTTACAACCTTTTCAAAATTGTTTTCTTTAATCCACTAAAGTGGGTTTTTTTAAGAGCTGTTTTTGTTTTATAGTTCATCAAGAGCTGATAATATTAGAGTGCATAATGTAATTCTCAGACAAACAGTTCAATAATGATGAAGTTGGAGATTGATGAATCTTACTCAACCATTTGACATAATGTTGTAATCAGTATCAGCCTTGAAGTCCCCAAGTCAAATTAGTTTCATTGATCTGGTGATCCTCTTAATCTGATACTGTTGTGCCAGTGACAGTTTTATTTATGACACAAGCAAAATGATAGGAACAATACTCCAATATGAAGACTAAAGGGTTTAAGTAACAACATCTGATGATAAACTTTGTGGGTCAGTGGAGAGAGGACGTAATAGATGAGAAGGTCAATTGAATCAAATAGCTTAAATCTGAATGGATTTGACATTTTCAACCTCTCTATCAAGGTTATCACTGACATTGTAATAAGTTATAGGTATGCCGAGTAAAGCAACTAATTCTTGAAATATAAACTGGAATTGGTGTTGTAGGTACAATGGTTCAATTTACAAGATCAAGCAGTTAGACAATCTTTATCTGAAACCTCTTCATAAATGTGATGATTTCACGGTAATTTTATTTACAATGTGTAATGAATTAAACTCTGGAATACATAACCAAAGCAGTTTTTTGTTACTATACAACCTAGATAGCTTAAAGCAGGGAGCTCGATCATGTTTATTAAATTGGCCTTGTGCCAAACATAACCAAACTTCTCACAATTTAAAGTTTATCAGAATACTGAGAGAATAACAGTGTTTTTTTTTTTGTATAAATAAGTGGAAATTTATTTATAAAACAAAATAACATCAATTTGTAGGAAGTGAAATTATTAACTGTGGAAATATTCTAAGAGAGATAGTAGCAAAGAGTTAAATGAATCCAGAGTTCATTTGTAGTAGTAAGGTCTTTGTACCTTTCTTTCATTTTGCAGTCGGTGAGTTAATGAAGAAGAAAAAAAAACGATAAAGGAAAATTGTACTTATTGACGTCAATTTTAGAAGTCAGTTGAAGTATCTTATTGTTGTTAGTGTCTTCTTCTTTTTGTTGACGTCGAATAATAAGAAGAGATAAAGGAAAATACATGTGAGAAGGAGAGGGAGTGTGAATGTGTGTCTCTGGGACAGTTGTGTCAGTGATTTAAAATTTCTCTTTTACATCATTGCGATGTCCTATCTGATCTCTACTAACATCTCACTGATTCAACTTTCTTTCTCTATTTATATCAAAGAACTTTTTAACACCGGCTTGTTACTTTCTGTCAGTTTTTTAAATCGCTTTCTTTTCACTGGTTAGACAATAATTTACATTGGCTTGTGAAATTTGCTTTGATCATTTTCCTTCAGTACCGAGACAATCCTTTTTTTCTATTGGCCAAAATGAGATTTCACACTGGCTTGGGAAATTGCAAACAGTAAAGAAAAAAGAGTTATTTTTATTTCATATCCACCATAAGCTACATTTCTGTATTTGTTCGCTTTTCTTTCCCTCCAATATGTAACTTCTACATTAGGTTGTTCTCTTTTGCTAAAAACCAGGCATTCTGTTTTCTTGTAGTTAATAATAATTCTTTCTTTGTGATTTTCTTAACTACTAAATAGTCCTTTCAGTTTTCTTTCTGACATTACGTAGCATATATTGTTAAGGTCAGAGCTGCTGATAAATCATAGCATATTTTCTGGTCCTCTTAGAATACAGGTCAGGTAAATCTGATGAGAAAACACATCCTTGTCACACTCATCTTTCTGTTTCTGTATATTCACTTAAATTGTTTTCTGTTTGCATTTAAGCTGTTTACAGATGACAGATTGGTTATCTTTTCTATGTAAATTAAGCATTTCTTGCATTTCAAGAATTTCCGTGTTGTATATAGACAGCTGCCATTACAATAATATTAATAAATTTATTAACAGTTTCAAATAATATGACAATCTGTGTTTTTTATTGAAACATTTGGATAATAACAAATAAGATGTAATTAAAGAATTTGTTTAGAAACAATACTGTTTTAAGAGATATTTTAAAATGAAGATTGACTTAATGTAGTTATTGTTTTTACACTTAATAATTTATTTGAAAATTTTAAAGAATAAAACTCTTGCTATTATGATTTAATATGATTTTTTGAAAATACATGAATAGATGGATAAATGTTGATAATAAATGATTAAATAAACATAATGTATTAACACTTGTCTACTTTGATATACTTGATTAAAATTTGCAAGATGGCACATTATTTGCGTTGATTTTAAAATATTTTTTTCTTTTTATTTACTTTTTACCAGGTTTACATAATCTGGTACATATAAACTTAGTTACCAAAACCTGACCATGTTTTTCTTATACAATCATTAGAGTGTATCAGTATCATTAATGATATTTTTGCTATATTATATTTTATATGAAAATGGCTTTAGTACTTAGTTTTCACCATTTACCTCAATGTAATCCTTTTGCATGGACATACAATATCACAAATGATAATGGCAAAAAATATTTGGTTGCTTCAATTCCACCAAACCTTTGGGTAGCACTTTATATATTATCTGTTTTTTCACTAAGATACCTGTCAGCCAACATTTAAATTATCTTGATATTGTCAAAGTTTTAGGCAATTAAAATAGTCTAGAAAATAATTAATGCAAGAAAGATTTAAATCATAAAATGAGGAGCATAAATTACATTTAATTCTAGTTTGTATTTTTGCCTAAACAAATTTTAAAGTACTGCACATTTTTAAATCACTAATTCACTGTGAGATTTGAACAACATATAAACAAAGGCTCTAGGCTAATTGTTTTTCATCATTATCCTGGAATTGTTCTGACAAACAACTTTAATCAACTTGAAAAATTTTGAAACAACCCTGCTATCAAAATATTTTTTTAAAACTTTCTTATTGTGTTGAGTTGTAAGGAGTATGATAAAAACATCATTAAAATGTTTAGAAAATAATTTAAAAACTTAAAATATCAAAGTTTTAAAAATGCATAAATACAAAAACAAATTTGTTGTTCAATTTTACAGTAATTTTTATAAAAGTCACAACTTTATTTAAACATTTTTTTAAATGAGCTTAAGTATTTAACATAGAAATGTTTTTTTATTAATTATGCATTCATTTTCTATATAAAGAATATTAGCATATTCCAATTATTCAAACTTTAAAAAATTACAATTAATTATCTTCATGATGAAACTTTTTGTGTTTGTTAATTATTCTTTAAATTCCTCTTGGTATTTTCATTTTAATTTAGGATAAGCAGAAACCATGACATATAAATATTGTTTGTAATAATTTGCTCTAAATTTTTTAAACAAAATTTGACAGAAAAAAAACTTTTCTGCTTTATTCATTAAAGTCAAATTAGTTCTTACAATGAGATATTAATGTTTTTCACATTCAGAGATAAATGATACAAATATCAAAATTATGCCCTTCAAATCTCAATTTTTTTTATTTGGGTTATTCAGCAATTTAAAAAAGTACCTTATTTTTTTAAAAGTTTGCCATTATTAGTGCAAAGAAAGAATGTTTTAACTAAGTAATTATTTGCTTTTAGAATAAATATAATACAAATTTAATTTAAGCTTTTACTATATCCTAAAAATCATCCAAACTAATGTTTTATTGTCCTTGGAATTATGTTAATTTCATGCCCTGGCATGAACCATATACAAGTTACATATTCTTGGAATAACTCTGTACACACAGATAATTGATATAAACAAATATTTTATTAATTTTTTAACTAGTATTTCTTTGATCTTAATTTTATTTGTGTTTTACTACAACTCTCAAACTGCCCTTCTAGAACTGTTATGAAACAATATTGATTAGAAATAAAGAATAAGTCAACCTTACGTTCTTTTTTTCATCTTCAAACAGTCATCTTGCAAGTGAATTTTAGAAATTTCTGGTTGATAGTCATTCAAATATAAACATATAACCATTCTTCATAAAATGTTTGATATTTTATCATCTTTATTTAGATATACTAGTAATATTAGTAGTCATTACTTCTTGGGATTTAACAGATTAAATATTGCCAATTATTAATTTCTCTACTAAAATTTGAATTAGGGAATGTGAATTTTGATTACCAAAACAAAATATCAGAAATTTAATTTTTCTAAAGAATTAAGTCCTGATAAACAAATAAATCATCAAATTCTGTCTTTAAATATAAAGACAAATTAGTATTTCATTTGGTTCTATAATATCAAAGATAGTTGTTATTCCATGTCACAAGCCATGTACTAAGGGGAATTCATTTTGTTGTTTATATGGGTAATTTCATTTGTTGCTTGAGGATAATTTCTTTTTTTCTGTTCATGAGGGTAATTTCTTTTGTTATTTATAAAGGGATTTTTTTGTTTATAAGGGTAATTTTTTTTGTTTATAGGGGTAATTTCTTTTGTTCTGTTTATAAGGGTAATTTATTTTGTTTATAGGGGTATTTTCTTTTGTTCTGCTTATAAAGAGAATGTCTTTTGTTCTATGATTACAAAATACCCTCCCTCAAGTAACTCATCTTGACTATTCTAAAAAGAGTTACTCATGCTATCTCTTTTTCAAATACATACATGTACAAATTTTTTTAAATGACATGTTTTCCAATAAGATATGACATTCATATATACATGTGTATAAATACAACTCAGATTTCTGTATATATGCTTGTATATAGGAAAATGGTACATCTTGTTTACTCACAGTTGAATGTAAATATATAATGAATTCATACTTGCATAATCCACATTGGATGCATAGGCATGTTCTTGGATAAGAAACTTAGAGAACTTGATTGATGTTTATATGTATAAATAAATAAATACATTAAAAACCTACATATTTGTTAGAACTCATTATAAAATATATACACAATAAAATGCACACATTTACTAAAAATAACCTTCATACTTATTGGTACACTTAGTTTCACTTTTATATTTTTTAATCTTTTGATCATCCATTTCAATTCAAAGACAAAATTCTTCACAGAAATTGCCTACAATAACATTCCATTTTACAAATACTTAATTGAGCAAAAATTTTAGCCTATGCTTATAATTATTTTTTCCTTCTTGTTAAAGAATCTTCCACTTCAATGATATCAAAATTTAATATTATTTTCTCATCACTGAGCAGATTTGTAATTTCATACTTACATATATTTATTTTGAATTAATGTAAATTCTTTAACATTGTTCACATGAAATTTAAAAAGACAAATATCTGCTTTTTTGAATCCTGATTCATTTTAAAATATCAATATTTTATAAATAAAGTAATTTTGGTAAAAATAGAAATATTAACACTTTGTTGCATATTGATTACAATTGTAACCTTTCTCTAACATTTGTTGCATATTGGTTACAATTGTAACCAATATGCAACATAGGGTTAAATTTTTACTTAATTTGATTTATTTATGGTTGATTCTAATAGAATAAAATGCAGTTTGTTGTTTGAAAATTTTTTTAAATTATTTGCCACTATAGATAATATATAAATAAATACAAGATTTTAGATTTTAATATGCAAATTAATATTTTCACAATAAAATCAGTTTTATTCAACCAGTGTTGGTAAAAATTTCTGGAGATATTTAGAAGAAATTTATCATGTATGTTTCAGAGTATAATTTTTTCTTTTTTGAAAATATTAATAATAAATTGCTTTTTGGGGAGTGGGGTAAGTTTTATTATGCAAATGAACTTCAACAAATTTCCATTTATAAATAAATAGGATAAAAATATATAAAGTTTTTATATATCAAGAACAATTTTAAAGAAAGAAATATGATATAGTGAAAAAAAGTTTTGTATGATACGTTTCTCTCTTTAGGACTTTATCAAACTAAGTTTTCGTTGATGTAGCTACACATGCATACAGACAAGAGATGCTGGAAACTTTAAATTTTAGAGTTAATTTTTTCATAATATTTGTTTTGGGTTTACAATCTAGCAGATTTCATTTGGGTTCTTTTTTTCTTTATGTTTCCATCACTTTTGTTATTAAATATCCCACATTGTGATAATAGAAGATCTGCCAAAAATGGCTAAAACATTGTAAGAACCCGAACACAAATTTACTATGGATGATCTAGTGATTAAAGAACTCTCTAGACATTTTCATCTGAGAGAAAACAATTCACAAAGTTGCAGGTGTTTAGAGAGTGCTTTAATCACTTACAGTATTTCACTATTCTTGGCAGAAAAATTATCATGGTGTGGGATATTTAATAGCTCAATAACACTCTGAAGTACAAAATACATAAAAAAAACTTTTTCTACTTTATCATACATCTTTCCCTTATAAATAAATACAAAAGATATTGGACATAGAAAAATATTAACACAGTCTTTTGCACTAATACTCTTGGAAAAGGCATGGATTCCTTTCTTCTTCTGCCAATTATTGGTTAAATAGAAAGGGAGGCTTGACTCTCTAACCATAGGTTGCAAACAATTTAAGAGAAGGAAAACTCAGAATTCATTAACTATGAGGAAGGCAACTGGAGAAACTGTTCTACTATCTTTCCCAAGGAAGCAAAGCAGTTCACTGATACTAAAGAGAAAAAGAAATTTAAGGAGAGTCATAAATGCTTACATCCTAAAGTAGGTCCCTTGACATTATATACAATCACAATCTTTCAATCTATTTTATTAACTTTTCTATTCTCTGCTTGAATATTGTTTTCCATTCTGTTATGTATCTCTTTTAATAATTTACCACAATGTTTCTGTTAGATAGATGCTAGTGGTTATTCCATTATTTTTTCATCTTTTAAACTTTTTGGAAATGTTGGGGAATAGATAGCTTTGCAGAATGTGAAGGAGCATTCTGTGAATCTAGCATGAATATTACTCTTTAGCTAAAAACATTTTTCATGTACCAGTCAAACATATTTTGGTCCAAAAAGTTGCAATAATTCTCTGCATGTAACCTAATTTCATCATTAACTTTGAAGTAACCTAGAATCTTATAACCTACAATATTAATCCAAAACATTATTTCACCTCACAAACCTTACTATTTCTATCAAGAAAACTAAACACTAACAACAGTTGATATAAAGTAGCTCTGTATTTATAACTAAAAGTTGCTATTGAGAAATCACTTTTCATGTACACCTTTGTTCAGTTCATGTTTATCTTTGTGATATTTACTTAACAGTCATATTTTGGTTGATTTCATGTTTTTGCCCACTTTTCTTAATATTCTGCATTCTTTCTTTTTTGTTTACCTTAGCAATATCAACTTCTACAAATATTTTCTTGTTAATCTATAAACTTTTCTTACTTATTAATCTGTTAATTTTTAAAACCAGTTATATTTTCAATTTCTGTTTTGGTTATTTTATAATCTCTTTTCAAGATTTTTACATTCTTCAAAATGGTTTTCTTATCATTCTATAACTTTATAATATCTTGTTACTTTTTAGATGCCATCTTTCTTACCATATATGGCAGTTTTTATATCTAAATAAAAAAATAAACATTAATAACTTCAATGTCATATAAATTTATTTACAATATGGTGAGTCACATGATAAAATCAAATATTTGAAATCTAATATTTCTGAAAAAGAAAACAGATATTATAACTTGGAATTAATATGGTACATATTTATGACACGGTGGATGGTGAGCCACTCCTGCAGAAAAGACACCCAAAGATGCTTAACAATAATCAACAAACCTGTTTTGTTTTACAATATAGTATCATGGAGAAAGATATGAGAAGGCTTAATTGCCTTTAATGAGTGTTGGAGTAAAATCTGGAGAAAGAACTAATTATAAAAAATATTACTTTTGAGAAATTAGGTTGTGTGGGTTTCTTAAAGAATCAAACCCAAATATTAACTTAGCATAACTAGGTACAACCTTGTATCCTCCCACTACACTGGTCAATTTGGGTGAAAATGATGGCAAGTAATAAATTGTTTAGTTAAAATCAAATACATTCTCTAAAAACCCACTGATATTATGTTGTTTGCATAAAAATCTATCCACCAGATTCATGTAGTTTCTTAGGCAGGATATGTTTAGAAAAATGTATTTTCAGAAAGCTTTGCTATATCAACCAAGGAGTCATTGGATTTTTTTACCTAAAGAAATATTGATCAGTGGTTTCACCGGGAAGAATAGTTTTCAATAATCAGGTTATCAGAATTCTGTCCACATTCTGGCCACATTCTTTTTTTAACAGAAGATATACTTAATGACACATCAGTAGGATGAGTTCCATTTATATACAGTTGCATAGTTTACTTTAGTTAGGTCAGCAGAGAAGAAATATGTGCAAGATGCCAGCAGAACAGAGATATGGGAATGGTAGATTGCAATATGAAATACTAGGCCACCAGATTATCACCTGAGGTCTGAAAAAACAGGCATGTGTGATATTCTGTTATCATCAGTTATGAGCAAACAATACAGATTTCTGATGATTGTGTATCACTTTTAAGCATTATTTTGAAAGTTACAAGTTTGAAATATTTGTGTAACTAACAGCTAAAATAAACTATGTTTTGTTAAAATCTTGTTAAGTTACCTGATTTTTTTTATCATTATTCCAAGTCAGTCATGTTTTGTATGACAAGTGAATGGCTTGGATTTGCAACATTTCAACTCTGAATTTCAGTTTTTATCTAAGCAAAATGTGGATGGATGAGTCTCACATCCAAGATGTTGATAGATCATTTAGTTAGGCTAACTGGTAAATGCTCCTAGCTATAGTGCAATATCTAGTGATGTAGTGATGTAACCAAGAACTCTTGATCCTGTCATTACCATAGAAAGACATATCATGTTACATTTACTGATTGGAATAGCAAGTTCATCACCAAATGTATTGTTAAACTTAATAACTTTATATTAGACATCTTTTAAAATTATATTTTTCTTATGAACAATGGCAATCTCTTTATAACTAGAATTAAAAAATAAATATCAATAACTTTAATATGATAGATATTTACAATATGATGAATAACTTTGAGTTGAATAATAAAATCTCACATAACCAAATTAGTTATTGTAAATATTTCTAATTAAAACATATAAGGTGAAATTCATATAGCATATTTATTATATAAATGTACGTATATCTTGAAAATTTTGCTAATATCAGTTAGTGAATATAGTAGCTGGACAATTCGCCAAAAAACAATTCATTGATAAACAGTTCACCAACAGACAATTCACAGACAGTACAATTGGTCGACACTTCAAGTCTTTTCAAGTTCAAGCCCTCATCCAGTTTTTTTTTAAGAACATTCTTTCTAAGCCCTTCAATCATCATCATGAAGTTTGTCAAGACAGAACAAGGAGGCAGAAAGCTTTTATTTGAGGGATACGCCTATATTATTGATACAACTAAAGATACTGGAGATGCAAACAATGAAAATTGTGCAATACAAGACTGACAATAATCAATGATGTAATTAGCTGAATGCCTTCGGAACACTCACATCCACCAACACCTGGACAGTTTGCTGACAGTTTATAAAAAAGATCTGGACAAGAGCTTGGACTTGGAAAGACTTAAAAGCATTAACCAATTGTCCTGTCTATAAATTGTCTGTCAGCGAACTGTCTGTCAGAAAATTGTTTTTCAGCAAACTGTCTGCAAGAGTTAATACAAGTTTTATAATTAACTTGTTTAATTATATTGGAAATAGTGTAGATTGATCTCTTGACACTGAAATTCAAATCTTATATTATTTTTATTCAACAGCTACTTTCATGAAAGTGAAGTCAGAACCATTTGCTGATTCTTGTCATGGGCAGTTGACATTGGCAACTCTTAAACAAGTTGATTTTGACTCTGGAGAAAAAACATTCATGACTAACTTTTATGACCACTCATCTTCATCCATTGATTCATTATGTTCATCCCCTTGTTCTGGAAAGGAATCAAATGCCCAGAGACTTCGGCATTCAGATTTCAACCAGGAAAGACTAGTCAGCTGTTCAGAAAACAGGTGAGATTCAGATGCTTTGATATTAAAATACTAGTTAAATAGTACAGTTTATTTTTTAATCTTTTTGATTTAAAAATATATATATATACTATCTAAACAAATATCAAGAGTCAATATTGCTATTTTCAGTATCAGTAAAAATTCTTGTTCAATTTGAGTTCCTAATTTCTAAATTTATACACAGGAATAGATAATTGTTTATTTTGTAAAATATAATAAATGTGCAATATGTACTAACTTATATTCAGGAATTCAATTACTTGTAGCAGTAATTTTTAAGGATGCTAATTACAGCATCTAAATCAGGAATACAATCATTTAAAGTAGAGTTTCTTAGTGAATTAAAAATTGGTTGTAGCTATTTTCATTTCACATTTAAAGATATCATTTAACTTGATAGACATTTTAGTTTATTGTCTGTATATACTGTCAGTCTTTTTTCACTGATGCAATAATGATAGACATGACAAGTGAGGAGGGGAAAGGCATAAGAATCATTTTAAGTTATTAAATTTGTATGGAGGATATATGGTCAGTCTACAAATACAGATCAATAGAAAAGATCAAAAGGTATGATTTATATGGAAATTTCTAACTCTGTTTCAAATGAATGATCTAATCTTAAAGATTACAAAAAAAAAAACTGAAAGTGAAGAGTAAAACATTGAAAAGTTAAAAAGAAAATCAATTACGGTTTTACAAGAAAAATAGCAATACTTTCTAAAACAATATGTGTTAAGAATATGTCTTCAAAGATTTATACTGTAATCATGCAAATTTCATGAAGGAAATATACTTTATATATATAATTTGAAGCCTTATTTTTGCAATTAAATTGAATATGTGAACTAATTTTAACTTTTTTTTAAAAGTTAGTAGTTATGTTACTACCCTGTTCAAATAAAGTGATAAATAAGTCCAAATTTTATGTTGCTATCTCATCAGATGTTTACACTTGCATGCAGAATTAAGAATTTAAGTTCATTCATAAAAACATGGAATCAAATTTGTGAAATTTCATAATTTAAAAAAAGTGTCAATTTATATATTCATTTTATTACTGAAATAAAACTATCAATTTTCGGGGTTGCTTTGCAATAAATTATGTCTGCATTGAAGCAATTATTTAATATTTTATTATAAAAAGTTTGATCATTTTTGGAGTTATTAAACCTGAAGATACCAGCTTGTCCACTTCTAAGTGGATATTTATTCAGCTGGAGTCTTGAGTTTTAAAAATAAATGATTAATATGCTAAAAAAGACTGAATATATTTTTAGGTATTCCCATATCAGCACAAGACTAGTTCCGAGTTGTTATCCACCTTCAGAGTCTCAATCCTGTTCACCTTTTTCCTGGACATCTGCACAAAGGTTTGTGACTCAACACAAGTTTAAACGAGAATCCTTTGACAAAGAATACAGCTTTCCCTTCTATCAAAGTAATGATCATCAGGATCATAACAATATGGTAACTGTGAAAAAGGAAACTAAGAATCTGTCATGCATTAGAGGTGAGTAAATTCATGTCCTGTGATGAGCAAAATTAGTTAAAACATTTTTGATATTGCTGACAGTGATCTACACTGTTAGATTTTATCATGAATTCCAATGTTTTGACAATAAAATCGGTATTAAAGAACCAATATTGGTTAAGATTTTGAAATATATTTAATTTATGATATATATAACATGTGAATTTCAGCTTATAATATTTATTCTTATAAGAATTATTCATAATTTTTGGGGTGTACCAGATGAAAACTGAGTATAACATAAATTCTTATTTAAAAACAAATCTGAATGATCTTCTAGGATGTAAAAACATATCTGATTAATACAATCTCCCATATATGTGAATAAATTATGATTTGACATGTTAATATTGGTTTCTTGCCAATTTATAAACTTCATCAAGCTTTTGACCTTTCAATTTGTTAACTTTTAAAAAATTTAATTAAAATTACTTGCGCCAGTTCATATTGCTTCTCAGATACTTTTTTGTTTTGAATATTGTTTTCTATTTTAATATACATTAATATAAGTTTTCAATTGAATTAATATCTGCGGAGACTGAAAACCATTTCATTACTTTGGTGTCTTTTAAACTTTTAAATTGGCATGGTCAGCTTAGCAGAAGGAATATGATGTTGCATGAATTTTTATAAGTTCTCAGACAAAAAAATATTTTTGGCTGGTATAGAAGACTACCAAACATAGTTTAAACTATTTTTGATACTTTTCTATACCAGTCATAAATATTTTGGTCCAAGAACTTATAATAATTCTCTGCATGTATTTGATACCACCATTCAAAACATTATTTCACCCCAAAAGCCTTGTCTTCTAAATAGTGTTGGCTGACTATTTCTATGAAGAAAACTAAACACTAACAACAGTTCATATAAAGTAGCTCTGTATTTATAACTAAAAGTTGCTATTGAGAAATCACTTTTCATGTACACCTTTGCTCAGTTCATGTTTATCTTTGTGATATTTACTTAACAGTCATATTTTGGTTGATTTCATATCTTTGACCACTTTTCTTAATATTCTGCATTCTTTCTTTTTTGTTTACCAACTTCTACAAATATTTTCTTGTTAATCTATAAACTTTTCTTCTGTTAATTTTTATCAATTCTCTTTTGGTGACATTCTTAAAACCAGTTATATTTTCAATTTCTGTTTTGGTTATTTTATAATCTCTTTTCAAGATTTTTACATTCTTCAAAATGGTTTTCTTATCATTCTATAACTTTATAATATCTTGTTACTTTTTAGATGCCATCTTTCTTACCTTATATGGCAGTTTTATATATCTAAATAAAAAAATAAACATTAATAACTTCAATGTCATATAAATTTATTTACAATATGGTGAGTCACATTATAAAATCAAATATATGAAATCTAATATTTCTAAAAAAGAAAACAGATATTATAACTTGGAATTAATATGGTATATTTATCATACATGACAAGGTGAATAGTGAGCCACTCCTGTAGAAAAAGAAACCCAAAGAGGCTTAACAACAGTCAAAAAACTTTTCAATGTGGATTTACCTTGTTTTATAATATACTATCAGGGAAAAACATGTGAAAAGTCTTAATTGCCTTTAATTTGTGTTGAAATTAAATTCAGTCACTTTATGATACCTTTTTGATGCAATATTTCTTATCAGATAGGCCAATTTTTATGTGTATGTAATTAATGAACAAATATTAGCAACTTTCATATATATATATATATATATATATATAAACAGTATGGTGAACAACTCTCAGGTTAAATATTAAAATCAAAATCTACTAAATAATTTATTGGAAATATCTTTGATAAATAAAAATTTATTCTAAGGCAAAATTTACATGATACATTCATTTAACATATAAATATAAGCATATGTTGCACTTCCAAAATTGAAAAAACCTAAAATATATCTTCCCACACACAGATGTAACCAGGATTAAATCATTAGTTAACTTAGGCATTTAGAGGCCATAACATAAACAATTCATGGACATAGTTTCACTAAAATATCAAACCCAGGAAATCAAGATTAATGAATCAACATTGACCATTCAAACAAAAGATCAAAAATCTAAAATTATATTCAAATTGAGCATATCTCTACCAATATAAGCAGAGGAAAACCCCACATTTAAACAGTTAATGGTATAGCAACAGAGGAAAATCAACCATATCTACAGAGAAGTAATGACACATCTGCTCAACACATCAGTGCCATAAAATTTAATTCACTATTCCTGGACAAAGAATTTGACATGTGAACTAATGCTCCACTGATTGATAATTGGATTCATTTGTAAGTATGAACTTTGAATCATAAATAGGCTCCTATAAAGGAGCCTATTTATGCTTGCCATTTCCACAACAAACTAATTACTTTGACAGAGTATTTGTTTATATTTCAGAGATGAAGTAGTATTTACAGTATTTACATTATTTGGACTATTGTCCTCATCTTTGTTGCCATTTGTATGACATTTTGTCTGTTGTACACTTCGGCCTTCTTCAATACCAGGCTACATCAGTAGTGAACAAGTAACTTACAGGATTAGAAGGAGATACTAATGATTTCCAAAAGAGGCACTACTATGCAATGGATGAGAATGATATACTCTAGTGATTGTAATAAAGGGTTCAGTTCAAAATTCCTAGCACCTGAAGAAGGCCGGAACGTACAATGGCCGAAATGTCATACAAATGGCAACAAAGATGAGAACAATAGTCCGAATAATGTAAATAATGTACTCTGAAAGAGATTCACCCTTTTTCTTTTCCACAGCTCTAGTGTTCCACCTAATAAATATTTGTTACTGTTAGTTTCATAAATCCATGTTTGTTATTATTTATGTTTCTGTAGTTAGTTGTTACCTTAGAGCTGATGAAAAAGATCATAACTATCACATCCTTCACATATATAATAAAATTTTACTTTGTTACTTTACTTTATTGGAAGATGTTTAGATATAAAAATCTTGTCCTAAAGATTTTGATCAATAAAGTGAATATGAAAATCATTATACTCTATGAAAAGGATTTGAGAAATGAATAAATTTGAAGAAAACACAAATTTTCACTATCTTTTCATACAGATGATTGACTTTTACTTTGAGTGTTTATTGTTGTCCAAAAATATATAAAAACTTCAACCTTTTGTTTTGCTAATAAATAACTATTGATAAGGCCTTATACATTTATGTTAATTAAACATTTTATTACACATTTACTAAGAATACTGCTTTTATGTTATTAGTATACCTTTAATAATTAATAACAACTAGTTTCAATGTCATTATACTGGAAGGATATATTATCTACCATTTTTTATGCAGTATTGAAAATCTGCAAATTTATCTGCATGGATTTCAGCAGGAAACTTTTTTGCTACTGTCATATAAGAATAAAGTCTTACTGTTGACACTTGGTTTTGAACATGGATCACAAACACAGTTGACCTTGTCATTAAGTAATTAGAGATATTGTGCTGATGGGATCATGTGACATGTAAAAGCAATATATATATGGGTATATAATTAGCATTCTGTGATTAGCATTGTGAAGAATAAGTGTCTGACAGTTTGTTTTGAAGGTATTATTATTCTTGTATCTGTGACTTTACAAAAGTGGCAATGAGTATTTGTTGAACTTACACAAGGAAACAGAAAAAATCTACATATTCTACACATTGTAATAGGATATTCAATAATATTTACCACTTCACCAAAGAGACGTCATATTCGCAGAACTACAGAACAATAACCAGATGAAATTATTCAAAAATTTAATCTATAAAATATTCAACAGAGTACAGTAAAATGGAAAAACTAAAAACTATTATGATTCAATTGTAGATGCTACAAAAGAAACAAGAAGAACAACAGTAGCAGCAACAAAAACTACAACAAGAGCAACAATTGCAGTAACAAAAACAACAACATGAACATCAATTACATTTACAACAAAAACAACAGAAGTCTTTGTAATTATTTACTAAAACTATAGAAGAAAAAACTTTAGATTTATTCACTCCAGATGCTGTTGTCAATTCAGTTAGTGAATTTGTATACAATCCAGACAAAGGGATAACTTTTCCAGTTTATTATTTATAAAAGACAGGAGGAATATTCAAAAGAGATTGTTTGCATTGGAATGATGAAAAGAAAGTTTGTTTATTATTAAGAAAATTGTTCTCTGCTGAACATGAAACGTATGTGCATTTCATTTTGTCCAAAAATCCAGGTAAGATAAATTTTAATGAAACTGTTTTAAACTATCAAAGATTTTTGATGATAGGTGCTCATTAATACACAATGGTGATGTCTTAACTTAATAAAAACAATGATGAGGATTTTGTCTCTTATGCAGGAGTCATGAATCAAAAATGTGAGTAGTTCAAGTTAAATGAATTAACTCTGGACTTATTTAAATTCCTCATATTCGTACAAGGCTTAACTTTCAACAAGGACATGGAAATAAGATCCAGGATACTTGCTAAAATAGAAATGGCTCCCAAATTAATTCTCCAGAAATTAGCAGAAGAGTGTTAACATATTGTAAATCTACAATTTTATACCACAACTATTGAGGAAAGAGACATTTCACAATTACATAGCGTCCAACCATCTAAGAGAAAAGAGTATAGATGTTTTTCAACTTATAACAGAGCATTAAAAAAAGACGATAAACCTCACTCAATACCTAATACTTGCCACGGTTGTGGAGGTAAGCATTTTAAAAGTAATTATTTTTTCAAGAACAAAAATGCTATGAATGGGGGAGGGTAGGACACAAAAGTATTTGTTGCAGATACAAAAAATGAAGGAAAAATGAAGGAAAAATGAAGGAAAAATGAAGGAAAAAATAAAATGTATGTGAATATGATAAATACATGGAGTAAAGACGAAAAGCATAAAGAAAAAATTTGAACGTGTTGTTAACTGATTTAGAAACATCTCAAAAATGCAAAGTTAATTTTGTGGAAATTAATATAAAAATAAAATTACAATTGGATACAAGATCTGATATCAATACCATAAATGAACAGACATGGAGAAAAATGAGTAAACCTAGTTTATTGACTTCTAATAAAGTTGCACACTGAGTTTCAGGAAAGAGATTAAGCTTTTTGGGTGAATTCACCTGTAACATTTCTTTTATTTGAAAAACAAGAAAGCAATGGTGTTTGTATTAAAAAGTACTACTAATTTATTAGGAACAGATTGGATTGCATTATTTGATCTTTGGGACCTTCCAATTAACTCTTTTTACAACAAAATAAATATTGTTACCTCCAGTGCTAATATGGCAAATGAAAAATTAAAGAAATAATTGAAAACGAGTTTTCCAGAAGTCTTCGCAGAAGATCTAGGGACATGCACAAAGACAAAAGCTAAATTTGAAGTAAAACAGAATGTAACACCGATATTTAAGCCAAAAATCAGTGTACCTTTTGCAGCTTTAGACTCAACTAATAAAGAATTAGAGAGACTAGAAAAATTAGGTATGATATCAAAAATAGACTATTCTGAATGAGAACAGTTTATGTTAAAAATATGAAATAATAAAAGACAAACCTGCCCCATCAAATGTAACAAAGTTACAAGCATTTTTAGGGTTTGCTAATTACTATCACATATATATATTCAAATATATATCACATATATATATATCACATATATATATATATCACATATATATATTCAAATATGCATGAATTAAGAGCCCCCTTGAATAACCTACTAAAGAAAGATGTAAAACAGAACTGGTCAGATAAATGTCAAAGTGCTTTCAAAGATATCAAAAAAGTTTTAACATCAGACTTGACACTATCTCATTTTGACTCTAAATTAAAGATTGTGTTGAATCATATGCATGTGATTCAAGTATTAGAGTGGTGATACTACACAAATATAAGGATGGAAAAATGAAACCAATAACTTATGTTTCAAGATCATTAATAGCAGTTGATAAAAGCTACAATCAGATAGAAAATGAAGTATTGACTATAATATTTGCTATGAAAAAGTTTCATAAATTCATACATGGTAGAGAATTCATACTACAGACAGATCATCATCCACTACTTTTTATATATGGACCAAAAAAGGGTGTTCCCACACATACATCTAATAGACTGCAGTGCTAGGGAACTATCCTATTGAACTATAATTATAAAATGGAGTTTCTACCATCAAGAAAGTTATGCAGACAAATTATCTAGACTAATACCAAAATTCTGCAAACTACTTGAGGTCACAGTAATTGTGACAATAAGGGCTGAAAATGAAATTAATAATGTATTATACAAAACTTTAAAAGAACTGCTTATAACATTAGAGAAAATAAGAATTAAGTTGGAAAAACATAACTTTATAATGAAAATGAAGAAGCAATAAGATTTAAAGAAAAAATATTACTGGAAATAATGCATTTTCATTATGCAATAATGTACTTATGTATGCAAAAAAAATTGTGATATCAGCATCGTTGCAAAAACATATGTTAAAAGAATTTCACATAGGAATTTCTATAATGAAATCCTAAATGTACTAACCAAAAATGGAACACAATATCAAAAATTTAGTGAAATCATGCAGAGGTTGTGTTCTTGCAGTGAAATCACTGCCTATAAAATTTCAACCTTGACCGGAAATCGATTTGCCATGGTCCAGAATACATATAGTCTTCACAGTATCATTAAACAAAGCATACAATCTGACTATCTAGTGATAATCAATAGTTATGCTAAATGGCCAGAAATGTTAAAATGTAGAAGACCAATTACCGTGGTAACAATAAATTTCCTGCACAAGATTTTTGCAAGGTTCAGTGTATCTGACTGTATTGTTTCAGATAACAGGTCACAATTCATGTCTAGTGAATTGAAGGCTTTCTGTAAATCATTAGCAATAGAACACATTACAACTCCTCCTTATCACCCAAGATCAAACAGATGAGCAGAACAGTTTGTCAATATGTATAAAAGGGCAATAAAAAAGTCGGAGAAAGAGGAGTCAGTTAAAGTGATGCTACAACAATTTTTGACTGTTTTCAAAATAACACCAAACCCAAACACCTTATCTAGAATGTCACCTGCAGAGTTAGTGTTTGCTAGGAAGATTAAGTCTGTTTTTAATAAATTACTACCAGAACATAAGGCAATAGCATCAAAAAATAACAATATAAGTAAATACTGGAGATAAGGTATTTTTTAAAAATGTACTATCATGGAAAAGAATTCTGGGAAGATGGCATTATGAAAATATGGATAAGCAAAATTACATGGTACATGGACAACAGTGGAAATATAAGTGACATCTTAATCAGTTAAAATACAGATACACTGATTTAAAAAGTCTCAAAAAAAGGAACCTATTTTGTATGACACATTTGACATACCCATGCTGTCAGAAATTATTGAACCAAAGTTTTATAGTAAGAGAAAAAGAATAGCAACAGAATTTCTAAATATTGAGCCAAAGCTGAAGAAATATAAACTCTAGAAGAAGTCGTCTCAAAGGGGAGGTGTCATATAGGAATAAAGTGTTGCTGCCAACACTAGGTTTTGAACATGGATTGCTAGAGAGCAAACACAGTTGACCACATCTTGAAGTAATTAGAGGTATCCTGCTGCTGGGATCATGTGACATGTAAAAACAAGATATATATGGGTATATAATAACCATTCTGGGATTTAGTGTTGAAACAGTATTATTTGAAGGCGTTATTATTCTTGAATTTGTGTCTTTATAAAAGTTACCATAAGTTTTTAGCTGATCATTTCTACAGCCTTCTTTAGAAAAAAAAGACTTCTCATCTGTTTCAATACATTTGTATTGAAAGAAATGAGAGGTTTTCTTTTCCTGAATGTTTAATCCAGATAGTGCTAGCATAAAATGGTTTGAATTACCAAGAATAAAGATTTTCTTTTTCCATGCTTGATGAAGGCTGTCAATTGAATTAGTCAAAACTTTGTAATAACAAAGTAATAATAAGAATGAGATCAATATGTCAATCAATTACTTAAATTATAATGTTTTATCTCACAAGAAATAAAAGTTTTGTGACTTTAGACAAGTCATTTCAAAACTTATTTGAATTTTATAAAAGCATTTTTTCCTCTTCAAAATTTCCACATACATACATAATTTTGATATGGTTTTCTGAATATTCAAATTTTTATTGTTTTTGATGAACCTAATCAAATCTCAAAAAATTTGCCAAAGGTTTTTTTTTAACTTTTGACAAGCTTTAAGTAGTTCTATATTGTCATTTACTTTTGCTACCTCCTCTAAAGACCTCATGAGCAGTCATGGCAGCAGACAAAAATACTTTAAAATGCTTAAGAATTAGTTTAAATATTTCTTTGAAGTCTAATAAGAAAATGCATTTTTATTTTTAACGAAAGTTGTTTTCCATGCTTTTTTCTTGTACTTATGTTTTCCATTCATTTTGAAATAGTTTTCTGACAACGTTCTTCTGGCGTTGACAAGGTTGTGATTATCTAGATTATTGAGATGTCTTGTGACTAGTGCTTGATGCTAACAGGCTAAAGAAAGTGAATGCATATGAGCACTGATAAATGGCTAACAACTTATATAAATGAATCCAAACAGATTAACATGAAGTGATAAATATAAATGGACATAGGCAGATACGATCAATAAAGGGACAGTCGTAAATATTGAGGGGCCTACTTACCTATCTCTCTGGGTTGGCTTATACTTCTGCATCTCCTTTTCAGGTTATATCTTTAGAGCACAAATGGTCTTTCAACACACACACACACACACACACACACACACAAAAAAAAAAAGGGGTAGGTATCAATGGACATGGAGTCATTGCTTATATACATCAGACCAGGCAATCACCTGGTTAGCATCCCAGTATTTGCCTAATAGCTAAAGGTCTGAGATTATTTTTCCCCAACAATCATTGAAATATTTTAGTTTTTTGCTTTTCCTTTCTTTCAACTTCCTCATCGTAATTTTCTCACATCTCTTTTCAATAACAACCTTCCAATTATTTCGCCATTTTGCCAAGGGCAAAAACTCTGTCAAACCTCAGACAAGATGGCCGCCAAACTCACTGACACTATTAACTTTTTCAAACCTTTGATTAGGTTCGGCACTTGTAATAAAAACGATAGTGCTGCCACCTTTGGCTGACAGTCCAGAAAGGGTTTCTTTTTTACAGACAAAGACTGTCTTGAAAGAGAAATGCACTACTGAGGCTAGTGTGTGGTGAGAAAGAGCAATGACACCAAGTTAGAAGTCAACAGCAGCTGGCCTTAGTATAATGGCCTTCAGTGGCATTCAAGACTTTTCCTTTTTTTTTTACTCCTTTGAAATTCACTACTTTCTCTTTAATTCTAATCTCTATTCCATTACAGTTTTTTTGCACATTTCCCCTTTTCGCTCTGAAAAAGTGATTTTTTTTTATTTGATTTGTGAGAATTGGAGAGAATTCATTCTTTGCTTTCATATTTTTTCTTTTATTACTTTTCTAATAATAAATAAATATTTTGTTTCAATAAGCAAAATTTAGTTTAGTATTCCTTTTTACTAAAAAACAGCTGAATTTTTCATTCATGTAATTTTCTGTACAAATGTATCTGCATATTTTCCCACATGTGTGTGTGTGTGTGACTCAGTGCCTATATGTATATATTTGTTCCTTAGTATATAATTATATGTATTTATGTATACTATGTATAATAACTGAAAAATTTATGTTTGTATGTATTAGTGCACATATACTTGTAGCTATCATTTTATATCTAACATAGGTGGATTAATAGGCCCATAGTCTAATGAAAAAAAGAAATTTATTATTACCAACAATTTTTTTCAACATAATTCCTTTCAATTGTTAATAATCAGAATTTAGTGGGGAATATTAATCACATAGATAAAATACTATGCAGTTTCAGATTAAAAATCAACTAATAACAATGTGCAAGACTTATTGATCCATATTCATACATATGTTTGAGGAAATGTTTCTACATTTCTGTTTCTAAGTACTTCAATTTATATATTCAGATATATGTAAGCACATACTTTTTTCTGTATACTGAACCATATACATACACACAAAATTGTCTTTGATATAATTTTATTTGTCAATAACATTTAGGTTTTTTAAATAGCACAAAATAAAGATTAAAATTAAAAAGTAGACAAATTTACGGATAGTTCTTAAAGTTTAATTTAAGAATTGTGTTTGTTCTTTGCCTGACAGGAAAAAAGAAGATAATGTATTTTCAGATAAAATATTCAAAACGTACTAAAAACATTTAGATGAAAAAATTCATTTCAAGTTTTGATAATTTATTCCTTTTCTCAAATGTTCTTCTCACCAAAGTTTCTTCCTTGTCTGCTTGACTGAAGCTGCTGTTAATAATGCAAATTTAGCCTGAGATTCATTATTTGCTTTTATTAAATAAGTTAGAAAAAAACATTTAATTAACTTAATATTTGTGTCTCATAAATCAGCTCTCAAATCAATTATCTTTTTAAATGGAGATTCTGAGGAAATTCATGAATATTAATTCATATATGTATAGAAATGTTTATCTTTTTGAAAAACTGACATTAATATCAGGAAATCCCAGTAAATATCATAAGTACTTCAATGCTCCTTTTTATTGAACACAATCATGAATATAAAATTTTAAACTAATGAAAACTATAGTACTAACTGGCATCCCAATAATTTGCAATTAGTTTTTTGCTAAATTTACTGGGTGAAAAGAAAAGGTAATTCTTAAAATCATGCTTTCATTATTTGATTAATAAACAAGAGTTTGTCATTGTCTTAATATTTCACTATCTATTCACATCAACTTCAAAACATTATAAATGATGGATTTTTTATGGCTACATAGAGTAGAAAAGAAAGAAAATAAATAAACAGAATCAAATGGAATAAAAAGTATGGTGGAAGCATGAGTAGAATTACGATGTGCAAGAAAACAAAATTATAAAGACATGAGCAGTCAATGATGAAAACAAAAATAATTTTTTTTGCTCTCCTTATCAGTAATATATTAAACAAGATTTCTGACAATATAAAAATCTCTCTCTTTCTCTCTCTACATTAATCTGCAAACCTTTTTATGTTTGGTGGTTTTAATGCTCATTATATCAAGTGGCTCAAGCATTCTAATATTACTGATGTTACTGATATTCAGACTTTTCCATTTTTCTGTCGATGATGGTACTGATGATACAATGATATAATGATGATGACATGCTATTATCACAACTATTTACTCTGGTCTTAATTGTCTGATCAGTTTGATAAGGACAAATTAGCAGCTGATCTCAAAAATGATCTATGATTTGTTGTCAACTGGGGCAAGAAATGACTTGTTAATTTTAACACCTCCAAAGTGAAATTGCTCTCTTGAAAGAACACTTTTTGTCTTCTATCAGTATGATTGATGCTAACCTCCAGGAGTTCTCAGTTTAACATTTTCTACTGACATAAAGTAGAAATATTATATTGAATTTCTAGGTCTGCTGCTAGGAAAGTTGGTTTTCTCACCAAAATCTATCTGACATATTTATGAGTCTACTATTCATCCATGTTTTGAATATTGTTGCCACATCTGGTCTGGTACTTCTGCTATATATTTAGAAATTCTTGATAAAATACAAAGAAGAATCTGCATTGTTATTGGTTCTGACATAGCATCTCGGTTTTCAGTCACTTTCCCACCACTGTAAAAGAGCTTTCCTGTACCTTTTCTATAAATATTTTCATGGTAATTGTTCTGATGAAGTTTCCTTATAGTACCTAAACCCTATGTGCAGTACTAGGTTGGCAGCATGGTCTTATCATTTTACCATTGAAATGGTGAAATGTAACCATAAGTTCTATGCTAAAGTTTCTTCTCTCACACTTTTCATTTATGGAACTCTCTTTTGGCTTTTGGCTTCCTAGTAAACTTTGATCTTCAAAAATTTAAATACAGTGTCAATCTTTATCTTCTTTTTAAGTCCTTTTCTTTTGTTGTTTGTTATCTTTAATAATATTCATGTTTTCTTATATTCTCTCACACAGTAACTACTAGCATTTTAGTGACTTTATTGCCTTGCTTTGGGTGAAAAATTATTAAAAAAATACTATTATGTTCAATTTTGGCTAATCTAACTTCTGACTAAACTGTGGTACTAAGGATTCTAGTTTATAATTTCATAAAATTTATTTATGGACAAGTTATCAACTATTTATAAATCTTTGGATTTTTTTTCCATAATTTTTGTAAATTAACTTTTTAATGACCATTGAAACACTGTTTCAAAATCATCAAACCAGGATATCATATATTGCTCATTAATTTAAAAAATTATGAGTTCTAAAGATAATAATCAATAAATTTCTAAGAATTAGAATAAAAACTATTTATGTTCTGAACCTTTTTCAAAAACCATTTAATTTCATTTATGGCACTATACAGAACAACTGTCTCAAATTCACTATTACCATTAAGCAGGTCTTATATCTAGACAAATCTAACAATTGCAAAAAACAAGAAAATGGTGATGAAAACTACGCAGAGTAATACTGCAGTTATAATATTGCTAGAAAACTGACTACAAAGCAACAGTGATGATGAATTTGGAATACCCAGAAAAATTGACTAGTTGAAGATGGTAGCTACAGCAAGATAAAAGAGAATCAAACCTTGAAAACCAATTGGAATCTATCTCAGATCCTGAGCAAGAACAAAGATTACCTTACAATGAATGAATATAGACAGCTAACTCATTATATCAATAAGCTACTGCACATGGACAGCCTTTCCAAAATTCAAAAAGATCATATTTCACTTAGGCCTTTAGTAAGTTGCTAAAACTAAGAACAAAGCACAAGACTGAATTTGTTCACTTGACTTCAATCTATGAAAATGCTACTCGGCTAAGCTGCATTATTTGTCTGAAATCCTTACTGTCATTAATTTTCAAAACAATTCAAGAAACTTCATTTTCTGTTTTGTTTTGTTTTTCTTGTCAAACACTGGATTCTAAAACTTTAATATAAGTCTTATATATGTAAAAAGCTTATAGATCTCATTCCAGAAAATAACTACAAGCAATATGCAAATAGAAAGTTGTACTTAAAATCAAAACGAAAACTATTTACAGTATTTACAGTAGGATAATATCTATAAAAAAAAACAAAAACAAAACATGAGTACCTTTTTTTTAATCTCATCATGGTCGATTTATCACAAAAATGAGTTCTTAATAACTATTTGCAAGCCAACAATGATTTTGCAAGCATGAAGTCACAAGTCATCAAGACCGAGAGTTTCAGTGTGCTGGCTTTGTTCAGATTGTTGATCATGCCAGATAATGGGTTTTCTCAGTAAAATTACATTATAAACCACAAGTGGGCTCTGTGGGTGTTGAATAAACACAAATTTGCCTGTGCAGGGGTCTGCAACAGGGATTGTTTAACTGCCCTAGTAGACAGTTATACTCAGATACAAATAGCTACCTACCATATAGAAAATATAACAAAATATATTCATTTTATAAGAGGATCAGAAAAAAAAGTTTTAGAAATCATTAAAACTTAGTGTTGAATTTAACCCCCAATTTTAACTTCTGATTTAGCCCTCCACTACTACCATCAGTTTATTGTGTTGTCCTGCTTGCAACAAATTACCAATATCATTAATGTTGTATTTGAATTACTTATAAATATCTGAAAATATCTATTTGATTATGTTATTCACCTATCTCTTTCATTTTATTTCTTAGTTTTTGTTGAATAAAATTTATGCATAGAAAACTGATTATGCTTAAGTAGTTATACATAGTTATTATTTCAAAAATATAGTTCAGGCACAAGAAATGCCACAACAAATGAGTCAAAATAGTTGTTCAGTTACAAGCAAACCTGGTTCGTTATGAAAAAGTGACCTTCCAATTCACTATCAAGTTTGTCTTAATTATTAGCCATTTGTAATCTCTTCCCATTTGTGACAGATGATAGCCAGCTGTGATAATATGAAATAATCAAGTTGCTCAAATTTGAACTATCTCAGAAAAATCTGCTTGTACAGCTTTAGGCTTTATTTATTTTTTATGTAGTTAAGAGAATTCAAACTTGGCTGTCAGTGGCCGACAGTTTTCTGAACATTAATTGGACAGAAGTATTTGGGGAATTGTGCACAAAGAATTGTTTCTGTTAGGAAACAAATTGTCATTTATTGATACAAATCTTTTATTTCTTTTGTTTTTCTGGGTTTTTTTGCTTTTTTTTTTTCTTTTTAAAAGCAAGATATTTTATGTTAGGATTTTACTAAGTAGTTACTTATGTTTTTGTATTGTTAGACCTTCTTTGTCACTGAGACAGCAAAGATTTGTAGTTTTTATCATATTTGTTCTTTTTTTTCTTAAATATTCCTTCTCATTTCATGTACATATATATATATATACAATTTGATGGAAGATATTTGAGGATTATATCTACATTTAACAAAGGATATTATCACTTTTCTTTTTAAATAACTCTGTCTCTTTGTTTTTTATTATTGACTTTTTTTCTATATAACATTTCTATACTCTCTCTTCTTGATGACAGTTTTACAGGAATTTTAATATTTTTCCAGATTATTAGATTCTTTTACTTTTACACAGTAAATAGTAAATTGGGAAAGGTTTACAGCTTTTTTTTTTATCTTAAATATTTATTTAAATTCTTGTATAATTTTTTAGCTTCTGCTGCTGTCTATTTCATGAAGATTTTGTCAATCATCCCTTTTAAAGTTATGAGTCATTCTTGTTATATCATTATTTTTTAGTAAATCTTTGTTAGTGTTGCTGTTCAAATGAGCTGTAAAATGAATCATGTCAACAGCATTTGTTATTTGTCAATAAATATGAAAATATCTCCTTTCAAATGCCTAAATTTTGCTATGAAAAAAGAAAAACAGTCAAATTAAAAAAATAGCAATTTGGTAAATATATAAAACACATTTTTGTTTTAGTTTTGAAAATCTGAAAAATGAATGAATTTATTGATATTTTGTCAGCAATGTTCTTCATGATTTTGTATTTATCATAACCACTTTGGTAATTTGTTTATTTCTGTCAGGTTAATAATTATAGAGGTAATAATGATTGACTCTAATATTTTAAAATGTTTATTTTTACCAATGAATATTAATAAGTTTCGATTGAAAGAAAACAAATATTCCTAGAAAAATGGAAAGACCATAAACCATAAATTTTGATTGATATCTAGGCTTAACATCATTTTCAAGAGTCAAGCCACAACAATTTTTATTATAGTTTAAGTTTTCTTGTATATTTGTTTAAGATTAAACCCTTAAGATTCAGAACTTTTTTTTTTTTTTTTTTTTAATCATATCACCCCAAGCAAGGCGGTAACGTCACTGATGTGCAGGGGGCTACATAAGAGTGAGAAGATTAGAAAAGAGAAAACCGGAAACCACATCCTAAACAGGAAACAAGGGATGAGCCTCTTTACCTGTTCAATAGACGTGGGTGGAGTGTGAACCGGGCGATAGTTTAGTCTATCTACTCCAATTGAAAAAAAAAAAAAAATGAATAGTATTAGTTTATATAATCAACACAGACTGCCTTCCCTAAAAACGAAACTGGGATAGTCTTAGCCAAACTGCAACATATCTGTTAATATGCCTGCTGTTAATAACTATTTTAAAAATCCAATATTCTTATAGCGTAATCTTGTGGTCAGTCTTTCAAATTTAGTTATGTTACTGAGGTTAGAAAAATAACACATTATTCATTTGCATTCACAATATTCTGAAAACTTACAAAAAACATTACATTTCTTATTGACTAATATTTACATTTTCATAGTTATTTATTTATAGCTGAAAATTAAAGTCTTCTTAATACAAAAAATGATGTCCCTTATAAATTTTTAAAATTCAAATGAATATAGTGTTTATTATCCTGCCCTCTGGCTCAAGATTAGATGAGAGTACTGCAGCCCAGTATTCAATCATAAAAGAAAATTTGATCTTATAATAGCAAACAAAGTAGTTTCATTTGAAGTTCATGCATGTTATAATATAAATATCTACCACAGTTGATTTTAAACTAGCTTAAAATCTCCTTTATTTCATCTAATTATTCAGTTCACTTGTCATACAGCAATAATTGCAGACTATTATTATTAATGAGTGGGAAACTTACTAGCTTCCAGACTACTGTAATTAGATACTAATTACTCATTAAAACTACTTTGGTAAGTTATGCACAATACCTAAATGTTTATATTTTCAAAATATACAGAATAGTATAAACTTCTACATTATTCCTATCACTTTTAAGATTTTGTTGATATTTTTCAAAGCTTAAACCACAACATAGCATTTCTTTACAGCCTTATACTAAGTATGACATAAATATTTACTCATTATTTAAACAGATTGAAACTTACCTATTCATAAAAAATAGTTTTAAATTTTGCATAAGGCTTCCTAACATAACCTTTTTTTATTGTTTACAGTTTCATTAAATATTGTGTCACAAACAGAATGTGATCAAATTGTCACATTACAAATGGCTGAATTTTTTTAATGTGAGAAAGAAATTTCACTAGGAGCAAACAACTTTGTTAAATCCAATTTCTGGAAAGAACCATTCAGTTCATATGAGAATTATTGAAGCTGTCAAGAAATCTACAAAGAATCATTAGAAAGTTGGCAAAAGTGATGGATATTTCAGATAAGCTGCTAAGAAGGATTGTGAAAGGATTTAGGGTTTGTTGTGTTAAGTTTAGAAGGTGTTGTGTGCTGACAAACAAAAAATACAAGGATTGAATTGATTGAGAACATAGACAAATCAGAGAATGGAATAAAATGAATTAAAAAATATTCTATTGGAAACTTTTGTGCACAGAATGTTCAAAGGTTATTCCTAAAAGAAAGTGTAAATTCAAGGAATGTTCTTATGATCAGTCAGTCAGTTAAGTGCCATACATGATGCACTCTTGGGCAATCATGTCTCTAAAAGAGACATGACTGACTGGGCAGCAGACTATCCCGCACTAGGTGACCATTACTTTCTGCATTAGAGTGGTTGCCAGCGAAGGCTATAGAACCCAATCCATCCTGTTATTTAACCCATAACTGGAGGGAAGAGATGGATTAATACTTTTCCCAAGGGTATTTGCACATAAGTGAAAATGATAGTATTTTTTAAAAAAAAATAAATGATAAATAAATGATAGCATCTGTAAAAAAAATAAAAGATATTATTCTGTTGGTGAGTTAAAAAGTGAATGAAGTGTCTTGTTTAAGCTGTATATGTATGTTCTCAAAATGATAAATTTATCATCCTATCTAAACCCCAGCAGAGTGTAAAAAGAAAAAGCTGAAAACAAATTGCTGATGATAGGGTTTTCAATGCATGCATGTCTGACAAAAAGGGGTGATCACTGTTATAATCACCCACATCAAATTTAATGCAGAACTGGTGCAAGAGATATTTCTGTGAATCTTTTATATATCAACTTAGCCTCCATCAAGCTCTGACATTAATCTTATAGACCATGGGATATAGTCCATATTGTGAGTGATGTTTCCCATATCTCATGCTCAAGTGTGTGAGATGTGAAAGAAGCTCTTATGATGTGGCACAATTTCTGTGAAGAGGTAGTGAAAAAGACATGCACTTCAGTTAAGAATAGGTAAAGGACTAAAGTGAAAGTAAAGGGTAGCCATTTTGAATTGTAAATATATGTAAAATATTGTTAATACACATAACAACCTGTAAACTTTCATTAATCGAAACCTAAAACTTTTTATTTTATGATAAACCAAATAATAGGTAAATGTATATGCCATACAGGTTACATCAGTATTTATGTATATTCTTGACAATTTCTAAAAAAGCAATAATTATAGTTTTGATAGATGTTTGTGGATATAGATAAAAAGACTTAACGTATAGAGTTGTTCACTTTTATTTTCAGTACTAGGTTAGTGAAATTTGTTCCAAGTACATTAAAATAAGATTATTTCATGCAGAAAAAAAAAGATTATCAAATATTAATAAAATATGTAATGTTCTTAATTAAAAATCCGTACAGGTCATGTTACTGACTTTAAAAATACAATTTTCTGAATTTTTCAGGTAGTAATGGAGGAACAGGAACCATTGATTTGACTCGAGACACTTACCCTGACTCTTGCACAGACAAATACCTGCGAGAAGCCTCTGTTGCTGCTGCCACCATGGTAACAACCTATCCGGCCACTATGTCAACAACTTGTCAGCGCCGTGGCACTTTGCAACTTTGGCAATTCCTTGTATCCCTATTAGATGACCCAAATAATTCCACTTTCATTGCTTGGACTGGTCGAGGCCTAGAGTTCAAACTCATAGAACCTGAGGAGGTAGTAATTCAGCACAATTTTGTATGTGTGTATGCATAGATATCAAGATAAAGTAAATGTTTGTTTTTTTTATATTAGATCTAACAAGGTAGATTCATTCACTCTGAAGTAATCCTTGTTCTTGCTCAAAATCTTTGACAGTTTCTCTTGATTTTCAGGGTCAGATCTTTTTTGACTTTACTGTAGTTATCATTCCCAAAGGCTAACCAAGTTTTCTGAGTATTACTTCTTGCTCATCATCACTGTTGCATTACCCTTGTTTGCTAACAAGGTGGTAATATTGGTTCAACATTTTACTGCATGAAGAGATATTAGCCAAATTTTATGACAAAGTAGAAAAATTGTCATTAATATGCTCAACATTGTTCTGACATATAAAAATGTATATATTAAAGTCTTCTATGAAGAGATATAATAGGGTGGCACTATTGGTTCAATGCTTTATTGCATGAGAATGCCTAATGATGAAGCAGGAATTAGTTAAGATTAAATGGTGAAAAATTCAGGGAAAATAATTATGTATCAAGAGGAATAAGGAAAGAAAGAATAGATTAAAAATAATAATTAGAAGTGAATTTAAAGACAGCTCTAAGAAGATTTGAACCTGAAATAAACCAAGTAGAATTAATTAAGATTTAGTAAAGTTAAATCTTATCCAACCAAATTTCTCAAATTTCAAGGAAGAATTCTTGCTAGGTTTATACAAAATACTATCAGTTACCAAAATTCAGACCAGGGTTTTGGTCTGATTGCATTCTAAAAAGGATCATCTATTACTAAACAAAAGAATGTCATGAATATGTTATTGAAAAACATGCATTAAATCAATGGCAGAAATTCACAAACTTTCTTATATAAATAAGATAGGTAGAGACAGCCAGGTAGATAGGATATGACAAGAAGATAGCAGAAATCTATTAGGAACCATTCATTATTCCATGATACTCTGTCAGAAATGTTTACTAGTTTAAAAAGTTATGCTCAGAATTTTAATAAATCTGAACCATATGAGAGTAGATTTATAGTTTCTATTTTTCTCAAGAGTTGAGCAGAAAAAAACACTATTTTATTTTAAAAAATAATCTTATAGTTACAAGTTTATAAAAATACATGAACCAACTACAACACAATATTTATTATTTAGTATATTATATAAAATATAATTATGAAAAATTTACAAAAATGTCTGCAAACAAGCAGACAATAAAATTTAAATAAACTTCTAATGATAAGTAAATATAATTATAAATTTTGAAAAATGCCTTTTCCGGGCATTTCTTTCAGTTACTCTTACCATATAAATTCATTAAAATAGCATCTGGGGTTAGATATTTTTTTCTCAAGAATTGACAAAAAAATGTTAAATACTACTTATTCATTAAACTGTTTCATTCCAAAAATAGTTTTTAATTCTTTTGTTGTCAATTCTTGAGAAAAAAAGAGGATGTGTAAATCTAATTTGTTGTATTTGGGTTTTATTAAAATTCAAAATATAACTTTTTGAAGCAATAAAAATTGCAGAGAAAGTGTAGAGCAATAGTAGTACCAACAGAAAAACTAGCTTTTTGAAACAATGTTTTTGTAGGTAGATATGTTAAACTTACCATAGTTTCTTAACTTATGAATTAATGCTAGAACAATTTTCCTGTTGAAAAATCATCAACCAGGCTATATAGAAAGATTAATAAGTCTTTATCCCTTATGTACTTTACAATTTTTCAATTTGTTTTTTAAATATGTAATTAGTTAACAACAGAGTTGGTTTGTTCTGTAAAATTGGTTCTCTGCAAACACAAAGAAGTTATGACAGCTGCAGATTTTTCACAATTGAAATCTCAATAGTAGTCACAATGAATGGTTACCACCCAACTTTCTATACGTGTGAAGATTAAAAATGATGCTAAGTCACATCACTAAGAATACTACATTTTTAGTAGCACTAGGACAAACAATGATAGAGTGATAGAACAAGAGTTGGGATTATAATATAATGATCTTGGTGCTGCTCTGCAGGGTTTTGATAGCCACTTTTTTCTCAATTGTTGCTATGACATATAAGTACAGAAGAGCTCACTTAATAGTGATAGTGAATTTGTTCAGCACTGCTCACTTAAAGTTACTCAAATGGCATTTGATGATGCTGACAACTGCTTTCATAAGTTGATGGTGGACATTACTGTATCTCATACTGTCATCTTTCAACTACTGTAGTTTCTGTATTTGATGTACCTTGACCTTCTCAATTTCATGGAGTGTCTTGTTCAGTTTAGGTTCTTCAGTTTCAGAATGGTTCCATCTGATTATATTGCAAGTTTGATTGATGTTTTTTCCATCAATTATGACAAATTCTTTCCATAACCAGAGAATGTCCTGCTCTTTGCATAATACTTTGTATAATTCTGGAGTAGCTAGCTGTTCAAATAGTTAAGCTTGTTAGAATTAGCTTAAGCTCTCTACATTCACAGAAGAATTTGAGATGGTTCATTATTTATGTCAGTTTTTGCTGGGTTTTTTTCCATTGTCTCTATTGATGTATCATATCAGATCCATTCTGATCTGATAGTTTTTGGTGGAAGTTTTGAGATCAAGAATTACCTTAGCAATGATAATTCCTCATTTCAAAAATTAAATCAAATATGTTTTCCATGTGTTTCTACAGTGATAGTCATTCCATATACATTAACAAAAACAAGTTATAAGATTGAGTTTATAATGAAAATTGTGGAAATGAAATTCATTTGTATTATATTTGTTAAAATTTGTTAAATTATTATATTTGTTAGCATTTGTTAAAATTTATCAATTTTAATGTCACCTAACATAGCACGCTATTATTGTTCTAAAACTAATGACATGACTTGTACATCTAGTTTTCAGTTATAGGTTTTTAGGCCTACTACTTTTCAATTCTTATTTCTTATATTATTATTGTAGTTAAAAGGCTTCTACTTCGAACTGACCATGCTTCATATACAGCTTTTTTGCTCACCAGTTAAAATTGAACTCAAAGGGACTTACAACAATAACATCAATTCATTTTTTACTGTCCAGTGCACAATTTTCACTTTAATAATAAAGACACATACATGAAACATATTTTTATTGAAAATAGAGAATACTTGTGTTAAATTTACAGTCTTAGTATAAATCTCTTTTTTTGTTGTTCTACTCTTGAAAAATATAAAAGTCTTTGATAAAAAAAAGAACTCAGCTCAGCTGTATATTCATATCATTTTAATGACATGTATGTAAAGTTTCAGGCTTTTAGTTTTTAAACTGTAGGAGCCTCGGCTATGTTTGTCAAATTGGCCTTGTGCCAAACACAACCAAAGTCCCCACAATTAAAAATATCAGAAAGTTGAAGGTTGGATGTTGAAATGTGGAAGAATAAATGGAATTTTATTAATTAATTAGAAAAACAAATTTGTAAGAAGAAAATGTTCAAATAGAAAAATGTATGTAGTTGATTAATTTAAATGTTCAAAGAGAAAATGTAAGAAGTTAAATGTTCCACAGAAATTCAGAGCTTATAGTTAATAGTAGCAGAATGTTTATCTGTAGAAAGATTAACAGGCTACTAATAAAGTCTGTGTTCCCTTCCCTTTCTTATGACTGGAAAAAGTGAAAAGGAAGGTGAAGCAATAAAGGAAAATTGTACTTATCAGACTTTAGTTTTTTGGAGTCCTTTGTTATTGTTTCAGCATGTGAGTGAAGATGAAGAAAGGAAAATTGGAAGGAGGAAGAATGAATGTATGTCGATGAGGCATGACAGGGTCTTGAAATTTCTTCCTTACATTGTGATGAGGTCCATCTTGGACTGAGTTTTGCCGGTCAAGGAACATGAATAAGTACTTAGCAGGTCAGGAGGTCAACTTGAAACTGTATATACATTTTCTAGGTGTTAAGAAAATTTGACTAGGGTCAGAGATCAATTTGCTATTTTCTCTCTAATGAGAATCCAGAATGTTAATTTTCACATGGACTTGTGAAATTTGCCTTGGTCTACGTTTTTCCAAAATGTTTTCAGTAGTTCTGATCCATTTTTGTGGGTGTGAAATTTTACTTTTAGTATTTTAGTTAACTGTTGGATGATATAGGATTTGCATCCTATAAAAGATTTGGAGTAACACTTCTGAAAATCAAATCAGTATTCTTTAAATTTTGTTCAGATAATTTTTCTTTGATAATTTTTTTTTTTATTAAAATAGTCATTGATACAATGAATGTAATAAAGTATTAAAGTAATAGCTTGCTATATTTAATTAAGCTATTATAACACTTTGAAATACAGATTAGAGCCTTGAATAAAAAATTACAAAATGTAGTAGACAGATGCAAACAACATAGGTTTTGAATACATAATAACTTAATTATCAAAAGTTATATAAGAATGAAAAACCACAAGAAGAAGAGCATTTGTTTAGTGTTAAATAAAGGTTAAATAGGTATAGTGGCTGTCTGGTAGTAAGTAGTACTATAAATGAATGATAATGGTAATGAGAGAATCATAGTGAGTAAAAGACTAATCACTTTTAAATAGGTAAACAGAAAAGGTAACATATTTCTAAGCACTTTTTATCTTTTAACAATTTTATTAGAGATTCTGATACAGGTCAGAAGACTGACTTTTTCATTTAAATACAGACCTAGGTTGAAATTCATGAACAAAATTTGAAGATAATGCATTTTACTGATTAGACAGAAGTTTAAATTGACTGAATTCAAAGTAACAAGTCATCAAAGATAGGAAGATATAATTTGAAAAATGGTAAATATCTGAGATACTAAATTAATATCGGAGTCATTTCAATTTCATGTTTTTGTCTTCAGCTTTTTTTTCTTTAAGTTCAATTTTAATTTGATTAAGTTAAAATGCAGTCTTTAATTTTGGGAACTCAGATGGTTATATCTTCTTTTTTTCAGGTAGCCAGAAGATGGGGCCTTCAAAAAAATCGTCCAGCCATGAATTATGACAAATTAAGTCGATCACTACGTTATTATTATGAAAAAGGAATTCTTCAAAAAGTGTCAGGTGAGAGATATGTCTACAAGTTTGTTTGCAACCCCGAGGCTCTCTTCTCTATGGCATTCACTCCTAACATCACTAACAATACCAGTTCAAGTACCAGCATGTGCAACAGTCATGCAACTAACCAAAATAACACCCAACAACCAATGTCATTTGGTGGTAATGCTTCTAAAACAACTGAAAAAGACAGTGTTAGTTTTACTAGCTTTTCTTTCACCTCAAACCAATACTTGTCATGTAACCATGGAAACACATCACCTATGACAAGTTATGTACCAAATCTACAGAACATTGATGGTTTGACTGGTGGTTCTTCATTTGACCTCAGTGGTCAAACAAAATCTACTAGTAATACTCCATATCGGCATCATCTTCAGCAGATGCATTCAAGCAGCTCAATTGTTGAAGGCTATGCCTATTAAAAAGAAAAAAAAACAATATTTTTTTATGGCATATTTTTTGCTATCTTCACAGCAACAAATTATTTGAATATTCTAATAAGAAAAATGATATTAGATAATATATGTATTTATTATTTCATGTTCATCATCAGTATTGTTGTAAAATTTGTTTTTATCTTTTATTTTCCTTAAGTTTTGATCAATCTTCTACCACTGGGCCACAAATATGTAGACTCACTTCTTTTTTATTATCATTTATAGTATGGCTTGTCTTCTCTAAAAAGATCTGCTTATATGTCATTCTCTATGATAACCATTACAATATACAGGGGTTTATCCTTTAAGATAACAGGCAGCTACACTTCTTTTGATAGGCATGTTGCTGAATCAACTCTTCTATCTTCATTTCCAATACAATCAATCTCCAGGTTTAGGTTCAATCATGACTTTTTACATCACCTGAACAAATTAAAATAAAAATTTGGTTAATTTTTATTACTCTATGATGAACCATGTGTTGCATTAAACAATATTATAAGGCTTTATTCACTACAGAAATAAAATAAGTGTGCATGAAATTTTATTGAAAATTGATATTTCATAAAATTATTTCCAAGTGATATTGACATATCTAAACCAATTGTCACTGTTAAACTTTGTTCCCAATTTTAAACAAGAAAATTGATTTATTAATCAGTTAAGTTTATTTAATATATTTATGCACACACACACACACACACACACACACACACACACACACATTTTTAGAAGAATTATATTCATTTATATTGTGCAAAAGGTATATAACCATTGAAAGCTAAAATAGAAATGATAGCCTCTTTCTCAGAATAGTTGTTTTGATTTGTCAACAAATAAACTCTACAGAGGTTATCATTAAAATATGTTGAAGTAAATTTGATAAACAGATTTCTGAAATTGAAATTTTGTGCCTGAGACTTGATATAATGTTGTGCTGATTATGATTATGATGATGATATTACATAGTTGCAATGATCATCCTATTTAGATGATATCAACTGAATAAAATATCCATGATGAACTTAACTGACATAAATATCAATAGTGACTACAATAAACAAAAATGTTGAGAAAACATATTTTATGTTATGTGAATTTCATTGAGATATTTAGAAAATAGATGATGCATAGCAATAAGTTACTACAATCTGAAGACAAAAATATTTAAAACAATTTTTAGTGAAAAATCTTTTCTCAGATGAATTTTGTTTTGTCTAACAACTTTTTAAATGATATATTTAATTGCTTGAATAAATTATTTCCTAAATTTCTAAGCAAACATAAAATATTTTTTTAATTTACAACTCAAATTTTACCTTTTACATCCAGCCAACAAAAAATGTTTGAAGAAAGTAAATAAAAGAAAACTGACTTTATAATACACACACACACACACACACACACACACACACACACACACACCAGTGTCTATTACTTTGTAACACAGAAAAAATGTCACTGTTTTTTTAATATTTCAGTGTCTACTAGATAAACCTTTTATATTTTGCATACATAATCCTAAGTCCAAATTAAATTGTATAAAAAGAAAAAAAATACTGTTGTATACTTAAAGTAAATCTTAGACTGTTTCTAGTCTCTGTACATGACGTAGTTGATTGGTTTTCTGTTATTAAGGAAAAAATTGTCAATTTTTTAATAAAGATTTTAAGAAAAATATTGTATTAATTCTTTGAAGTTTTAATTTTTATCTTTATTACACTCAAAATGTATAAATTTACTTATAAAAATTGCTTTTGTGTACTTAAAATGTGTTTTAGACTGTTTTTTAATTCAATATTTAGTCATATTAATTATTATCCTTTAAAATTACATCACCTATGACATGACTAAGTAAAAAAATTAAATTGATTATAAAACTCAAAAAACAGGATTTTATGAATATTAATCAATTTAATGATGACATAACTGGATTTTAAAAATTCTACCCAATATTTATTTAAAATATAATGATGAATATATTTGTTTACAAAAGGTGTGTTTTATTCATCTGCCTTGTTAAAATGTCAAGTGGATCTTGTGTCACTTTTTCTTACCTATAAGTAATGAAATTACACTTAAATTGAGGAGTATCTGATGGAGCAGCTAAAATATGAATGACCACTTATGATAAAACCTGATTGCCCTGTAGCAAAAGTATAGTGCCAACATTAAAACTCTACATATAACAAGCTACACACAATAATAAATGTCATGTTTCAATGTCAATCTATCAAGGTGCATCAATAAGTTCATAGCCTAGCACAGTTTAATAAATGGATTATTGAAATAAGACAATTTTACTGTATAATGTCTCATTTATATGATTAATGAAGAAGAATTGTGCACTGACAAGAAAAGAAATAATGCTGTACATTCTGTGTACAACAACTTTTCATCAGTAGACTTATTGATGTATCTACATATATTTGCTATTCATTTGACAGATTATTTCAACAAAAGTTTTAATATTTTTTATGTTTAAGTTATTTAATATATTGTCTTCCTTGTTTTTTTTTATTTTAGGACTATATATGAAGAGTGAAATGCAAATTCAAACTGTCAGTCTCTTCTGTATATTGATTGTCCCAACAAAATGATGTTCTTAGTTTGCCAATTTCATGAAGATCAAGATTGGCAAATTTCCACTTTTTACCAGGTGTTTAGCATTTCATGTTTATAAGCATAGACAGATCAGATTTCTGTGGTTTTCTGCTAGATTATGTACTATGAATATCTGTTATGCAATAGTGAACATAGAATAAGAGGGTTTATAACAATTTTTTGATAAATGTAGAGATTTTGAAAGCACCTGTTTATGTGGAAGAAATTATATAAATTGCATAAATGTGTATGTTACATCATGTATTTCAATGTTATATTTCTTTTACTTTTCATAAACTGTGCATTTTGTAAATTTCTTTCTCTATCAAATTTTGCTACATTACTTATTTTGCATAATCTTATTGTTTTTTTATCATTTCACCCCAAGGAAGGGGATAATGCCACCTAGGTGAAAGGGGAGGGAAAGAGAATGAGAAAAATTTAGTGAGGAGAAAGAACAATAAAAGAAATGTTTTCGAAAAAGCTGATGATGGTGAGTGATATTACTTTAAATTTTTTAAAGATTGTATTTTACAGGTGAGAAGTGCAAGAAAATAAACAATTAGAACAGAACTTAAAATTACATTTAGCTATTTTCACAATGAGACCTACTTACCAATCTAGCTGCACAATTAAATTTATGTAGTCAAGGTATTAAAGAAGAGAGCTTACTGGAACTACTGCCATGAAAATATTTAGACATATTAAAGACAGAGGGATGCCATATCACAGTGGTCAGAAACTAATTGAAATGTCAGGTCATGGTCAATAACATTACAGTTCTTTCTTTGAATTTTGTCATGAATCTTGCAATATATAGCAGAAACATCAAACCAGATACGACAGCAATAATGGCATATTTATAAATGTATAAGATAGATTATGACAAGAAAAATTGTCTGGCACAACACAGTGAATCAAATTTCCTAGTAGAAGATCCAGCATTTGATTTAATATAATCACACTGCTTTGTGACAGTGTAAAATGTGAAATAAAAAAGGCTGCAAAAGTTGAAATTTTTGTTTAGAAAATATTTAGAAATTGATTTTTATTGAAATCATAATATTCCATCAGTTTTTATTATTTACTTTTTATTCAATGCAATTTAATCAAATATTTCTAGTATACTCTGGTGCTTTCTGTATGTTAACTGGAGAATTAATTATTTATATATCATTTAGATAACACACTTTTACAAAAAAAATCCTCATCTGTTTAAATTAAAAACTTTGTATCTGAAATATATGCAATCTCAACTTTACATTAAGTCATATCTCATTGCATTATTTCTGTATGTAATGGTAAACATTATAAGCACAAAACTTTTCTTTTTCATAGAATATAGAACATCAGGTTTTCTTACTTTTGCATTTATTCTACCATAATAGAATTAAAGCTAAATTTTATAAATTATTTATTCATTTAAGTTTTGTAAATAAGGAGGTTCATAAACATTGAATAATTTTCTTGATGACAGCAAATTCTCATGAAATAATCTTAAAAAATATCAACTTCTATATAAAAAACTATTTTTTTTCTTTTTTTTTTCTTTTAAAGTTATGGATTCAGCCATGGTTTTTCTTTATATGTTTTAAAAAATTATTTCACTGGGTTTCATAGAACCACTTCTTTTTCTGAATATAATCTGATCCTTCCTTAATTCAGAAAACTTTGTTAATGCATTGAAAAAAAAAAACTTGATTGAAATATGAATATATAGAGTCATTCTTTACCAAGGATTCCAGACACAAACAATCACTTTTATGCATGCTTCATTATATCAATTTTTTGTGTAATCTTAAAATTATTATTTAAGTTTTTGAAGTCTTTAGGAAAATGTATGTTAAATCATTTTGCAATATGAAAACTAGAATTTTTGCTTTATTTTATAAAATCAAAAAGAAAGTATAAAACATTTAAAATACAAATATCAAATGTTCTGATTAGATCATATAATCAAATGTCTAAATGAAAACAAATTTATTATATAATACTACAATTGTTTAATACTTTCAAAGGCTTAAAAGTATTTTTAAGGAACTGAAAGAAAGAGATTCATGTTATGACTCACATTGATATTTTCTCAATGCAAAATGCCAGGCAAAGTTGAAGAGAGTACTATATTGGAAACAAATCATCCCAATGTAAATGATTTATATGTTATGTATACGAAATGAAATTAATTAAGCTTGTGATAGCAAAACAAACAAAATATGAATATAACATGCTACCATATGAGGTAGAAAAAAAAGCATGTCAATGTATGTGTGCATCTTTTAACTGATCATTTACATTTAAATAAAAGGCTGGACTAAAGTCAAACCATAGAAATAATGGAAATACTTGCTGAATATTTCAAGTTAGTAGTTAGAGAAAGTTTATTGGCACTCCTGAGATCGGAAATGATGTGAACATGCTGTTTCTTTGCCATGGTAGAAGATTCCTTCCCTTCTCTTCACTACATATATGTAGAGCATATCCTGGTTGAAAACCCCTCAGCATTCATTGTTCTTAAAATGGAAAACCAATGTTTAATTGCTTCTGTAAACTTGTCATTAATAAACCTTGTTGTTATTGTTTAGTTGCCATTTTTTTACTTATTTGGAAGGGTCATTGTTACTGTTGTATTTGTATACAACACCCTTGTGGCACAGAGATGTTCCAGCTAAAATCTTCATCATCTGAACTGTATAGATCTTCAAATTACAAAGTGAGAATAGGTACAAATGAAGAAGTGAGTAATGATCAAATAACTTTGGAGTCTACTGTTATAATTGGTACTGGGGCAAGGATAGGACCCTTGGGATAATACCAATCATCAACATTATTATTGATGACAAGACCACTTCCCAATGAAACTGTGATGATGAAGTGAAAAAAGAATTGTGATAAGCAAAACTTGAGATAGTGACATTGTAAGAATATAGAAAGAAATGGTCAAATCTCTACTATAGACTAAAAGCCCTGGTATGAGCAGTAGTCCCGGAAAATAAATAAAGGAGGAAAAAAAAAGATTTTTACTATAAAAGTGTGAGGGCTAAGACACTTTATTGGAGCTAAAAGTATTCTGGTACCAAATTTTAAAATAAAAAACACCAAATGGTCAAATGTATTAAGTCTTTATTCATGCCCTTTTGACTGATATTTTTTCTACTTTTATTTTTAGCAGGCAGAGTCAGGATTAAAACAAATAACCATAATAGATTATCATGAAGTAAACAGGATAAATAACAAAGCAAGCAAGTAAAATTCTCATTACATCATGTTCAAATGTGGGGTTTCATAGTTAAATTCTTTGGTTATGGCCTCAAATAAAAAGTTCATATTTATAAGTTGAATTTTTTATTTTTTATTTTTATAAATAAGAAATTTTTGTTTTACTTTTTTCTTCAGAAAAATAAAACAGTTACATTTTTAGATCTCTATATTTACACATTTTTTTATAAAGAAATATGGTAATCACCTCCATTCACACCAGGTTTTTACTTTTTTTTAGAAAGATGAAAACAAACTATTTTTTCTTTGTATGTAAATGTTACTTATTTATAAATATGAAAATTAGCTTCATTTGCAGCAGATTTTTAATTTTTTTTAGAAATCAGAAAATATGCTACATATTCTACTGTTTGATACTTTTATATCTAGAAATATGAAAATGTGTTATGTTTTCCACAGTTTTAAAGAAAAATATGAGTATAAGCTATATTTTCAACAGATTGAAACAGTTTTATTTCAAAATATGAAAACCTGCTACATATTCAACAATTATAGACATTTATAGAAATATGAAAGTAAGTTATATTTTCAACAGATCTAAACCAGAAACATAAAGAATTATGAAAATAAGTAACATTTTCAACAGATTTAGATTTTTTATTTAGAAATATAAGAATAAGATATATTCTTTTGATATTTACCTTTTCATTTAAAAACAAGAAAATAAGTACATGAATTAGAATTTTTTAGACTGAAATATGAATATAAGTTATATATATATAGATTTAGATTTGTTTTTTTAGAAAGAAGCTATAACTTTTTTTGATATACAATTTTTAATTTAGACATGTTAAAATAAGCTACATTTTCTTCAGATTTACATTTTATTTATCTAGCAATCTCAAAAATATTTTCTTATTCTCCAGATTTAGAATGTTTTATTTAGAAATATAAAAAAGAGCCTTGTTTTCATCAAAAATAAATTGCATATTCTTCATATTAAGATATTTTTATTTAGAAATATAAAATTAGGTTTTATTTTCTCCTGAGCTCAATATTTTTATTAAGAAATAAAACATCGTACATTTAGTTGTGATTAAGATATATTATTATTAAGAAAATGAGCTATATATTTTCCAGGTTTAGCCTATTTTAATTAGAAATTTGAAAATGAGCTACATTTTCCACAAATTTAAATGTTTTAGGTAGAAATAGAAAATAAATTACATTTTAAACAGATTCAAAATTTTATTTAGAAATATGAAAATTGGGACATTGTTTCCAGGTATATAATTTATAACATAACAATATGAAAAAAGCTACATTTCTCCAGATTTTATTTTTTTTATTTAGAAGTTACATATTCACCATATTTAAAACATTCTATTTATTCTCTGCTATATTTACATTTCATAGTATAACAATATGAAAAAAAGCTACATTCTTCCAAGTTTAAATGTTTAAAATGTAAAATATGAAAAGAAAACACATTGTCCCCAGATATACAAATAGTGAGAAATGAGAACACGAGCTACACTTTCACAATATTTAGATTTATTTTATTTAAAAATAAAAAAGAGGCTAACATTTTCACCAGATTTTGACATTTGTATTAAGAAATGATAAAAAAATCTATATTTTCATTAAATTAAGAATATTTTATTTAGAAATGAGAAATTATGCTACATTTTCACCAGATTTAGACTTGCTTATGTAAAAATATGAAAACATGAATATTGTCTTCAGATTAAGAATTTATAATAGTAAAAAAGTGACATTTTTCTTGATCAGCTAAAATGAGCTAAATTTTCAATATACTTAAACATAAAAACATGAAAATAAGATATATTATTTTTATATAAAAATGTTAAAATACATTTCTCTAGATTTAGACATTTTACTTAGAAATGTGAAAATAAGCTACATTATCTTAGAATTTTTTTCATTTAGAAATGTTTTCCTTCAGATTTAAATATTTCTTTATATAGAAATGCTAAAATATGCTAAAAGAGTTTTGTTTTATTTAGAAATGATAAAATACACTAAATATTCTACAAATTTAGATTTTTATTTAGAAATCTTAAAATAATCTGAATTTTATGAATTTTCTTAACCTTTACTTAAGTGAAATGTTGAAATGCAATAAATATTCTCCAGATTTAGACATTTTGATTTAGAAAACTTTAAAATATGCTAAAGGCTAAAGAAAAATGGTGATTATTAAAATATTAAGAAAAATTTTTATTTAGAAATGATAGTATATACTATTTTTCAGATTCTTAGCCATATCAATTTAGAAATGTTAAAGTACTAAATTATATTCGTATGCAGACATTTTTTATTTAAAAATGTTAAAATACACAACATATTTTCAAGATTTCAACCTTTGGATTTAGAAAAATTACAATATGCTAAATATTCCCCAAATGGAGATTTTTTAATTTAGAAATGTTTAAATATGCTAAATCTTCTTGAAGTTTAGTCTTTCTCACGTATAAGTGTAGTTATGTCCACTAATTCAATGAAGAAAACAGTGTAGTATGAAGAAACAAAGGTCCCAAACTTAATAAATTTCTCCATCAAGTAGACCATTCATCCAGCCACCTATGGTTACTCCAGTGCTAGTAATTAATTTTTCTTTATTCTCTGTATCCAAAGGATTCCAAATTAATGTCATATATAATTTTGACAAATGTCACATAAATTAAACTGAATGAATCCAACTGGCTAATCTCTATCTTTATAGGGACACCTTTCTTCTAGGTGGTCAATTCCAGCCAGTTGTGGTTTCTGTTCTCTTTTTCTCAGAAAAATCTTAAAATGGTTTTTCAATGATCAAATGGGTTTCTTTATTGACAATATATGTTTTTCTATTTGACATCTTCGAGGACACATTGATGGTCTCTTATCATTGGCGGGAAGTGTGGAAGGATGAGTAATCTTATTTTTTCTCAATCTTACTAAGGTCTATTTTGTTAAATTTAGGTTTGATTCTTCTTGGAACCACTCGTGAGTTCACTTACTACTTTGAAATATGATTTTTCTACGCATATCATTTTTAATTTCCTCATTTTTTCAATCAACCTTCCTGCAAATTTCAACTATTATCATCCTGTTAGTAGACTCTTTTCTCTTCTTTGTTTTCTTCTTATTGTTTTTGTTTGATCACTTTCCTGAGATGCTAATGTCACAAATGTAGTATTAAAATAGGCTAAATTTACACCTGATTCAGTTACTTTTATTTAAAAATGTTAAAATGCATTAGATTTTATCCAAATTTAGACTGGATTTTTTTATTTACTAATATTAACATAAACCAAATATTCTGCAAATTTAAACTTTTTTGTTAACCCTCTAGGGCCCTTCGTATCATATTTGATACAGTATGAAAACAAGCCTTGAAAGAAATATTTTCCTGAAAAATTTTTTAAGAGAAATATTTTATAAATTTCAAATGAAAGCAGTACTGACTGCTCAGTCAATGAATACCAAATGTTTCCTTATAGGGAAATACCAAATGTTTCCTTATAGGGAAATACTGTATCAAATATGATACGAATGGCCCTAGAGGGTTAAATATCGCAAAAATATTCTCAAGGTTAAAGTATGCTTTTTTTTCAAGATAAAATTTTTTTAAGAAATGACAAAATAGGCTACATTTTTACCAAAATTAGCCATTTTATTTATAAATGTTAAAATACATTAAATATTCATCCAGTTTTTGATTTTTTATTTAGAAAGGTAAAAATAGGATAAGTTTTCATTTGTATTTTTTATTTAGAAATGTTAAAATTCCTTGAATTTTTTTCACATTTAGAATTTCTTTATTTGGAAATGATAAATGCACTAAATTTTGTCTACATTAAGATTTTTTATTTAAAATCTTTTAAATACTTTAAATATTCTTCAGCTATATAGACTTATTTAAAAATTTAATGTAAAAAGTCAACATTTTTTAGCATTTCTGAATTAAAAAGATAAACCTGGAAAAACTTTACACATTTTAATGATTCTAAATGTAACAGTTCATATCTGAATAAAATTTAAAGTATTTTTTGTACTTCTACAAAAATCTTAAATCTTAAAAATCCAGAATTTTTCCAGGTTTTAATTTTTTTTATTTAGAAATGTTAAAATGTTATTCTACAAATTTAGACTTTATTATTTAGAAAAATTAAAATAGGCTAAATCTTATAAAGATTTAAGCTTTTTGTTTAGAAAAGTTAAAATAGTCAACATTTTCTCAAGATTTCGAATTTATTTTATAGAAAATTTAAAATACAATGAATTTTCTCCAGGTTTGGTATATTTTTATTAAATGCTAATATACACAAATTTTCTCTAGACTTAAAATATGTTATTTAAAAATGTTAAAATAGGTTCCACTTAGTGTATTTTAAGATATCTAAATAAAATTCTAATTTGGGAGATAATTTAGAAGATTATAACATTTCTAAATAAAAGAAAAAGCATATATCTAGAGAAAATTTAGAAATTAGAAATAAAAATCTGAATCAGGAGCAAATTTAGTGTTTTATAGCATTTCTAAGAGAAAAATCTAAGTGTGATGAAAATTTCGCCAATGAATAAAATCAAAAATATAAATAAAATGAAAATTTATTTATGAATAAAATCAAAAATATGTAGAAAATTAAGCATATTTTAACATTTCTAAATTAAAAAAGTATAAATCTGGAGAAAAGTTATCATATTTTAACTTTTATAAATAAAAATATATTAATCAGGATGTAATTTGCCATATATTTCTGACTAAAAATTCTAAATCTCGAGAAAAATGAGCCCATTTCTAAAGGAAGAAACAAAATCTATAGAAAAATTAGCCTATTTTAATATTTCTAAATGAAAAAAATCTATAGCTTGAAAAATTAGCATATTTTAACATTTCTAATCTAAAATGTATAAATATTCAGAAAATTAAAATATTTTAGCATTTTAGATTAAAAATGCTAAAGCTATAAAATATTTACCGTATTTTCACATTTCTCCATAAAAAATGTTTTCATCTGAAGAAAATTTAGCATAATTCGTATTTCTAAATAAAATATCTTACTCTGGTGTAAAGCCTATTTTAATATTTCTAAATAAAAAAGTCTAAATCTTCAGAAAATTTATCATTTCAAAATAAAAAGGGCTAAATCTTGAAAAAAATTGGTGTATTTTAAAACTTCCAATTAGCATAAATGGTGTCAAGTGGATAAAATTCCTAAGAATCGCTCCACCACTTCGAATAGAATGACATGAACAACAGGTTTCACCAGACCATTATCCTGCAACTGTTAGCACCAAACAAAATATAACTCTCAGGACATGGAAGGTCAGAATGTTGAACAACTGTAGACAGCTGGAAAATGTAAGGGAAGATATGACTAGACAACAATATATGCAAAACGAGGTGGCTGAACAACAAAAAACTTTACCAGTGACAACCACAGAATTATATACACAAATGGTGAAAATAATGAAAAAAGAAGTTGGCTTGATACTGGATCAAGACATAAAGAAATGCGTTCTGTGATGCTGAAAGTATTCTTGTGGTTAAACTGAAAGGAGGGGATCCTCAATATATCTGCACCAACAACACAAAGTACAGAAAAAGAAATCAAATCTTTCTACTCCATGCTGGACAATGCCAAGGCTCAGTACAAGTCATAAGAAATCAGAATTAGCCAAAGTTGGTAAGGAGAGGGAAGGTGAAACGGTTGCAAATTTTGGACTAGGGAACCATAATGACCAGAGAAATGGGTCTAATGGTGCATATCGAATGACCTAGGATGAAACATTGAGGATTGAAGAAGCATAATGCAACACCAAAATTGCAGTACAACAGACTCATGAACAACCCAAACCTGCAGGAAAAATATATGAACAGTGTCAAAAAAAAATATGAAGGTCAAATTGAAAATGGAAACTCGAAATGAGATGCACTAAGAGAAGCTCTAGTGACATCAGCAAACAAAAACATCCCAAAGGAAAACAGACATAGAAGAAATGAGTGGATCAACAAAGAGATTCATGACATGATGCAAAGGAGACAGAAAACAATGCAAATACATGGAACATAATACATGAAACTACACAAGGAGATAAAGAAGCAAATGCAGAGAGGCTAAAGAAAACTGGCTCAACAACAAATGTGCAGAAATAGATTGAGCATGACAAATAAAGGTGATATGCATAAAAAATAAAGGAAATAACAGGACAAAATATACGTTCAGCAACAGGATGCATAAAATCCAAGGACGAAACGCTCGTATTAGAGAAAGAAAAATACTTCAGCGAAAAGACGAATATATCAGAGATCTCTTCCATGACAAAAAAGATAGCAACCAGCAATACACAGAAATAACAATGAGCCAAAAATATTTTTTTTAATCATTTCACTCCGAGCAAAGCATTTCACTGCCACTATTGCACAGGGAGTTACATTGCGAAAAGTGATGAGAAAAAGTGGTTAGTTATAGGAAATATCAGAAGGAGGATGATAGACAAGTAAAGATACCAAGGATGAGGATTGGGTAGATCCTAAGAGTGTTTGAGAGAATGGATGTGAGTTAGTGTGTTAGGAGGTCTCTATTGACTTTACATTTAAACTCCTGGAGATTGTAGCTGTCAGAGAAGCAAGTATGTAGAAGGGCATTCCACAGGCGGGAAGTGCGAGAAAAGAAGCTGTTGGAGTAGAATTTGCGGTTACATCTTATCTCGTATCTCGTGTGAATTTGTACCTAGGGGGCACCAGTGATCTAAGTTCATCGAAGCAGTAGCCGAGAAAGTATTTAAAGAAGAGCCACAAGGAAGACACGTCACGCAGGTGAGATAGCGACTGCAGCCGAGCTGCCAAGTCGGTATCGATCACATTACAGATTCTCCATTGTATTTTGTCAAGAACCCCGAGGAGAATAGCAGGGGCATCAGACCAGATGTGGCAGCAGTATTCAATACACGGGCGGATGGTAGATTTATATATGTGCAGGATAGATTCAGACGGGAAAAACTTCCGGGCCCTGCACAGAGAACCGACTTACATAGTAGCGGATTTAGCAATGGATTCGATATAGTCATTCCATTTGAGGTTCGCTGAGAGTGTGAGGCCAAGGAGGCGAAGTGTTTTACTCACTGCGAGGCGAGCCTGTTCCATGCTAATGGGAGGTATGTGCGATTGCTTATGATGGTTAATTGATAGCAGCTTCGTTTTGGAAGCATTAAAATTCACAAGCCATTTCTTACCCCAGTCCACTACGGATTGGAGGTCCTTTTCAAGCTCGGCAGCGAGGTTCGCTTTGTCGCACACACCAGATTTTTGTAGGAGGCGAGAGTAAACTGTGGTGTCATCGGCGTACCTGCCTACTTGGGATCTTATGGCATCGGGGAGATCATTAATGTAGACCAGAAAGAGCGTATGGCCTAGGATAGAGCCTTGAGAGACACCCGCGTTCGTATGGTAGTTTTGGGAGGTATGTCCGTTTAATACCACCTTCATTGTGCGGTTACAGAGGAATGACTGGATTAGTTCAAACAAATGTCCGGTTATACCATAGCTCCGCAATTTGCGTAGAAGGCCAGCATGCCAGACTCTGTCGAACGCTTTGGAGATATCCAAGGCAACGGTTCGGGCTTCGCCATTCTTGTCGCGAGCCTGGTATATGTACTCGGTGATGGCCAAAGATCGGAAGAAGGCTGATAGGGCGGTATTTTGCGGGGTCCGAGAGTTCTCCAGTGTTCTTAAATATAGGAACTACAGAGGAAGACTTCCAACAGGCAAGAAAGCAGGAAGCAGATAGGCAGAAGATGTAGAGCTTAGAGAGGACAGAGGAGAGTTCAGGGGCACATTTCTTTAAGACTATGATTGGGATTCCGTCCTCTCCGCTCGCTTTGTGAGGGTCAAGTTTTGAGATTATGTTAGAGACCAGCGAGGGTGCAATGTGGACGTCATTCAGTTGAGCCTCAGTTTTAGGTGGGAAGTCGGGTGTAGATACTCCAGACGAACCAGTCTCGAATTGGTGGAGAATCTGTGAGCAAAGCATTCAGCCTTGTCCGCTGAGGAGTTGAGGACCTCAAATTCATTGATTAGTGGAGTATTGAGGTCTTACTCTTGTTAAATACGCTTTTAAAGAGTCGCCAGTAGTCTTTGGCGCCGAACTTACAGGATGCTATGTGTTGCTTCATTCTGGCAGCAAACAACATCTTAGTTTCGTTAAGTATCTTTTTACACTTATTATGAGCTGAGGTGAAAAGGCGCCTGTTTTAGTCCAACGCGTGGCTTCGATAGAGCCGGAAGATATGATTTCAGTGGGCAATGGCAGCCGAGCAAGCGGGCGAGAACCAGGGAGACGAATGGGATTTAAGCTGAAATTTCCTGCCAGGGATGAATGCATCGATGCCAGCCTTAAACCAAGAGGCGACCTCGGATGCACAGTCTTCGACGGGAAGACTAAAAACGTTGTTCCAAGGGACGTCACACAGGAAGTCTCGGAACGAATCCCAGTCTGCTCTTTGGTAGCAGTAGAATATTCTGCTGGTCTGGGTTTCTTGGGTAGAGTGGGAGTGGAATGAGATGTTGACAGAAACTACAGCGTGGTCAGAGTTTCCGAGAGGTCAGAGCTGTCTGGTAGTGCAAGAGTCTGGGATGGAAGTGAAGCAGAGGTCTAGTAGTGAGCCCCTTCCGTTAGGGTTATTGGAGAAACGCGTGGGGAAGACCACCACTTGCGTAAGAGATTGGGTGATTGAAAAATTCAAGGTGTGGACACCAGCAGGGTCGGTGACAGAGTTTTCCAGCCACTTGGTGTGGTGGTCGTTAAAGTCACCAAACACAAATATATGGGCAGATGGATGAGAAGAAATGGCCTTGTCAATATTGTTAGAGATGCTATCAAGTACCGAACAGTCAGAGGAGGAGGAGGAGCGGTAGAAAAAGAAGAGATAGTTAACCGAGCTTAGAAGTGAGAGACAGAAGCACAGGAAAGAATGATCCAGGGATTCAAGATATGTTACCCTAGCTAGGGGGAGGTGTTCGCTGACATAAACACCAAGCCCATGCATATGGACATTAGAATCCTTCCTGAAGAGGGGAAGGTAACCAGGAACGTAAAACTCAGAAGAGGGGATAGAATGGTCAAGGTTAGTTCCACATAGAGCTAAGATATCAGGTGAGTTAGTTTGAAGGAATGATTCTACGCTGTTAAAGTTAGTACGGATACCTCGTATGTTTGTGAAGGAGACGCAGACAGGTTTGGGCGTTTTCTGACTAGCTGGTTTAGTTTTGCTATTTTGTTTGCTTGTTTTCATGGTGATTTATTTATTTAGAGAGAGAGAGAGAGAGGTCTAGAGTAGAATCAGTCGGTCACTGTCTGCAGCATGTGAAGGGTGGAGACTGGCGCAGCCTGCAACAAAATGTGGCCTCGGGGTTGCCCACCGGAGGTTCATGCAGGGACGCCCGTCCATGCGCAATATGGCACTACAGGAACCCCGATATTATTCAACTGTTGATCTCAAGACGCTACGCAAGAATTCGGGCTCCTAATTACCAGTCGAAAGCAGCAACCAAGAAACTGCCAACCCTGTAAGCTTCCAGCTGAACTAACACTAAGACCGGAGAAGGGAAATGAACCGGGAACCCCTTCCTAAACAAGAAAAAAGGCGATCACCTCTACTCCTGTTCAAAAGGAGGGGGTGGAGTGTGAAACCGGGCGATAGAAGGTACTATCTACAGTGGAAGCTGTACTGGTAAAACTGAATAGAAACAAAGCAGCAGAACCGAATGGTATTGTAATAGAGATGCTGATAGCTTTAGATGATTTTGGCGCAAACAGGATCGCAGAAATAATAAATGAAATCTACAACAGTGGCAATATACCGGGGGACTTATGCAGATCAATTTTTATACCATTACCTAAGAAGCCAGATGCAAAGCAACATGAACTTCATTGAACAATCAGCTTAATGAGTCGCATAACAAAACACATCGTCTGGATTCTAATGAACAAAGTTAGTACTCTTTTCTTTGTTTTCAACGAAACCCTCCTGTTATATGATATCTGTCCTTTTATATGGCAGCAAATGCTGGTCAATCTCTTCAAAGGAATTAAGGAAATGATTAAGGAATGATTGAAAGCAACAGAAGATGAAGGAATGACTCGAAGCAACATGTAGTTCAACAGAAGCATGCTGAGGATACCATGGACCGAGCATGTTGGAGAGGATGCAAACGAAAAAGAAGCTTATACTTAGCATCAGGAAGAGACAGCTGAGTCTTTAAGACACATAATGAGGAAAGTGGGTTTGGAGAATCTAATACTCACAGGACGGATAAAGGGAAAGAGAGACAGTGGAAATCAGCATGAGACATACTTGATGGATGACGGAGCGAGGTTTGGGAGAGACTTAGAGGAAAAGTGTTGAGAGCAACAGGGGCAAGTGGAAATCTATGATCGCCTACGTCCTGAAGGAACATGGCACATAAAGAAAAAGAATACAAAAAGTCTAAATATTTATAAAATTTAAACATTTTTAACATTTCTAAATTAAAAAATGTAATTCTGTAGAAAAATCAGCATATTTAAATATTCATAAAATTTCTAAATTTTGCATACTTTGATATTTCTAAGACAAAATGTCTAAATCATTTAGCCTGTTTTGACATTTCTTAATACAAAATTTAAATCTGGATCAAATTTAGCCTATATTAACATCCATTTATATATAATTTAAATCTGCTGAACAGACCATTGGAGATTGATCAAACTAAAAAGAAAAAAAAACGACTGGATAATAATTATTGAAATTCGCAGAAAGATTGATTGAAAAGTTGAGAAGTAAACTAAAAAAAATTAAAAATTTAAAACATTTTTTGAAATAATTCCAAGAAGAGTCAAACCTAGAGTTAGCTTGATGGAATTCAGTAAGATTGAGCAAAACGAAAACTACCCGTCTCTCCCACTCCCAGTCAGCTATAAAGAAAACATTAAACGTATCCTAGAATATGCCAAATAGAAGAAAAAGTATGTTGTTGATAAAAATCACCTAAAATAAAAATTACGATTTTTCTGGACAAAAAGAGTCAGAAAAAAATCCAGAAGGAAAGTACCCACTACGGAGATAGAAACCAGCCTGATGCATTCGTTCTTTATAATCTACGTGACATTTGTTCAGAGAAGAGTTTTATATCCAAACATTGATTATGATTCTTTTAGATACAAGTGATAAGGAAAATTTAATTACTATTTTGAAATAATCATGGGCAAACCAATTGTGTGGTCTGTTGAATGTAAAAATGCATAGACAGAGAAAAATATAAACTTTTGTTTTTAAGGAGAGGGAAAATATTTTCTTTCCTAATTTTTGAGTGATCTGGTCAATGGAGAAAGCACAGCATAGGACAAGCTGATAAAGAAAGACTAATGATTGAAAATCACTTTTAGCTACGCCATTTTGAAAATTTGAATTAATCACAAGAAGCGGGCTGTGGTTTGCTGAAAGAAAGTAGGAGCAAGAAGAGAGATATTAACATCACCTATATAGAGCAGTAGTATAAGATGAGACGTAAAGGTAGTAAGAGTAAAATGGGCGGCTCAATTCCTTTGACCACTCTCAAAAAGGGGTTGGACAACCCCAAATTTGGAAAACCACTAATAAAAGAGTAAAAGTATTTTGAGAATATGGAATTTCAGGAAAAGTTTGAGGATAAGGGTAGAATACAACCAAACTCAAACCCTCTAAACACAGAACTCTATATAAGCTGGAGATTTTTGGGCAGCAGACAGAAGATCGAAGAGATCAAAAGAGTAGTCAAGTGGAACCGTACCCCAAAACGATATCAACTGAAAAATGAGTGACACGCTGAGTGATGAATCAACTAAATGGCAACGACGGTGGTCTGATGGAATTTAAAATTTTATTTATAAAACTTCAAATGCGGAGAAAATTTGGCCTCTTTTACCATTTCTAAGTAAAAATCAATAAATCTAGAAAGTTTAACGTATTTTATCATTTCAACAAGAAAAAGGCTAAATCTAATGAAAATATCACTTATTTTAACATTTCTTAATAAAATGTCTAAACTGGTGATAATGTAGAATATTTTAATATTTCAATAGAAAAAAGTTAAAATCTGGATAAAATTTAAACAATTTTTAAATTTCAAAATAAATTACATGAAATCTGTAGAAAATGTAACCTATTTCAACATTATTAAACAAAATGAACGAATCTGGATTAAATTAAGCTCATTTTAAAATTTTGAAAGAAAAAAGATTAAATTTTAATAAAATTTAGCCTTCTTTATCAATTCTGAATAAAAATCCAAAATCTGCACAAAGTTTTGCGTATTATAACTCTCATAAATAGAAAGATCTCTAAATCTGAAGAAAACTTTGATTACTTTTAAAATTGAAAATCGAAAATGTCTAAATCTGTAGAAAGTTTAGCGTATTTTAACATTTCTATATAAAAATTGGTAGCAAATTGCGCATTTCCATATGAAAAAGGCTATATCCCGTGAAAATATAGCTTATTTTAAAATTTCTAAATAAAAAGTCTAAGTATGGTGATAATGTAGACTATTTTATTATTTCAAAAAGAAAAATGATGAAATCGGATGTAAACTAAGGAATATATTAACATTTCTGAATAAATAAGTTGAAGTCTATATAAAATTTAACCTAGTGGAACATTCCTAAACAAGGTGAATAAATCTGGACTATATTTTGCTCATTTATAACATTTCTAAACAAAATTGTCTAAACTTTAACAATTTAAACTTTTTAACATTTCTGAATATAAATTCAAAATCTGAATAAAGCTCCCGATCGGTTCCAAGGAAAATCAAACCCAAATTTTACGAGTCTGAATTAAGATTGAGCAAAACCAAGACTATCCGTCTTTCCCCACTTCCTACCAATGAAAAGAGACTGATAATGTATCCTTAAAGATGTCAAATAGAAAAACCTATGTTGTCGGTAACTCACGTGATTACCAAAATAATAACAAAGATTGTTCTGGACAATAATCCAAGAAAAAAAACATCTGGGTTGAATTGGAGTAAACGTGGACAAAAATCGACTATGTGCTTTTGTTGACGGAGAACACTCATAAACAGATGATGGAAAACAACCAAATCCAGATCCAGGTCAACTGCACTCCTGCCTAACGAACAGCCTCATTGAAGTTGAAGTTTTGGACAACTTACATTGTCCCCAGTAATGTTACAGGAATCCACATCATTTGCTGATGCCTCTTGATCAAGATTTTGTGCCAGCCATGAAGAATAGAACTTAGAAATTTAAATTACTCTTAACACAATCTGCAAACGCTTAAAGAGGATCCCAGTGTCATTTTATCGTGTCAGTAGTTGGAAGGTTTACAACTGATGTATACAACAAATCATGCCTATAACAAATCGTTGTTACATTTTTTTAACCCAAGTTAATTCTTTATTCCAAAGAATTGTTTATTATGTAGCTCCTTATCGGGGAGCTTTCCTTCGCTTCAGTTTACTTCATCAGCGATTTTCTCGTTCTCTAAGAGCAAAAACGCAACGTGACAGAGGAGTGAAGGACCGTGAAGGAGACAAACGCCATCTAGATTGATTGGAACTGTGCTCATCAACACAATACCAGCAACCAATCAGCAATGCATTAACGAGTGAAGGGGTCAGCTCGCTGGTAAGCACGGTGGTCTGAAGGAATCTGAAAACCAAAACAACACGGTGGACGCGGGGTTTTGGTTGCCTTCAACCAGGAGGATCGACTTAGGTCTAGATTATTGGTTGACCAGGATCGATATAGGGATGCATTATTGGTTGCCGTTGATCAGGATCAACCCAGGAAAACCAACAGTTATTTAGGAGATAATTTAGAAAATAGTCACTGGAAGTTAGCTGCCTCCAGGAACACAGAGCCCTACCCCACCAAGTTGTGAAAATATATGCAGTAGTAAGAACCAAGGGATTTTATTATCTGGCTATTCGGTTCTGAAAGTGCTAACTTATCAACCCACTAGACAAACAAAAATGATCGAATCAAGTACAAGCAGGCAGTTTTGGTTTCCCAGTTTTTTCTCTCATGCTGGATTGTTGCATCTTGCTGGACGATGTTTGAAATTGTATTGGTTAGCTTATAATAATAAAAAGAAAGGAATTTAAAAATATGATGAAACTCAAAAAAATATTGAGAACCTCAAAAGAAGTGAAGAAGAACTTGATGAGGGCAAAACTCCGAGAGAGAATTAGCGAAAAGTGTTGACTTCAAGGTCTTTTACAAGGTTAGGTGAGTAGCGGTCGATAACCCCGAGTACAGAACGAGATAGGGAAATATATGGGACGCACCGACACTTGGGTGAAGAAGCTGATCCTCACAGAAAACAGTGGCCCCTGAGAACTTATTTCTTTGGACGTTTATCCGGTATATGCGAGCTTGTTTGTTGGACGTGTGATTATGAATACCATAAATTAGGGGATTGCGCAACCAAGTGGAGAGTAACACTGGAAGCAGCGGATCGTGTTAAACCCAAGCGTATTGAATGCATGAGATTGGAACCTTCTCCCATCCCATCTACATGTTTTCAATCATTTCAATGCCTCTTTGAACTTAAAATTATGTTCTTTTTTAAATATGACGGTCTAGCTAATCACTAGTGTTAATCCAAATTAAAAGAAAGATTAATTTTTATACATAAATAAATGTTTTAAGCATTTTTAAAGCATAGTACTTTTTTTTTCTTTTGTCACTCATCGAAGCTGGCATTATATACGGGAAAATTAAGAAAAAGAAAAGGAAAATTCTCTTTTCAATTTGTGTTTTGAAGTCGATAGTAAATTTAAATGTTGCAAAGTGCCTCCAAAGATTCGCCAAGAACTGAGCCTACATCATTAGAAAAAGGCCCCAAACTTAATAAAGAAAAGGTTTTAACGTCAAGGTCTTTATGTTTTTGTTAAAGAGGAATTACCAAACGATATTATTTTTAATATTAAATTTTAAAATTAAAAATAAATTTTAGACCTTTTAATGTTTATGTTAGTTTCAAAAGCAGACAGCCTTTGATAATTTTACTAAATTATCAATCACTATTACATTTTGTAAAACAGGAACACCAGGACCAAAATCTGCTTTGAATCGTAAACTAAAAAAAAGGTGTGAAAGGGCTGCGACGTTATTTGATTGGAAAGACTTATAGTGAATAGTGGGTTGCTTATTCTTTTCTGGTAGTAGTGAAGAGTCTGTTCTAGTGAAGGGTAGTTGTATACTGTTGCAGGTTAACGGAATTTGGCCTTGTAGTAGATAGCCCAGTATAAGTCATAAAGAAAGGTTATAAACCAAGAAAAGCAAATTGAGTTGAAAGATAACATTTTAAATATAACACATATCAATTAATGTTTTTACATTTGAAGTAATACATGAAGTATAGGTCTAACGGACGTTAAAATGTTCATGGCAATAAAAATGCTGAAAGAGAATGCTCAGGAATTTGCTAGCGTGTAAGTAAAGAATGTCTTTGATGTATTCGCTCCTTAGGTCAGTAAGTAGTTTTTGAAGCAGGGAAGAAGGAAAGAGGTAAGGGAGGCGAACATAGTAAACCACTTGACTTCAGTCAAGGGGGCTACTAATTACTCTCTTCTCCTCGAGTCGGTCTGCCTGGTGATGCTTTCTGTATCTGCTTTTTATATCTTCTTTTGGATTACAGCAGCTCATTTGGGATTTCACAATTTTATTTGGTTCTGGGATTCTGGGCTGATAAATAAAATTCGCGTAGGCTCGCGAACTGGAAATCTAATATTTAATTAATTTTTAGTTTTCAACCGGAACATCTGCGCGGAGCCAGCAGCGCAGCGACGATTTTTGGTCATTAGCTTTTTGGTCGTGAAAGCGCAAACACCTGGTCCATCGCTTTTGCTCGATATCACCACAGACTTTTAATTGTTTTATTAATAAGATTATGAACACTTGTTTATCAAATTGCCCTTGTCATTTTTATTCCGTATTCACCACACACTATTATATTAAAGAAAAAAAAACTTTTTTCGATTAATAATGAGTTCTTGCAGAAATTGTTTTCATCTTTTTGAAGTTTTAATTGGAATAGTCTATAAGATTCTAAATAAGGTTTTAAACGTCTGTATTGATTTGTACTGGTTAGGTGATGTAGTTAAATAAAAACTATATTGGCTAATCATAAATGGAAAAGCTTAGTATAATTCACCAGTATTTAAATTTTGGAATTTTCTTTTAGTTTGCAAAAAGAGCAGTAACTATAGTAAATTTAAGGCCAGAGTATCAAAAGGTATGATTGCAATAAAGAAATCATTTTAATATTTTTTCATATTTAAAGTAAAAAATAAACAAATTAAAAGCCTTAATATTTAGTCACTTGGGATTTTGTGGAAATTTATAAGGGGATAGACTGTGTCTTTTCCGTCGGTTGCATTGACAGGGAAGTCTGAGCTGCCAAATTATTAGGTGTTTATAGTGTATCAAGATGAAGCAATGTTAGCCTGTAAAGTCGCCAAAGTGTGAGTTGTTTTTGATACACGAGAAAATAATTACCAGGAGATCCGTTCAGTGGGAAGTGAAAATATTGGTTTTAATTGATGTGAAAAATTAGTGATAACGAATTGCTGGAAGTACCAGGTAGTACTGACTTGTAGTGTCTCATGCAAAAGAATTAGTAATTAAGGAAGATTACAGTAACATATATTGCAGATTTAATATGAAATATATCTTGATAATAGTAGCTTATTACTGCTGAAGTGATTGTCTGGCTCTGATGAATAAGCTATGAGTTGAGGTGACAGTGATTTATGAAAACGATTTTTTACAATATATACTGAAGAGTGGAAATTGTCTAAGATCATGTTGATAGTTAAAGATGCTAATGGAAACAAATAATAGTACAACTAAGAATATAAGGCTGTGGTGATCAGTGAATTACATACGTTGTGTTCACGTGAAAAAGGAACAAGAAAGAATACTAGAAATTTGGACTGGAATGCCAAAAATGTGTATTGAACGTGTAGCAGCCACAGATCTATTTCCTTTAGCGAATCAATGCCCCCGACGGGAGATTCGGTCACTCACTGACCAATCAACGGGCGGAGCGCATTGATTCCTCTCTAGAACTATTTTTCCTAGTCCTGTTTGTAGAACGGAGGAAAGGAGAGAGCCATGAGCCCGCGGCAGTAACGGACGTCTCTTTCACATCGCTGCCACTGATTCCCCATGGAATGCTTTCGTGGAAGACGCTGCTGCTAGCTTCACCATGGACACTTACATACTATCTGCTGCTAGCTTCACCATGGACACTTACATACTATCTGCTGCTAGCTTCACCATGGACACTTACATACTACCAATCTTGTACGTTTACTATGTAATAAACCATTCTTTGTTGTTATTCTAAAAGCAAGTTTCGTCATTCATTTGTGTGCCTAAAAAATATAGTGTTGGGGAAATTAAGCATTTCCCATAACTCCTATAAACGTGTGGTTATCTGTGTGATCAAATAATCGCTATTCACTTATTATAAGTTACTAGCGTGTTTAGAATTCAATCCACAAACGTTTATAATTTGTACAATGGCAAAACAAAAGAAATGCAACAACATTCTGTAAGGGAACAAATTATATAACATTTATAATAAAATACACAATAGTTGTAGTGGTGATAAGGATACGAAAAGAAGTTGCAAAATTAATTGTATATATAGACATTCAGTCTTTCGCAATAAATCTTCCACGTGGTGTGCTTTGTTTTAGGAACAGTTTGAACGATGCAGAAATTATTTCTGTTAAATTGAATAAATGTTCCATTGATATTATGTGGTGAATGTTAATTGAAATGGGTGTGTGAGTGAGAATTTATGTGAAGACAAAGAAAGTGAGTGAGTTACTTAAACGAATAATATATGTTAAGTATATTACTTAACTTAGTAAGCGTTCAGTATTGAGTGACAGAGTTTTCTACTGCGAGTTGTTCAAAAGGAGATTTCACACTTGAGGATTTAGGTTCGTGCCGTATGGCGAACGAAGTGGATGATTGTGCATGTATCTATAACATGGCGGCTTGCACGGGCATCTTCTTCCTGGCCGAACTGAAATTCTCGCTGTGTTTCGTCCTTTAAATTCTGGCCAAAGTGGATCACGTACACTTGTTGAAATTTCGCGTACAGTTATGTGTTCTAACGTGTTCTCACGTACCTACGATTAATTAACCAATCAGCGAGGGTTATTCCTAAAATTAGCCGTCTGATCCTTTTGGCGTTTAATTTGTATAGATATTTTAATATCATTACGTGCGATTAAAAAATTGTCCCTGGAATTTTTTTCTTCACTCACATGCTATGCGAGGGGTAAACTGTCGTATCTGCTTTTTAATAAAACTTGCCAGGTGGATTCCAAAAAAGTATTTGAGAATAAATGTTAGTGCGCGAAAATTTTACGAGATTATAGTGACAGGTAAATTAGATCAGAGTTGAGAAACCTATTACAGAATAGTAGAATAGACAAAACCAGTGTCGTTTGTGATTTGGGATCAAACGCCAACAAGGGTTAAAAGAGCTCAATCTAATGATTTAAGATGGTATAGAAAGTTCTGAACCGAGAAAAATGAAAGAAGGAAGATGAGAAACGATAGGACGATAGATAGACAGGTGATACACGAGACCGACGAGGTTTCAGCGCAGTCATATGTATGAAAGGGGCCCCGTGCATGTGTGGTGCTGCCGATCGCTGTAGAGACTAAATTCTCAGGTGTTTTCACAGTTGTAGTTTACTTTGATTTAGAAAATTTGATGAGTTTTAGGAAGAAAATATAGTCTAAAGAAGATAAAGAGAAATAAGGAAATATAAACCGATCAATTGAAACATTGAGAGAAGAGGTAGCATTAAAGGAAATACCAGGGTTATTAGAAAATTATTATGAAATTGTTTCAGACAAATCTGAGCAATTAGGCAGAATTATGGGAGCTTATAGTAAAGAAATTCCCTGAGGTAGCATGAATGATAATGCCACAGTTTTCAATAACTGTGGCATTATCTGCTAAGAAAATCAATATTGAATGGTTGAAAGATAAATACAATAGGAGACGAACTCTGTTTGGAAATATAATCCTGAGACCATAGCAAACGGGTCAGCTACGCTGAGAACGTTAGTAGCTATAACAGTGATAAATCATCACCGATAAGGTGCTGGGAAGGCGTAAGAAAATCAGAGTGTAACAACAGATGTGCATGAAGGCAAAAGAGGGATGCCATTTAGTATTTTTTACTAAGGCAAGTCAAATTTAGCCGAGCGGGATTCAATAAACAAATTAAAAATGGAATCAGTAACTACAGCAGAGAAATTCAAGTTCGTTGGGAGGTAATTAAAACTCTCCCCGAAAGGAAGACTGAATAGAAAAGATAAACTATGAGAATAAAAAAAATAAAAATATGGAAACTAATGAATTAAGTTATAAAAGGTGATGTGAGCCCAAATTAAAGATTAAAGAAAAATTATATAAAGAAAACGGACAGAGTTGTGGGGTTTGATACATTGACACCCACACACACACACACACACACATGGTCACTCAGCGTTCACGTGATAACTTAGTTCCCGCGTAAACGATGCCAATAAAAACGGGGAACGTCACGTGGTACGCTAGTTAGGATTTTGTCCCGGACAAGAGCAGACATGTTTCTCTAACTCACACAAACACACGCGCACTAATTGCGGGTAGCAATTAGGGGCGCAATTTTTTTATTTCTCACCAGGGAAAGAACTTCTCTTTCCTTAATTTTATGCATGCTGTCAACCCTAGATAACCTTTGTTAATATATTGTTTTTCTTGTTACTTTCGCCTTTTCGTTCCTTCTTATTTCCTGCTTTATTTCATGACCCCATGTTACGTCGAGTCGACTCGTTAAACTTAAATTAGTAACGGACGCTTCGTCATCTACAAATGGTGACCACGACGTGATGTCGATTCGACGTAATTCAGTCCAGCATCGTTGGAAATGGGACTCAGCAATTCTTCTTCGTCTATCAACAAGAACTACTATTCAACATCGTTAGCTCCCAACTTTTTCCACAGGACTCTACATAATATGGCGACTACACATAGAACTCTGCACAGTTTAACAATGGCACACTAGACAGCACAACTGTCATTTCTCCCGGACTGTTTAGAAAAAGAGTGGCACAACGTCGATTTAAAGACGTTTTTTATCATTCAACGCAACGTCAACTTACTGACGCCTTTCGACACTCAACCAGAACTACTAAGAGATCGAAAAAAATTCGAATTACCTATACTGGATAACGGGGACATCCAAAAACAATTCGACATTAAACCCAGATATCTCTTTAGTTCTCTCAAACACGCGTCGACACTCGGTATCAACACAAGCTTCAATCGACCACTTTGCAAATCAAAGTTTATAACCAACGGTTAATTCTTCTAACGCCAACATAAATCCACACACACAGCAAAACACGGTAATTCTTACAAACGCAAGCAACTCAACGTGGAGCAGTGGAATAAATTAGAAGATTTTTAACAGCCATATCAACCACCAAGAATATTTTTCCAGGGTTACATCGTCGCAAATCCTGCTACATTTCAGACTCTTTTTCTCTTCAGCCTACGAGAGACAACCAAAAAAATTCACTTTCACAAAATTCACTCGTAATTAACGACGCTATACAAACTTCAACTCAAAAGTGAGAACGACTTTTCTCTACATGTACACTGCTCAACGTAAAATTTTTCTCGCTCTTCCATTTCACCATGTGCTTTTCGAGGATCCAATATGGCGGACCATCAGTCTAAACAGTCATACGTTCCAGCAACCTTCCCCCACACCTATGAGCCACGTCCGTGCCACCCACCTTTTTTTCAGCAACCAGCCTTTTCTGTCATTTTTGGCATTACTACTACTACTACTACCAGCATCATCATCAACGTAATCAAACCAACATATTCAAACCAATATTTATTGAAAAAAAAGTATTTTTAATATTTGTTTCAATCTAAGGGAGGGTATTTGTGAATTACAGCGTGGTAGAAGTGTGAAAGATCGTGATGGCGGCAAACGCTAGCGAGCTCGAGTGCAACGTCAACACAACGGTGCTTGTCAACACAATATCAGTGTCGGATTTTCAAACCCTGATTGCTCAGAAAATGCAACTTTTTGCACACACCCACAATAATTCAAATATTTTCTTACATATTTAAAATGCCCAATAACAAAACCTTTTTCAACAAACATTAGGCTAACCTTGATGCGGACGTTTTAGGTAACCCAAAAAGATGCAACGTTCAATTTTTGGACCAATCAGAAAACAAGAAAATCGAGAAGAGCTTTATTGCCTTTTTTCTGATCCGATGCTTGGATACAAATATGAGCTAATTTCAACTTTTGACCACAGGAGAAAGGAAGAGAGAAGAGAAGAAAAAGTCGAGTCAGGACGCTCTGTTTTTTTATGATCTTTCTCGCTTTTTCAGCTACTTAATTTTTCTTTCATAATTTCCCTCGCCGTCCAATAAGAAATGTCAGTCAGCAAGACACTGAAACTTTGAAAGTCAGTCAAGTTACATTCTTCTATCTTTATCTTCTTCCTTTTCACTTTGCCTATACAACTCGCTATGCATTTAGAAATAAACGATACAAAGACTCTGTGCTAAAACAATTACTACTATTTTGGGATACATATTTTTTTTATTAAAATAAGCACAGAGAAACACAATAGAACATTCTAGATAAATTGGATCAAAACAGCAGTAGAATTTAGATTACATTTTTATATTTCTCAACCAATCAGCTAAAAACTTAGAATAAGAACATTCTAGAAAAATAGGCTTGAAAGTAAATTTACACAAAAATATTTAGGCCCCAAACAAAATAGTAAAATAATAAATCTGATTGGTCAGTAAATGTTTTCACACCCTAATGTTAGGAAGATTAGTTGATCCCCTATTAATGTATATAATACACACTGTTAGCGAAAAAAGTCAGTCACCAAGCAGTCATCAAGCAGTCACCCAACAGGCCATTAAGTCCGCATGACACCGTATACTTTGCCGGCCATGTCATTTCTTCCATGCCAAAAGTTCATGACCTCGCTCCAAGGACCTTAAAAAGAATAAGCCGACAAACTTTCTTTGAGCAACGCGACACGTTGTCGCCAACTGTAACGCACCAAAATGTAAATAGGAAAGGCTTATTTACAGATTCTGATAATGCAAACATATACACGTTTTTGGACAAAAATTAACTTCTTGCCAAGTTTATATTTCTCAAAAAGGCAATTTTAGAATCATGTATTTTGTTGGTTTCTACATACCATTTTATTTTGCCACGTAATAAATTGTTTGTTGTTGAATGTCCGTTGTAAATTATTCCTTCACTTTGCGCGATTGCAAAAATATGAGTGTTGTATTTGTGGGGGAAATAATCAACATACAACCCAGCAAATACCAAATCCCCCACACTATCTTCCCAACCATCTGTTGATTTGAACTATGCTTACGAACAATGTGAAGACTTTAGTTTTATTCCTTTCAACAAAGAACGTTTTGCATGCATTACTGTCACAAAAAATCATTATTGTATTTAATTTTTGTGGAATAATAAATTCCAACTGTTTATTGCTCTATGCATATACGTCAGAAAACTTGCTATTGTTTCTTATTCATTCTTTGGTTATTCAATTTTCTGTTGTTTTTCAATTTTTATAAAATATGGGGGTTTTCGGCCATGTGTGACATAAGGCCAATATTGATATGATATTCATGGTCAGGACCCATATACTAGCGACTAATCAGCAACGTGTTAACGAGTGAAGGAGTCAGCAAGATGGTAATACGGTAGAACAACAAAAACTAGGTCACATTATTGCTTGCCGTCGACCAGGATAGACTTGGGTCTACTATTTGAAAAGTCTAAATCTGTAGTAAATTTAGCGTATTTTTACATTTTTAAATAAAAATCAGTAAATCGGTATCAAATTTAGAGTATTTTACATTTCTATATAAAAGTCTATATCTCGTGAAAATATAGCTCATTTGAACATTTCTAAATAAAATGCCTAAATATGGCGAGAGATTAGAGACTATTTCAAAATGAAAAAGTCGAAATCATCTGTGGTACGCAGCGTGGGATCTTCCCTCCACGAAAAGTCCCTTGACATCCTCGCGCTTTGCAAAACTAATCTTAACTCTCAATCCTCTCCTCTGACTTCTTGATTCCTGGCTACCTTCTGCTCTTAAGGAAGGACTCCACTGTCCATATGCATGATCTGGGGATTTACATCAGTGAAACACCTCCCTCTAGCTAGGGTGACTTTTCTTGAATCCCCTCACCACTCATACATGTGTCTCTATCTTTCACTTCTTAAATCAGTTAGCCATCTTTTCTTTCTCTACCATTCCTCTTCCTCTCCCAACTGCTCCCTGATAAACAGTATCTCTGACAATATAGATAAAACTACTTCCTCCCACCCTTTCGCTAACATGTTTGTGTTTATTGATTTTAATCCCCACCATGCCAAGTGACTGAAAAATTCTGTCACTGATCCTGCTGGTATTCATCTCAATCCCTTACACAAGTGATGGATTTCTCCACGCGCTTCCCCAGTATTTGTACAGGGCACACTTCTCTGCTAGATCTCTGCTTCACCTCTATCCATGATAACTTTGCTCTCTTGGAAACTCCAATCATGCTGCCGTTTCCATTAATATTTCCCCCATCCCCAGGAATCTCCTACCAACAAAATTTCTTACTGCTACCAAAGAGCAGACTGGGATTCGTTCAGCGATTTCCTATTCGACGTCCCTTAGTGAAAAGTGTTTAGCCTTGCCGTTAAGGACTGCGCCTCTGAGGTCTCCTCTTGGGTGAAATCTGGCATCGATGCTTTCATCGCGGTTAGGAAGTTCCGACCTAAAACACATTCGTACTCCTGGTTCTCCCCTGGTTCTCCCGTACCTACTCTGCGGCTATTGCCTACAGGAATAACTTCTGGCGATATTGGAGCCACGTGTCTAACCACAATAGGCGACTAATTGCCTCTGCTCCTAATGAGTGTAAGAGTATCTTAAATGATGCTAAGCTATTGTTTGCTGAGAGAATGAAGCAACGCAAGTTCGGCTCCAAATTCTGCTAGAAATGTGTGATGAACAACAGCAAATCATCCATCCCTCCTTTAATCAATAAATTTGAGGTCCTCGCAGCCACAGCGGACAAGGCTGAGTACTCCTCATCTGGAGTAACCGCACCCGACTTCTCTCTTAGAACTGAGGCTCAGCTGAGGGATGTTTACATAAACCCCTCGCTGGTCTCTAAGATAATTTCAAAACTTGACACCCATAAGGCGAGTAGAGGCGACGGAATCCCGGTCATTCATTGTCTTTAAGAAATGTGCCCCTGTACTCTCCTCTGTCCCCTCTAAACTCTGTCATTACTGCCGCTCTGCTTTCTATTGTTCTGTCTTCTGTGCTTCTTGTATTTAAGAACTCAAAAGAACCCTCGGACCCCTCCAATTATCGCACTATCAGCCTCTTACCAGTTTTCGGCAAAATGTTCGAAGCTATCATTAATGATGAAATAGTTAATCTTAGCGCTCATAAACTATTCTCGGACAGACAGTATGGCTTCCGCTTTGCCAGGTCTACTGCTGATTTGCTATGGTATCACTTGCTTGGTTTGATCCAATCGTTACTACCAAATCGCATGGTGAATGTCGTCTTGAATCGGCACACCTCCAGATTCTATCACACGAATGCGGGAGTCCCCCAGGGCTCCATCTTAGGCCCAACACTCTTTCTGATCTTCATCAACGATCTCTTTGATGTTATCAAATCCCAAGTAGGCATTTACGCTGATGACACCACCGTTTAATCCCGCTTCACCCAGAAATCTGCCAAGGCGAACTTGAGAAGGACCTCCAATCTGTGGTGGACTGGGGTAAGAAATGGCTCGTAAACTTTAATGCTTCCAAAAACGAAGCTGCTATCCATTAACCACCATAGACCTCTTGCCCTCCATGAACATGGGTCTAGCTAGTCTATCCGAAAGCAATTTACTGCGCTTCTTTGGCCTCACTCTCTCGGAGTGGAACGACTACATTGAATCAATAGCTAAATTTACTGCTATGAAGATTGGGTCACTGTGTTGGACCAGGAAGTTTTTATCGCCTGTTTTTTCTTGCAAATATACAAATCAACCATCTACCCATTCATTGAATACTGTTGTTATATCTCGGCAGGCATCCCTGCTATGCCTATCGGGGTTCTCGACAGGCTCCAGAAGAGAATTTGCAATGTAATCGATCCCTACCTGGCAGCTCGACTCCAGCCACTTTCTCACCGACGAGATGTGGCTACTGTCTGTCTCTTCTACAAATATTTTCATGGCTTCTGCTCCGACAAGCTTAACCTCTTGCTGCCCCGTCTACAAGAATTTACTCAAGCAACCAGACTGACAACAAGGTCCCATCATGTTAAAACAACCAAATGCAGCTGTCACTTATAGTCTTCAGCTTCTTTTCTTGCACTTCGCGCCTGTGGAACTCCCTTTCGTATATTTGCTTCCCTGATAGCTACAATCTCCAAGAGTTTAAATGAAACGTCAATTGCCATCTCTTATCTCCTTGATTCACATCCTTTCCCTTGACTCCCATACTTGTCTTATCCTTTCCCCAGCACTCCCTACATCTTGTTTTTCTCCCTTTTTCACTCTACTCTCACACAACTCTCTTCACATCAATATTCCAATTTTTCTCTTGCTCATTCTCTGACACCCACTGTAACCGGTTCCTCTTCGGTTCCTCTTTCTCTTTGCTTCTCTTAGGCAACCATACACTCTCCTCTTATGTATCCACCTGCGCACCAGTGGCAGTACTGCCTTTCTTGGGATGAAATGATTTTAAAAATCGGTAAAAATATAGACAATTTTACCATTTCTGAATAAGTATGTCGAAATCGAACATTTAACCTATTTCAAAATTTTTAAACATAGTAAAAAATCTGGATTAAATTTAATTTAAAACATTTCTAAACAAAAATAGTATAAACGGCAATAAAATTTAGCCTTTTTAAAAGAAAATTAACAAAAATTTAAAATCTGGACGAAGTTTTATCTATTTTAATATTTGCTAATAAAAATGTCTAAATCTGGAGAAAATTTTGATTACTTTTATATTTGTTTAAATTTGTAGAAAGTTCAGCGTATTTTAATATATATATAAGTAAAAATCAATAAATCGGTAACAATTTTAGCTTATTTAATCATTTTCGTGAAGATATATCTGATTTTAACATTTCTAAATAATATGTCTAAACCTGAATTGACTATTTTATTATTTCAAAATGACAAAAAAAAAAAAAAAACGAAATCTGGAGAAATTTGAACTATTTTAATATTTCTGAATAAGCATATCGAAATCTGTAGAAAATTTCACCTATCTCAACATTTCTAAACAAAGTGAATAAATAGGGATAACATTTAGCTCATTCAGAACATTACTGAACAAAGTTTTACCTATGAAAAAGAAAAAGCAATTTTACGAATAAGAAAAATGTCTAAATATAGAGAATCTTACATTTACACTTACATTTCAAAATCTAAATCAGTAGAGTTTTTGTAATTTTAACATTTCTAAATAAAAATCAATAAATCTGTTGGAAATTCAGTGTATCGTGTCCTTGGAGGTGAAGCCCCTTAGAATAGTCAATCAAGGGTGTTGGCTTTTTTTATGTGGGACATATCGTTATCCACACCAGAAAAGGCTGATTCACTGTCCGCAAAAACTTTTATCGCAAAAATATCTTATCGCAAAAGACGTAGTAGTGAAAACTGAATACAACGGCGTAAGATCAGGGGTCGTAGTATTTAGAGGCCCTTCCTCAGGTTATCAGAGATAATCTAGCTGCTTACTTCCAAAAACATGGCTTTATATTAGATGTCTCTTGTGATAACCTGGCTGGAGAAGAGGAACTTTCGAAATAATGATAGACCATGAAACCTTCCTCACCATTCCTGTCTGATTGTAGGGGGCCTGAAACTGCTAGTAATAGTTTACGGACGAAAACCCAAATGCTGGAGGAGTGGAGAAACTGGTTACCTCACCTCCTGTCCAGAGAAGAAAGCATCAATTGAACGCATGGGCAAGATTTCTGGGTCAAGCTCTTTCTTCCACTAGCACTACAGATTGAACTGACAAGGGCTGTTGTTGGGAATTAGTGGTGGGACCCTTTAAAATTCAAACTTAGGTCGCTTGCTGCTGAGTATAGCTGTCGGCTCAATATAGCTAGTTTATCAGCACAAACAGCAAAAGAAAAAGTTGATAGCATGATTAAATCCTGCGATAGTGGGGACGTACCCTTAGCTAGGCCAGAGCTCTCCTCCTTGCTTATGAAGAAAGACCAGGCTTTAGTAGTTAAGGCTAGGTTAAAAAGAATACCTTCCGATGTAACGAATATGGCCGCTTAATTGCATGCTGGTCGTTTGCAAGCTGTCCTTTCTAGTCTGATTGGCTCTGAGCAAACTTGTACTGTGAAGGGTAGACCTATTCAGAACAACCTTCATTTGGTATGCCTCATCGTTGAGAAAGTCGACAGTGAAGCCGCACTGATAAATTTAGATCTCTTTAAGGTTTTAGGGTTGACTATAGATTTCTGGGGTCTGTCCTTGCCACCGCCCGTTTCGGGCCGTACTTTCGTTCCTGGATCCGACTGCTGTATGCGACCCCCTGTGTGCTAGTGGAAGTGAATTGGGTAAGATCGAAGTCTTTCGCATTGTCTTGCTCTTTTCGTCAGGGTTGTCCACTTTCGCCTTTGCTTTACGTTCTTGCGTTGGAGCCTTTCTTTCGCAAGTTAAAGGCGAATCTGGTCATGCACGGAATTTCCCTACTTGGTACTATCACCTCGGCTAGGTACTCCGGCTATGCTGATGGCGTTTCGGTTCATGTGTCGAGCAGATCGAGGTTGACGAATTTGACAAAAAATCAGAGGTCATGAGACGGTGACAGGGGCCAAGATCAACCACGAAAAGCTTGCGGTTGGATGCGTGGAGGGGAGTTTCCTTTGGATGGTTAGATCTGTCAAGATTATTGGTTCCGATATCCTGTTGGAAATGAACTGGTCAGAGGTGCGAGAGAAGGCTGCGAGGAGGGCGGAAGTATGTGATTCACATACTTACCCTATTCTCCTTTACTGACTCTCTGTACCTCCACTTCCTTGTGCCACTTTATTCGGCTTTGCACGGCGCTTGTTCTCCTTCGTTAGAGAAGAAGGCAAGGCTGCCAAATTATATCGGGAGATCTGATACCTTCACTCAGAAGAGTAAAGGCAACAAATCTCCCGATCCTAGCGTTTAAATTCGTCAACATACGCTTCGTATTGCTTTCTTAGATCGGATGTGTATGCAATCGAATGAGAACGGTGGATTCTGTAAGGAAGACGTCCATAAAACTTCCCATCCTTGAGAAGTGTGCACTCGTCCGAGAAAGAGGCCCGCCATGCATCTTCTATCACGAATACCGGTCGGCTCTCGTTCCTCTTACGGGTAACGGATAGCCTCACCGATGTTCATGCATTGTCTCATAATGCATTACATCGAGTGTCAGTTGGGGAGGGGCATGTAGGAGGATTTGGTGGACGATCTCGGTCTGACGAAGCAGGAGTCTCACTTCATATGGCTTTGGGCGCCCGGGTTGAAATGTCTCACTAATGACGAGGCATCACTCACCTGGCTGATGATTCGGAAAGCCCTCTGGGTAAGCAATAATTTTTTTGCAGAGAGCCTAAAGAATTTATCAACCTGTGTGCGTCATGGTTCGTATGTTGCGCGGAAAGTTCTTTGTCTTTGAGGCCAGTTTTGTTTATAGCAATGTCGTGTCACTGTTGACTAAAGATGAATACCATGTAGTTTTTTTTTTTTTTTTTTTTTTGTTGCTTACTAGGTGTTATGCGGGTCATGATTTGGACGACGAGACAGAAAAAATTCTATGACGACGAGAAGTTTACCTCTTCCTTACTGATCTTATTCCTTAAGCATCAGCTTAAAGTCAAGATCAGGATGGAAAAAATGACTCCAGCTATGCCACATTTAAGGATTGTAGTGGGAGTATTACTAATCCGATTTTGTTTGGTTTCTTGTATATAATTCTATTTTTTCATATATACATATTCATTGGGGATATTTTTAAATGTTGTTATTTTTTGCCCTGTCCTCCACAAAAATTGTGCATATTAGAGCTTGGAGTTGCTGCGGTATTATGGTGGATGTAGTAAAAATGTGACGTTTTGGTACTAGAATTATTGTAATATGCTCGGGTCAATGTTTGCAGCTAGCTAAGTGTAATTTAAGACAGATGAACAGCCTCCCCAAACCCCATTTTTAGTCCTTGTGCCACACTTGTACTCATGTGCAATAAATATTACAAAGAAGTATCCAGAGCTAACTGGAATCTTAACTGACACAAATATATTTAAACATTTATGCAAGGCTTCATGCAAGAAAAAAAGAAAAAGTAATTTAATTTTTGAAAATTAAACGCCCAGAAAAAAAATTAAATGAAGCTTACCAGAAACGAAATCTGCTGCCATCAGAATATTACCTGAGTTGAGTGAAACTTAAAATTCATCATGGTGAATTCCATTTCACTTTTTATCAGTTGTTATTAATTTAGTCGGCGATGAACTTCCTTGACTATAAGATATTATATCCAAAAAATATACACGCACAAGAGAGAGAGAGAGAGAGAGAGAGAGAGAGAGAGAGAGAGAGAGAGAGAGATCTTATCTGAGATGTAGAAGTCCTATTTAAAAATGTTAAAACGGGCTAAAGTTTCTGCAGATTTAAACTTCCTTTTAATCAGAAATGATAGTCTACATTTTCTCTGAAATACACGATTGTTTTTAGAAATGTTAAAATAGGCTATATTTTCTCCAGATTTAGACATTTTGTTTAGACATGTTAAAATACGCTAAATTTTCTGCAGATTTTATCTTTTTTTATTTAGAAATAAAAAGTAGGCTACATTTTCTACAGATTTAGAACATTTTATATTCAAAAATGAGTAATAGATATTTTTTTTTAGATTTACCCTGTTTTTATTTTTTAATTTATGTACCATTGTCCCTTCAGTATGTAGGCGATCATGGCCCTCGACATCTTCCTGTTCCTTGTAGCTCTTAATGAGTTTTGTCTGTTATTTCCGCAAACCATGTTCTGTCATCCATTTGCTCAAGCAAATTAAGTATGTCATGCGCTGCTTTCCCCTGTCCCGCTTTCTCGTTATCGGCCCTATGAGTTTCAAATTTTCCAAGCCCCACTTCCTCATTATGTGTCCCATAAATTTCAACTGCCGCTTCCTAATGTTAAGTATAAGTTTTCTTTTTGTTTTCATTCTCTTCAAAACCTCGTCGTTAGTTACATATTCAACCCATGTTATCTTCAGCATCTTCTTATCTTCTGTAGAACCACATTTCTGTTGCTTCGAGTATCTTCTTCATTTATAAGATACAAATCCTATATCATCCAACAATTAACTGAAACGCAAAAAGTAAAATTGCACACATGCAAAAATGGATCAGAATGACTGAAAACATTTTTAAAAAACCAGACCAAGGCAAAAATTCACAATGAAGTGCGAAATTTAATTTTGCCGAATAGGAAAACGATTAGCCCCATGCTGAAACAAAAAGACGAAGCCAAATTTTGCTATCAGATGTTAAATTTATGAAATAGAACGAAGCAATTTGCAAAAGTTAGCGATCCAGTGCGAAAAGGTGAATCGGTATAAAGGGAAGGAGGAAAGAAAGTCAGACGCATTCAGTCAGATGGGAGTATAGAGACAACCTGCTAAAATGTAACAAAAGAAATTTTAAGACGCCGACCCTGTCATGTCTCGTCGACATACATTCGTTCTTGCTCTCCTTCCAATTTTCCTTTCTTCATCTTCACACGCACGCCGTCAAAGAAACAACAACAACAACAACAAGATACTTTAACTGACTTCTAAAAACTAAAGTCCTATAAGTACAATTTCCTTTGTACTTATAGGACTTTGTACTTCCTTTTCCCTTTCTCACCGACCTTAAAAATAAAGACTTTATTAGTAACCTGTTAATCTTTCTACATGCACACATTCTGCTACTATCAACTATAAGACTATAAGACCTGGATTCATTTAACGCCTTACTACCATTTCTCTGGAACATTTAGCTACGTACATTTTCTTAGCTATTTGAGCATTTTCTTCTGTTTAGTTAATAAATTTAATAAAATTTAACATGCAAAAACAAAATATTTTATTCTTCCACATTTCAACATCCAACCTTAAACCTTCTGATATTTTAAATTATGGGGACTTCGGTTGTGTTTGGCACAAGGCCAATTTTAATAAACATCACCGAGACCCCGACACATTTTTACGGAGATTCTCCAGCATTCGCTGCCATACAGGAGAGCATATATCACGTAATAGTTCAGTACTATTTTGTTTGCACGTAAATTTTTGTGTACCTTACATTGCTCTTTCTGATAAAGTTCTGATCATAAATATCGAGTTTATTGTTCCGGTGTCTTTGATGAACCCACACTGTTCTTGCTCTATCACTGGCCTGATTCTGCTGCACACTCTATTCATCAGAATATGATGATTAGACTGATTATTCAGTAAAGTTAATATTCGTTTGCGCCTCGTTTCATAAGCAGTGCTATAAAAATAGATCTGCTTAAGTCTTTCAGTATGTCACCACTGTTGTAGATTTCATTTATCATTTCTGTAATGCCGAAATCATCTAAGGCTAGCAGCATTTGACCAGTACAGCTTCCACTTCGATTTTTTATATTTCTGGCCTGTCGGTATTTCTGTATATTGCCGGTTCTTCTCTTCCGACTTGGAAGAAATCTCGTATATATTTATTCCATTGTTGAAGTATTTTTCTTTCTCTATGAGCATTCCGTCCTTGGATTTTATGCAGCCCGTTGATGAGTTTGTTTTTTGACCAGTTAGTTCTGTCATTTTTTTATGATTATCTCTTTTATCTGAGGTACTCAATCGATCTATTTCTGCACATTTTTCGTTGAGTCATTCTTCCTTAGCTTGTATGCATTTTTTTAATTTCCTTCTGTATTCTGTTCCATGTCTTGGCATTGTTTTCTGTATCTTTTGCATCGTTTCGACAATCTTATTTTTGATCAATTCGTTTTACCTTATCGCACCCGGCCGGAAGCTACGGCCGGCTGCTCAAATGTCTAAAACGCGTCACTCCGGAAAAGAAAGCGAGGCCATCAATTTCCGGTGACTCAGCATTTCCAGGGACCAAAACGCTGAAAAATAACAACAAAGCGAAGTATAAACACACACAAGCGCTCGCACACAAAAACAATGCTCTGAAACTAATCTATATACACATGGGGTGCAAACAAAACCCATGTGTACATTCGAAAGTGGAGAGAGAAATTTTTTCTAACCAAACAAGATATTACTAGCTCGGCAATGTTGCAGACCATAGCCGACAGAAACATGGCCGATGTTTTTCAACCAAAGACCAAGAGGGACCCGCCTTCGGGCTGGGTTCATCTAAGACAAGTAAAGACCAGTTATGACCGGTATTGAACCTATCCACCACGGTGGATAGGTAATGTTTGACCAGTACCTGGGTGCACGCGCTCAGGTTCCCCACGTTAAAAAAGACCTTGTGTCACATCTCTCTCAAGTGGGGGAGAAGGGTAAATAGTCCAAGAGGGACCCGCCTTCGGGCTGGGTTCATTTAAGACAAGTAAAGACCAGTTATGACCGGTTTTGAACCTATCCACCGCGGTAGCAGCCACATTCTACAACAGTCCTTTTTAGGACTCTCTGCTTACATTGACGACATCCTCATAGCCAGTACGGATGCGAAGGTGCACAAACAACATCTAAACGAAGTTTTCCACAGGATAGAACATTACGGACTTCGGCTAAACATTGACAAATGCATCTTCGGAGCATCTGAGGTAAACTTCTTAGGTCATCACATCGACGCATACGGAATCACGCCGTTACCTGAGAAGATCGACGCAATCAAAAATTTTCCCACGCCTACATCCACGAAACAAATCAGGCGATTTGTCGGGATGATAAATTTTTACCGTAGGTTCATCCCCGACTGTTCGACAATTCTTTCCCCTCTGACAAACCTCATAGAACGAAAGAATAAGCAAGTCAGACTAGAAGGAGAATCCTTGCAGGCCTTCGAAACGGCGAAGACAGCGCTGAGAAATTTCACTAGACTCTCGTTTATTGAAAATGACCCGGAAACTTTTCTTTCTCACCACCGACGCTTCCGACGTTGGAATAGGAGCAGTAGCAGAGCAGCAAGTAAACATGGTAAGAAAGCCGATAGCTTTCTTCTCGGCTAAACTTTCCGCAACCCAGAGAAGATATAGTACCTTCTCACGGGAACTCCTGGCCATCTACCTGTCTATCCGTCATTTCCGACATATCCTGGAGTGCAGACACTTTACGATCTTCACAGATCACAAACCGCTGACCAACGCAATGAATGTCAACGCAGACAAATACACATCCAGGGAAACACGTCACCTGGACTACATTTCTCAGTTTACGACGGACATTCAACACGTAAAAGGGAAATACAATACTGTCGCAGACACATTGTCCAGAACTGATGTCAACTCCATGGATAACACTATCTTGAGCCAGGAGCTGATAGCCGACGAACAAAAGGGTGATACAACAATACCCAACCTCATTAAGGAAACTTCATTGAAACTGCAGGAATTCCCTTGTCCATTTAGCAGTAAAACCCTTTTCTGCGACACCACACTAAATACTCCGAGACCATACATTCCACCACCTCTCAGGAAAACAGTATTTCTCCATTTCCACAATATATCCCATCCGAGCAAGCGAGCAACCGTCAGGCTTATCGCTGATCGATTCGTGTGGCCGAATATGAAGCAAGACATCCGGAATTGGGTCACAACCTGCATACCTTGCCAAAAGTGCAAAACGCACAGGCACACAAAATCCCCAGTTGGAACATTCGCTACACCCGACGCACGTTTCAGTCACATCCATGTGGACCTCGTCGGACCCTTACCAATGTGCCAGGGGTACCAATATCTGCTAACAATCATAGACCGTTTCTCGAGGTGGCCGGTAGCGGTACCGATTAAGGACATTTCCGCTACCACAGTCTCCAAAGCTATCCTCGCCAACTGGATCACAAACTTTGGCGTACCCCGAGTTCTCACTACAGATCGGGGACCACAGTTTCAGTCGTCGCTCTTTCGAGAATTCTCCCAACTTCTGGGCGTCAAGCACATCAAAACGACCGCCTACCATCCTTGCGCAAACGGCCTAGTGGAAAGGTTTCACCGATCCTTAAAGGCGTCATTGTCAACCAAATTAGACATACAAAACTGGGTCGACAACCTCCCCATGACCATGCTCTCTTTGAGGAATACCCTCAAAACCGACTTAGGGTGTTCAACAGCAGAGCTCGTGTTCGGCATGCCTCTCTCCTTACCAGGACAATATTTCCACACTCCGCAGACCTCGTGCACAACCTCACCGAGCTCCTTTGCGCAGGAGCTACGCCACAGAATGGCCAAGCTTACATACACTCCCCCACGACAACAAACCACAAGTTCATACATACCACCGGAACTGAATAGCTGCGATTTCGTCTTCGTCAGAAACGACTCCGTAAAAAAACCTCTCACGCCCAGTTACCAAGGTCCCTTCAAAGTGCTGAAACGTTCGGAGAAAGTTGTCACAATCATGCGCGGCAAGGAAAAACACACAGTCTCCATCGACCGACTCAAACCAGCTCGGCTAGAGGAAACGCCTGCCGACGCAAACTTGCCAATAACGACGGAAGATGAAACCACACCAGAGATACGAACAAAATCAGGTAGGAGAGTCCACTTTCCAGCAAAATTAAAATCATATGTTTTTTTTTCTCGTGAATTGATCATGATCAATCCTCTAGGAAGGAGGCCTTATCGCACCCGGCCGGAAGCTACGGCCGGCTGCTCAAATGTCTAAAACGCGTCACTCCGGAAAAGAAAGCGAGGCCATCAATTTCCGGTGACTCAGCATTTCCAGGGACCAAAACGCTGAAAAATAACAACAAAGCGAAGTATAAACACACACAAGCGCTCGCACACAAAAACAATGCTCTGAAACTAATCTATATACACATGGGGTGCAAACAAAACCCATGTGTACATTCGAAAGTGGAGAGAGAAATTTTTTCTAACCAAACAAGATATTACTAGCTCGGCAATGTTGCAGACCATAGCCGACAGAAACATGGCCGATGTTTTTCAACCAAAGACCAAGAGGGACCCGCCTTCGGGCTGGGTTCATCTAAGACAAGTAAAGACCAGTTATGACCGGTATTGAACCTATCCACCGCGGTGGATAGGTAATGTTTGACCAGTACCTGGGTGCACGCGCTCAGGTTCCCCACGTTAAAAAAGACCTTGTGTCACATCTCTCTCAAGTGGGGGAGAAGGGTAAATAGTCCAAGAGGGACCTGGGGTCGAGCGACGCGCTCCCCCTACCACCAGCGCCTGATCGACCTTTGCCACTCGCCATAGCAGCAGCCGCAACCAAATTCCAGCAGCCCAGCAGCAGCCGCCAGAAGCCAGCAGGAGCAGTCACGCAGTAGCAGCAGCCGTCCCTAGCCCAACCTGCCAACTCCAGCAGCAGCAGCAGCCACATTCTACAACAGTCCTTTTTAGGACTCTCTGTTTACATTGATCTAGTCCTTTTAAGGGCTTCCCGTTTCTGTTATGCACAAGTCCTTTTAAGGGCTCTTCAACTACATATGCGATAGCCCTTTTCAGGGCTAATCTGCCCCCAAGCAGCAGACGCACCAAGCAGGCAGAAGCAGCTGACGCACCAGGCAAGAACAGCAGACGCACCAGGCAGAAGCAGCTGACGTACCAGGCAGAAGCAGCAGACGCACCAAGCAGGCAGAAGCAGCTGACGTACCAGGCAGAAGCAGCAGACGCACCAGGCAGAAGCAGCTGCCAGCAAGTGCAGCCAACTCCAGCAGCAGCTGCAGCCACATTCTACAACAGTCCTTTTTAGGACTCCCTGTTTACACTGATATAGCCCTTTTAAGGGCTTTCTTATTTGATATGCACAAGTCCTTTTAAGGGCTCTTCATCTACATATGCAATAGCCCTTTTCAGGGCTAACCTACCTGAGCAGCAGAAGCAGTAGACACAGCGGGCGCACCAGGCAGATCCCGGCTACACTCACGACCGTACGTCTAAAGACAGCCGGAGCGGAATTTGCAACGACCAACTTCGCACCAGTACTACCCAGCCAGCTACCGGCTTACCGTCTTGGAACCTAGCGATCCCATCAATCAGCACCGCGACCCAACGAAGTTTCTGTAAAACATTATTTTGCCGGTTTAGGCAAATAAAAACTTGGTTGAAACGTATAAACCTTCGATTTCGTTGTCCTTGATTCGATCGTATTACTTTAATTCACAGCGGGGTTAACGGCACCTTTTCTGTCGATAGCCCCGCAACAACCTTCTTCGTCCATTTTCCTTTGGAATAATGTCGTTTGTTGATGTCACTAAAGCTTCTTTTAGTGTCTGTTATTTCAAGTTTCCATTTTCATTTTATCCCTCGTATTTACTTTTCACACTGTTTATATATTTTTCCTTCAAGTTCGAGTCGTTCATGAGTTTGTTGTATTGCAATTTGTGGGCTGCGTTAGGCTTCTTCAATTTCCATAGTTTTATTCTTAGTTTTCATATAGTAGGGAGGTTGTCAGTTCTGCAGTCGATACTTGGATAGGTTTTGAAATAAACAACTGCATTTCTGAATCTCTTGTTGATAGTTATATCGTTGATTTGGTTTTTATTTTCTCCTCCTGGACTTCTCCATGCTCATAATCGTTTTGGATGTTCTTGAAATCAGGTGTTGGCTATTATCTGGTCATCCGCCGTCCACCATTGAACCCATTTATCTCCGCTATTTCCCCCCTTTCCTTTCTTTGCCTACTTTGACATTAAGGTCTATAATGATAATTATAGTTTCTTGTGATTTACTCTGGCGTTGTCTAGCGTAGAGTAGAAAGATTCGATTTCTTCTTTCGTACTTTGTGCTGTCGGTTATAATGGATATGTTTAAATGCTTTCTTTTCAGTTCAACTACAATAATTCTTTCAGATAACTGACAGTATCCCAGAAAGCATTTCTTCGTGTTTTGATCTAGTAGCAATCCAACTTCTTTTTCATTTTTCTCTTCGCCTGCATATATAATCCTGTGGTTGTCACTGACAAAATCTTCGTTGTTTGACCACCTGGATTCACATACATCTAAAATGTTGACATTTAACCTACTCATTTCCTTTTTTTTTTTTTTAACGAACCACAGTTGTTTAACTTTCCATGTCCCGAGAGTTATCTTTTGTTTGATGTGAACAATCATTGGATGACGGTCCGGTGACACCTGTTGCACATGTCGTTCCTTACCGGGCAAGAAGTTAATTTCCATAGACTTAACCCACTTCATGCCGTTAGGTTTCATATTTTGTTTGTTAATTGCTATAATGTTTCTTGAGATGAATAGTGTAGTGATTTCCCGTTGCCTTCTCCACGGTGATTTACTGAAATACCGACTCTAGTTAGGAATAGTAAAATACGCTACATTTTCTCCAGATTTATACTTTTTTATTTAGAAATTTTAAAATAGGCTATTTCCACATTTAAACCTTTTCTTATTGAGACATGAAATTTTCTCTAGATTTAGGCAACATTTTATCCTGATAGATAGAAAGAAAACTTGCAAATATAATTTATATTTGCAGATTTAACTGTTAGAAGAATGTCCAAGGAACAAGGTGGGCTTTGCAGCATCTGTATCCATTAATGTTGAAAAGGATGGTTCCCAAAATATGTGGTCACTACATCTATCAGTTGCAAAGAGAGGAAAATTTCAGAATCAAATTAACTGCGTGGCCCCAAGAAGGGCTCTTAAGTCTTGGATTAATAAGGGTTTCAAGTTCAAGGTTATTCTTCGAACAGTAAAGGCTTAAAACATAACTCAATGGCCTGACATATAGATGGCGCCACTAATAAAACATTCATATAATTTTTATAAAGTACTAACCTTCAAATGCCACATGTTAAAATTTGGGCCCAATCGGATTATTAGTTTACAAATTACAGTTATTTAAATTAATCTACTGTTGTAAATTTTCAAAACAATGGAAAATTTGAATTTCGTGTGTTGATAAAACATTGCTTTCTTATGGGAAAAATACTGCTCAAGCAAAGCAATAGCTTGATAAGTGTTATTCGGATTCTGTTCCATCGAAAACAACAGTTAAGAGGTAGTATGCTGATTTTAAACGCGATCGTACAGACACAAATGATGTCAAACGCTCAAGACGCCCAAAATCGGCAGTTGTCCCGAAAAAACAAAAACAAAAAAAAACAAAAAAACACACAAACTTTTTTGGCCGATCGTAAATTGAAGCTGTGTGAGATAGCAGAGGAGTTTAACATATCAGAAGGCAATGTATTCACCATTTTGCATGAACATTTTCAATGAAAAGGCTGTTTTCAATGTGGGTGCTATGTTTACTCACAGTCGATTAAAACAACAACGTGTCAACGATTCAGAGCGTTGCTTGCAACGTTTTCAATGCAACAAGAAGAAGCTTTTGCATAGATATGTGTCAATGGATGAAAACCAATCACAAACATTGTTACTAAAGAAAAAACATGAAAAAAACAAGTCATGATACACTACATTTGCTTTTAAGAATGCAGCTCATAACACTGTAACAAAATCGCGGTGAATGGGCAAACTGTCAAAGCAACAAACATTGACCTCAATCAACTGACCTGATACATGCATCAATCCAGCTCTTCACTCTTGAGTCAAATCGGCAGTCAGCTGAGTGGACAGCAGCAGGTAAAAGCCGTCCAAAACAACCAAAGACGCAAACATCAGCAGGCAAGGTTTTAGCCTTCATATTTTGGGATGTGCAAGGTATTTTGTTCATCGATTACCTTGAGAAAGGAAGAACCATTAATAGCAAATATTATATAGCATTTTTGGTGTGTTTGAAGGAAGAAACTGCCAAAAAACGGCCACAAATGAAGAAGAAAAATGGTACTTTCACCAAGACAATGCACCATGTCACAAGTTGAATGCAACAATGGCAAAACTACATGAATTGCACTTTGAATTGCTTCTGCATCCAGCCTATTCTCCATATCTGACCCCCACTGATTAATGGCTGTTTGCAGATCTCAAAAGATGCTCCAGGGAAAGAGATTTGGCTCTAATGAAGAAGTGATATCAGAAACTGCAGTGTATGTTCAGACCAAAGACAAATCGTTCTACAAAAAGGCCTCGAATTATTAGAGAAACATTGGAATCACACTAGAAGTAAATTATGTAGATGAATAAAGTGAAATTTTGCCTAAAAATTGTTGTTTTATTAGTTAGGCCCGGGACTTATTGAGTGATGTGTTACTATCCTTTGCAAATTCTTATATCTTTTCTGACATTTTCATAGAATGTGTAATTCAAAATTTAATACATTTAAATGCTCCGTTGCATTTGGATTTTAGTTTCAAAAAATTCTGACCATCAAAATTTTTTAATGTTTTTCTTTAGCTTTGATAAAAGAACTAAATACAGTCAGAATCCTTATAGCATGAATTGCAAAGAAAGTGTTTAAAATAGGAGAAAATTGTAAGGGTCTAATTAGAGTTCAATGTTCCTTTCACTAATCAATTCTTCAAGATTTTTCTGTGAATTAATTAATGAAGTTCATCAATCAATAAATTTGAGATAAATAAAGACATAGTTATATTCTGTTGCAAATTAAACTTCTTTTTGATTCACTCTGTGTGTTGGCCAAATGTGAACTCTCTGTGCTCTAAGCATCACATCCAGCTCACAAAACAAATCCATTCAAAAAAAAAAAAAGAAAAAAAAGGAAACAATATATAAGAAACCAATCACAAACATTGTTACTAAAGAAAAAACATGAAAAAAACAAGTCATGATACACTACATTTGCTTTTAAGAATGCAGCTCATAACACTGTAACAAAATCGCGGTGAATGGGCAAACTGTCAAAGCAACAAACATTGACCTCAATCAACTGACTTGATACATGCATCAACTCTTGGCCCTACCAACATTTCCCTTCTTTTGTCTCTTCCCTTGTCCACAAGAGACATTCTATTTACATCCTCTTGTCTTAGCAATATAAAATATTTTATATTAACAATTCCTGTCTCCTTTTCCTTTTGCCTCACCGGTAGTACTTGTTGTTTTATTTGTTTTCTCATGCTACCATATGCATGGGTATAACAACATATCATGAAAATAATTTTATATACATAGCAAGAGTAACTTTTGACAGTATTTTCACTTCATTACTGGATACAAAATTCTTTATCCGCTTGTTTGTCTGAATGATCTTGTTCATGTACCAAGTCACATGTGTGAAAAATCCAAACCAGTCAGTCCACAAAAATTAGAAACCTGAGTAAGAGATAAACTGATATAGAGGAATCTGTTGATTTTATAAAGAAGCTAATTAGAGATAGAAATAACTTTGAGGGCACAATGCAACCTTAGATTATGCGATACATTTGTTGGTTGTACTCTATAACATCTACAAAGAAAAATGTAATCAATCTTGTGGCTTAAAAAACAATATAATCTACATCTGTTCAGAGAGATTTCTAAAACTTAAAGCTTGTAATTCTTATTTATTTTCTTGTCCTTAAGATAAAAGATGTATTATTAAAGTCTTCTTGTAAAAAGAAGACTGGTTTGTTCATCCTATTTTGGGATTTACTGGATTTTATAAAATGACATTCTGTTTTGTAATTGTCTTTCCAGGAAAAGTAATCAATTCCATCTTAATGCTGTACTAAAAGACCCAGAACAATATAAGTGCACATGGATATCAATGATTAATAGGAAAATGATTCTCTTAAATGATTGCTGAAGTAAAAAGGATTTATGCTTGGTTATATCTGCCTGGAAGCAAACTTGCTTTTGCTTATTTAATAAGTATGAAGACGTTAATCCTCAAAGCTAGAAAGCTTTGGCAATTAAGCCAAGAGCTAAACAATTAATAAATCGATTATAATTTCACAACATCATAGGTTTATAAAAACATCTGATTTGATAAAGATAAAAAAAGTATATATATTTGTCATAAAAAAATCAGAATCTTTCAATGATATTCAAATCAACAATTATAATAATCAATGAATTAGTAAATAGTTTGCAAAAGTTAGTCTTGTGAGTTCATTTTTCATAAAATGTTTCCAAGGTAAAATTGATACTGTTGAATAAAGAGAACTAGTACTATTACTTCTACACCATCATCAAGAAGAACATTGTCATACATTGTCATATTTAGTTTGTTTCATGCATCGCTTGTTGAGCAAAGTTTTTATCACATAAAACTTAGCTCAAATATATATATATATATATATATATATATACAAGTATGGGTGGAATAATATTCCCCATCCAAAGAAACACAATTTTTAAAAAAGTGCTCAATACAAAGTAGAGCTAATAATAATAATAATATTTATTAATAAATTATAACATTGATATGTTATAATATCACTACAAAAGTAGCTATTTTGTTTCGACACTTTTTGTGTCTTTTCAAGTGATGTTGTTATTTCGAAATGAACATATCAATGTTATAATTTATTAATAAATATTATTATTATTATTATATATATATATATATATATATATATATAGAGAGAGAGAGAGATAGATACTGTATATATATATATATATATATATATATATATATATATGTAGCATAGTGATGATCCACGTATACTGTCTTAATATGTATAGGAAAGAATATTAAAATCATTTGTTTCTGATGAAGGACCGAGGGCAGTCTGAAATATAAAATATAATAGTAGAAATAAACAAATACTGTCAAAAAACACATTTTTAAACTCAAAACATTTTAATATTCTTTCCTATATATATATATATATATATATATATACTAGCAGTATAGCCTGACGTTTCTCAGGTGTAATGAAAGCTTTAAAACTAATCCATGATCCTGAAACTCAGACTCTTTGGACATTGGCATGAAAGACTAAAAAGCAATAGTTGTTTCCAGTTAAAGCAAAACCGTAGGCAGAAAGAAAAATGAATGGATGTAAGTCAAATTTTGATTTCCTGGTATCGATATCAAATAGGTTTTTTACGTCGTAAATTGAATTTTGAAGGCTAAATAAGTCCTCTGAGTAAATGGTATCATGGCTGAAACTAAGAACTACAATTATACCTACTTAGAGCCAAACCTGAAGTAAAAAATAAAATAAAAGGACTGAAAAACTGATTTTGATCAGACCCGGTAGGATATCGAAGCATCAATTTCCAATATCGGAGTCAAATAAGTCATCCAAGGATAGAACTGCAACCTTGAAACTTCTGAATATCGTTTCTTATGTCTTTGTCTATGAGTGTATCAAATTTGATTAAAATCGGACTACTCCTTCTATAACCCGATTTTTTCGATTATCGATATTTATTGACACAAAACCTAAGAACACTCGCAGACACTTAGAGTACAACTGTGTAAATTTTCAAGAAAATCGGTTCAGCCGTTTTGGAGTCTCTAGGTAATGGACACACACACACACAGACACACCCACACACACACACATACACACATAGACAAAGTTCCGTTTATAAATAAGTTTAGAATTTGTGTTGTAAGCATTGTATAGCATAAGTTCAAATAAAATTTTGAATTTTGCCAATAACATTTATTATCTGGATAACCATTTTCTTTTCAAACAGGACCTTATAACATCGACCTGGGTTTGTGAAGTTAAAATAAATTTTTCTTGTTTTATTCTAGATCATAATGAAAAACTACAGATTGACTTTGAAAAAATTCTCATTTTGCACTTTAAAAGTTGCAAAGTTACTAATTTTGACTATTTTTATTTTTATAATTGGAGATTATAACATATTATTTCTTATTGAAATATTATAAAAATCTGATTCAGTTTTTTATGAAATTCCTCCATGAAAATGTGTACAAAGGAAAATGAATTTACAAATCTCATTTTACATTCTGATATATATATATATATAGTCTTTGAGATTTCACTCACCTGAATAAACACTTAATTGGCTGATTAAAGTTTATTGCTTTACTCGCCAACAGTCAATTAAAAATCTCGGAAATATAGAAATCTGATTCCTTTTACAACCCAAAAGTATGCCAGTGAAGATTCACAAGTTACTTAGAATGACCTACAATGACCTTTTATCGTCCCGGTCAGTGTAAGCATTTGTTTAATTAATGCTTCCAGAGTGGAGTCAAAATGTCTCTGTCGCTCACAGATTTTTAGAAACTTATTTGGAAAAATAGTATCCTTGACTGAACATCTATATGTTCTCTCCACTTATGAAAAGTAAAAACGAACATTTGAAAGAAAGTAAAAAAATATGCATACTTCTTTCAACCATGCACCGAAAAACAAATTATACAAGTAAGTAATTTTTTCATAGAAAATTGTTGAGAAAATCAGATTTGTTATTTTTTTATCATCTAGGAGATGGATGTTGTAGTCAAACAGAAGAAAGAAACTACGAATTTAGGTACCTCCACTTAATTGCCAACAAACAAAACAAAATAAAACATCATGATGTTAAAAGGGCTCAAACTTAATAAAAACAAAGTTTTATCATCAAAATGTTTATGCTGTTATTAAGAGGAAAGATCAAATTTTGTTGTTATTTTTTTTCTAACACTTTCAAAAGTTTTTGTTTTTCTTCGGTGATTCACACTATGTTTATGTAAGGCGACTGTTAAGAAAATGGAGTTGGTCAAGTAAAATGATTTGGGGGTGAGTAAATTTTTCCTCTCTCTCGACCGCCGGTTGAGTGATTTCTTTTTCAAATCTCAAAAGCTGTATATATATATATATATATATATATATATATATATATATATAGTCGGTTAAACTACGTTATCTTTACATAACCAGCTTACACTTAAATCTAACACAGTCTTTTTTATTTCCCTTTCCTTTTTTTTATTTTCTTTCACTTTGCATTTGATTTTTCCTCTCACACCACAAGAAGGAGGTCGGGAATCATCAATAATCCTCCTGAGTTGTAAAATTTCCAACACAAAACTGTTACTTCTCAAAATTATTGACAATAGATTTTGACTTACATATGAAGATCAAGTTCCAGTTCAGCATATTTTGTTGGTTCAATAATTTGTTTACTGTTGAATATATACCTTATCTTACTCCATATATGGTTAATCAATATTAATTCTAAAATACAGGAATTTGGGAATAACTAATCCTTGAGTACATTATTTAATAATCTCTCCTTTCTCTTTTGATAAGTTGTACTCATAGTGGATGTACCATGTGATTTGTATTGGGCCTTGTTACGATTTGTCTATTACAAGGGATATATGAATGAGTAAAATAAAACACGATTAACTATATTTTAAAAACTATCAAACATTTATATAAACATTATAAAAGTTTTGTATTGTACAAAAATAGTAGTATTGTTCATAGATGGCACAAGGTTGGTATGTAAATAGATGAGTTTGTAAATGTTCTTAAGTGTGTTTGAGTTGAGAGATAGTTTTAGTTTTTGGTAATATGTCTCATTAAAAAGAGAAGGAAGAGAAGAAAGGTAGAATGTATAAGAGAAATAAAAAGGTAGAAATGACAAGAAAAGTGTGTGGAGTGGTCGCAGTTGTTGAAGTCGAGATTTCTTTACGTACGTGTTCGTTTCTTTATGTCTTCTCTTGTAGTAATCTCTCCTTCTCCTTTTAGACAGGGGTCTATTTATACTGTTAGAAAAGATGAAAGAAGCTCCAATTAAGTTGTTGATTATTTCAGGCATGTTCATCTCTTATTGGTCAAGATATATTTCTTTAGGATTGTATTTTATCAACTTCAACTGGAAGTTATGTGTGGAGCCTAATGCACAAAGTTAAAAATATGTCATTATGTTTTAAGCTATGAACTTCCTGCTTCAGCTCTTAGTGTCACTACAACTCTGCTATTACAACCAAGACTGTTAAAAATCAATATAATCAAACAAAATACGCTGATGAAAAATGTATAAATCAGGGCAATACTTTAATAATAAAAAAAAACTAAGGCAAAATTAGTGATATTTTGCAAGGGAAGAAACAATAAATTTTCAACACCATTTTCTATTCAACCTTACACTGTAATTGATAGAAAAGAGTTTGCCAAAACTATTCAGAAGCTGGATAAACCTGGCATGTACACTCGACATATAAATGATGTGAAAAAATCCAAATTTCAAGAAGTTTGACACTGATTTTGAGGACGAATATGATAGTGTAATCTTGGAAGGAGAGAATGATGATCTTAGATTCACAAACACTAGTAAACAACAACAATTGCAATGTTCCACCAGAAATCAACATCCATCATTATGGTGTTGTGTTTTACTATGCTTTCTTTATTCTTGAAAAGGAAGGGCTGTATTTTAGGAGGTTATCTGCTCTTGAAGAGATTGAAACACAAAAACTAAAAATAAAATAGTGAAACTGTTTCATCAAACAGTGTGTCTGTTAACAAATGTGCAAAATAACAAGAGTAGTGAAACTTGTATTGCAAATCCAGTTTCAAAAATACAAAAGGCAAGAAATAGTGTTGTCAATATTCAGAAACAAAAGTCCATTGTCAAAAGTCCAAGAGGCAAAATAAAAAAGGTAGTGGTGGGACAAAAAATAAATAAATAAATAATATACAGATCCTTAGACAGAGAACTCACTCTCACTCTTCATTATTCAAAGAGAGAAAAATAGAGAAAGATCATAGTTTTACCCTGAAAATACCCTAAAATGAAAATGAGGTGCATATTGACAGTCACTTATATGTGGGCATATAAAACCGCAGTCTAAAGTAGGTACTTCCACATTTTCATGATAATTTGTGAGACCTAAGTTTTTAAATGAATTTTGATAAATAAAAAAGTTTTCTTGAAGCTTTAATTTTAGCTTTAATTTTCAATTAAATGATTAAATTTACTATTTCCAGTAAGAAAAATACTCTGGTGTATTCTAAATATAAATTATATTGATTGGAATCTAAAATGTTTTAAATTTTAAAAAAATTGGAAGTTTTTCAGTCATTTTTGAGTGATCAGCACATTTGTAAACAAACGTTAAATCCCGGTTTTAAAAATCTTGCAAAAATAAAATATTGTTGACATGTTATTTTGCAAATTTAAAGTTAAATTAATCTGATTTACACAAGTATTACTTATTTATAGCATGAAATGTAGAATAAAACTATTTCTTAATCATGGGGTGTTGTTCTTTCTGACCTTTGCTGTAAGCGATTGATGTGTGGTGACAGCCAGGTAAGCCAGGTAAGCTAAGTATGGTTGACCAAAATTGACATAATTGTCCAAATTTTTTTCCTGTAATAAAAAGAAACTGTGTAACACATGACCTTTTAATATAAAGCAAAAATACCATACTAAAAAAATCTTCAAATACACTAAAAAATATTTTTAAAATTATTTTAAAATACAATGGCTCCACAATTTGTATTGAACTTTTGATTTACAAATATAATCTTCATTTAATAACTTAATAGCATAACCACCACAAGGCTTAGTTGAACTTATTTTAATTAAAAAAGAAAAAGAAAATTTAAACTCTTTTAAAATTTCATTATTTATTGAAAATTTTTTTTTATTCAATCTGTAATGTTTTAATACATAATATTTAGAAGAGCAATTAGAATCATTTCTAATTAAATAATCTCATAGTTTTATTGCATTTTTAATTTTTCTGTTAGGAGCGGTTTTTCGCAAAAAAGTTCAACTGTTTGAAAAAAATAATAGATGATTTACATTCCCCAATGAGTCCTGTGTTTAACTAATAAAACAAATTTTGCCATTTGTCCAAGGACAATGTGTGCAAGACCCTTACATCCCTGGGATTTGTGCCCGTGGTGTTGGGCCCTACATGTGGGACGTACTAATGCCTACATTCAACAATTGCATGGCCATGGTCAGCAGGGAGTTGATCACCAAGGACATAATCCTTCGGACCGAATAGAGTGAGAAAGACAACATGGCCTATGAAGTTCCTGCGCATGTAAAGGGCGAAGCGCTGGCTGCTTATTTTGAGCAGCTCGGCGAGATTCCTAGCGTCTCCTAGGATCGGAAGCTTGGAGAATGGAGCTTCATCTTTATGCAATCTAGACAAGTCTTCAGCTACATCCCCAGTGTCTTGAACATCAGCGGTCAATCAGTGTCTGTTATTGTTGCTGGGAGAAAATCCACATCCTGGAAGAAGGCCGGCAATGGGACGCTGCCAACCTTTGATGCACCAGAAGCCCCTTTACCAAAGAAAGGGGAAGACGGTTAGCAAATGGTAGGTAAGGCACAATGAAAATTCTTGTAACCTGTGTTTGGGTTTCCTGAAAAAAAAGTGTTCTAGCCCCGCGCTCCTATAAGGAGGATGCTCCAAACGCAAAGAGTTCTCCGAAATCAGCACTACTCATTATAACAGAAATAATGAACTCTATATTTTTGTAGTGGAAGGACCGCTGTTTTTATTCACCAAAAATATAATAACTGGTCTGACATGGAGATACAAGGAATTTGATGCCATCCCAGCTCTTTGGCTGATGCTGATGCTTCCAACCACTACCACTGCTAACACTTGCCTGACACCACTAAATGTTACTACTGCCATAACCATGCCTGATGCTTCCAACCACTACCACTGCTAACACTTGCCTGACACCACTAAATGTTACTACTGCCATAACCATGCCTGATGCCTCCAACCATTACCACCATTACAAAAACAACTGTCCTTTTAGGATAACAGTAGATTTTTTCTTGAATTACTACAATTGCCATTGAGCGATATGCACCAGCTCAATGCAGTGACTTCTAGTGTAGAGCCCAGTTCAACCTGGCAGTGACACAGGGACTTCCAGCATTACTACCCGGCTCAGTAGCAACCCAGTGACCAGTCCAGTTCAACCCACTAGTTATCTCAAGCATAGCAACTCTATTTTGACTCCAGACTGAACAACCGTCAACTGTAAATATGATCTACATGCTGATCACTGGATTGAACCATACTTCAACAGTTAGTGCAGTCTATGTCACTCAACTGTGGCAACACATGACAAATCAGTATAATCAGCCCAGTATAACAGTGACTAAAAACTCAGGCCTCATTCCCTTGCCTAGGAACTGCTAGTCATACATACTGCGAGCAATGGAAACCATTCAATCAACAACAGTTTCACAGCGATTTAAGAAATCATTTAAATTGTAACAACATAATAATAAAGTTGTCACACTTTGGTAACTTTGACACCCAACATTTTGTTTTTGTCATCCTTACCTTACCTGTATCACTTCACATTTTCTTAAAAGTCTGTAGAGTCGGTTACCATAGCTGGCCTTGCAACAATATATACACAGTTTTTTGTTTTTACATAAATGCATTAAAAAGTATGACATGAAGTGGAGAGTAAACCCATTTAAAATTAAAAAATAAATTAAATATTTAAATGAAATTAAATTTGGTTAGTTAATGGTGAAAAAAGGTTCAACCCATAAAAATAAAGATTTATTTTTTCCTTTTTCTTCTGTAAACTGTGCACAGGACACAAACCTATTTTTTTAGGAAGGTTATTTTTCACCACAAACTACACCCCCTGTCATTGGTCCCCTTCTAGTTTTGTCCCCAACTTTCTTTAGTTTAATTCCCTGTTAATTCTCCTGTTAGGTGAGCAGAAATGTTAGTTCCCTGGAGGATGCAGAGTACTTTTTATTTTTTGAATGTTTTTTTTCATATTTGTTGTCATATCTGAATGAGTGTGTAATTGTGGGTATGGTTGGACGAATGACAGTTTAATTTATCCAGTCATTTCTTTTAATGTTGGTGAACTTGGTTATGTTTGGTACAAGGTCATTCACAAGCATAGCTGACACCCACAACAAGAATTTAACAGCCCATCTGTCCTGGAGAAATGAAGGGGTAAGTAATTCACACCAGGAAAGTAAGAGAAATATTAAAGAGATCTTTTATTTTTAACCATGGTCTCTATATCAATTCAGTTTATACAATTTAGTTTTTTTAAGTGATTGTTACTGATTTTCCTTTAAATCAGTAGTTTATCTTTTGATTTTTACTGTTTGATTCCACTTCTTGTCTGTTCACATTTAATTTTTCTTTTTTAATAAATTATAATTTTCTGATTGATATAGTTTTTTTCTTGTTAATTGATAGCAAACTATTTTTACAATCTTTTTTTTCTTAGGTTAAAAAATAACTAAGTTACTTTTTAAAGAAAAATTACACTGATTCAATTCAATTCAAATATCTAATCTCAATGAAGCCAAAAATTTCCAGAAACATTGGGACTGATTGAACGTTTCGTTAGTAGTCATTCATGGACGATTTGAAACTCACAATTGCTTTTAGGATAAAACACTCAAATCAAATTTAAAACTCTGAAATTAAAATTGGAATCAAAATTACTATGCTTGCAAAAAGTAACATCTTTGTATTGATTGAACTGTATTAGATTTTAATCTTTTTGTGGTGATATTTGCTTGTAAAATGCATATATATATATACACTTTGACTGACTGTAATAATCAAATTCTATTATAAATACATGTAATTACATTGAAGCTGGGAAGTAGACACCAAGTTTGCTTGTAGTTAAAATTCTAGATTCAAAGGGGAATAACCTTTTAAATAAAACCAACTTATTTTGGTTCTATGGAAATCATCAAATATCAAAAGATTTTTTCTCATGTTAACTTTTAATAGCAAACATTGGTCATCACTGAAAATATCGAAACTCTTGGTTTTTAGTTGTATGACATCTTCCTCTTTTTTTATAAACATCAGTGTTCTTGATATTGTTAAAAAAGAAAATTACAAATATTTGAGATTTTATTTTATGATTATTTAATTTTTTTTATATTTGAAATAATCATAATGGCTAATCACAATTAGCTATCACTTAAAGAATAACATATTTCTTTAGTATTCTTATTTTGTTGACGTACTCATTTTCACATATACAATATCACATTTCAATATAAATGTCAACTCCATGTCAATCTGAATTAAAACTTTAAAAGCTTTGTTAAATAATCTAAAAGAAAAAAGTTATTTTTGGTTGATGGATATTTTATAAAATTTAAACACATTTTTGGCATTCATTCTTTTGATCTTTTTATTTATTGATTCCTTAAACAAAGGCAATGGAAGTTTTCAATAAAACATTAAAAAACTTCATAAATCCATCACATTGGTATGTTTTTATAAAATATATATTCTAAAATTCTTGCTAAAAGTATGAAAAACTTGTAATACCAGTTTGGAATTTTCATTTTTCCAATTCTTGTGCAGATACTTTTAGATTTTCTTTATTTAACTAGTTTGAATATCATAAACTTTTTAATTATATACAACTGTCTTAAACCTTTTTTTCAATTAAATGCTAATGAGAGTTTTTCTTCTTGCAAAATGCTGAGAAGCCAACCCATCAGCCAAACTTATATAAATTGTTCAGTCAGCAGAAATTTCCATGAGAACATCAACTGCATATGATAGTTATAAAATAAATCAGTTAGATTTTTATACTAGCTCATTTAATTCAATAATACTCACTTTAAAAAGATAAAAACTAATTGAAAACCATGTTTTTTTTCATTAAAAACTTTTTCCCATTTACTACATTCAAAAATTTAATAAATTCATTGTAAATATTTTTTTCATACTCTGGGATTAAAGTGTCAGTATTTAATTCAGATTATTATTTTTTCCTTATGTATGATACATCTAGTAACTTTGAATGTCTTTCAGTTTTTGCCTCATATATACCAAGAATTGCTTAGTCAAATGGGTATTTCTCTTCTCAGTTTATGTATATCAGATATACTGAATATATACTAACTGAAGTATAAGAAACCACTTATATGGACATTATCCATATTCAGTTTAACTCTCCTAATCCTGGTTCTTTCATTTCTACACTATTTTTTGTAAGTTCATATGCGTCATCTAATTCATTATCAAACTTTTTAGTGTGGTTTTCTATTATTTAAACCTAATCCTAAAAAAGATGGGTGCATTTTTATCTTCATATAAGATCTACCATACTTGGTTTCATATACATTTCTCATTAACTTTTATGCTCTTGAGGTTTCTTTAAAGTAAATAATGTTCTATCACATTTGTATAGAATGTTGTACAAGCAGTCTTTTGGTAATATTCACTTTATATTGAAGCCTGATTTTATGAGTGACAGTATAACAGTGTTTTTAAAAAGAACCTTAATATTATACTGGCAACTACCTCTCTGAAACTTTCTTGCACATGTGTTATTTAAAATCAATAAAAAGATTTATAGAAGTACTTTCATATTGAAAGTAATGTCAGATAAAACCTCTAAATTGAACTAAATTTGACTTATTCAATTTTGCTAATATAGACAAAATGCATTTTAAAATCTGCATTTATCTTTTAGCTATTTATCTTGGATTACCTATGTAAGAATTCATAAAAGTAAATTTACTAGTGTAATTAAATCGTTATGCAGCTTAATGGGAAAACATGTAAACTAATGAATAACTTAAATTTTTCAAATTTAATATTAAATTTTATTTAATTCTTCACTTTATTAATTACTCTCAACCTGCATGTCACTCCTGGTTCATATATGAACCTTACATTCTCATCTGTGATGTCTCACAGGCAGTTGTTTATATAACTGTATTATTACAATTCTTCCCTGACACTTGCAAGACTGGGGACAGCTGTGAGATCCTGTGATTCTGAATTCAGCAGTCAGCAGTAACCTTGGCTTAACACTGCACCTGTCTTCTTTGGTCTGATATGAAATTAAATGCAAATTCCATTCTGACATAATACTATGCTAGAACTCAATATTTTTGTGTAGTTTTATTGTTGATAAAAATCACTTATGTTAATATAAGTAAAGATTTAAAATTCTCTAGATCAGCCATGTTTTAACATATAGATCTCCATCTATCTCAATGTTGGAAAAGTTTCTTGGTCATGCCAATAACTTTTTAGCACTTCCTCATATCATTGATTGAATCTTATATGAGGAGTGCTGAAAACTTCTGAAATTTTTGCATAAAATTTATCAAATAGAAATAATGAAAATGACTAATATTCTCTTAAAATTTATTACACCTTTTTATTTTATTCAATTCACTCCAAGCATGCCATTAAGATGCTGGGAGTGAAAGAGAATGAGAAAACTTTAGAAAGAACCCAATCCTAAATAGGAAAGAATGGATAAAACTCTATTCTTGTTCAAAAGACTGGAGAGGTGTTTGAACCAGATGATAGCAGAACTTATCTACTGAAATTTTACTGAAAATGGACAGAATCAGGAAGGAGTTTCATTGTTTTACTATTTCTAGTTTTTTTTCTAGTGTTTGATAATAGACAATGATGTTAGTTATAAGTAAATATATACACTTTTCATTAAAACACATTTTCACTTATAAAGCATTGATTATTTTTAATAAAAGAGAGATTGATATTTGTAAAGAATACCATGGTCCATAAAATGTAGGTTACCTTTGTCATGGCTATCTGCAGAAATATGATATTTATACACAATCAATTAAAGAGAAATATCTAAATAAGATTTCACAACAAACCATTAATATGCAATTGATAATAATACTTTTTTACAAGAAGATCAATATATTTATTGATATGTAATATATTGACTAATGCTCTATGTAATGAAAACATACTTTGTTTTGATAAAGTGATGTTACAGAGAAGCATTTCTTAACCAGTGTGCCTGGGTACACTTATGTGCTCTGAAAGGTCGACAGGTGCACCCCAAGTTAACAGTTATTAATTTTTTCTTATAAAATTTATCAGCTGATAAAACTTTATAATCTCGTTCATAACTTCATTCTGAAGGAGTTTTATTACTTAAAAAGAATGTTTCTTCTAAATTTCAAAACTTAGGAGAAACATTCTTTTTTAAGTAATAAAACTCCTTCAGCAACTAAAATGAAATATCTAATGCCTTTTACATATATAGCAATAGAATTATTCCCTAGTTTCTTCACTAATTTACAAAATGTCTCTGTCTCTCTCACACACACACACACACACACACACACACACACACACACACACACACACACACAAAAACCCGCTTTGCTGTATCACAGCTCATCAGTGGGTATAGACATCCACTTCCAGCCAGGATTGAAACTCAACTAAATTTAGTGTCAGTTATATATATACATATATATATATATATATATATATATATATATATATATTGCATTATTTTTAATATTCTAAAATTCATTTTCAAGAATATACAAAAGAGTATATGTATACACATACAAAAAATGAATTATTTATTCTACATAAAATCTTCTATTAAAATATAATGTGCACCTGCAGTTATAGTTATCCTACAAGTGCACCCTGAAATAAAAAAAAGGTTGCAAAACAATGCTACAGAGAAATTAAATTCTTATACATTAAAAAAAATAAAGCAATGGGCTTATATTTTGTGAAGTAAAAAAACAAACAAAAAACGTTTATTTTAGTATTCCTATCCAGAGCAGATAATGTTTATCAAATACATTTAAAATATACCCCTAAAGTAAAAAGGAATTTTTTATTAAAATAAAGATAAACAATTTTCAGAATGGAAAAATAAAAAAATTAATATATTTAGATTTAAAATATCTGTTACAAATTTTAAAATCATTTTAGTTTTAAAACACTATTTAAAACAGTAAATGAATATAGAACATTAATGTTAATGACTTAGGGTGCATTGTCCTGATATACTGATTAGTAAAATAGTATCAGATTATTAGTGGTGAGTTTGAGCCTCATAATTTTGGCCTTGTGTAAACACTAAGTTATACTTCATCATAGAAACATTCTCTCTACCAGTTGCAGAATATGCACTCAAATAAGTAATCTCACTTCAGCGCTCATAGTTCTGGGTAGCTTGGTTTGAAGGTTCAGAATTGAGTGGTGTCCATTTGATTGTTATACCACCTTACTTCATTAGGCTCTCTTGCTTCTTTTTCCAGTATCCATCCTGTCAATGTATATTTTGATATTTTTTTTTATTTTGTTGGATGTGATCATATAACTTTTTTAGTTTTTTTTTTGTATTTTACACTTTATTAAGGGGATGCTTGAGAACAGGTTAGTCGTGTCCAGAACATTTTGTATCCTAATACAATCTATTAAGTGATTGTTGATCATGAATCACATGATGTGATTCTGGGGGATCTTCATTTCACTGTTATAGTCCAGTTGACACAATCCATTAGGCGAGACAGGGAGAATACATATTGTAGATTTTAGTTTTGATTTTGTAGGGAATAGAAGAGAATGTTAGGACGGATTTGTTTTTTTTCAAATGCTGCCCAGCCAAGATCCATTGTGTTGAATAGGAAATGAAAGTTTGTATCCAAGATAGACAAATTCAATTACTTCTGGAATTTGTTTTCCATTATTGTTAAAAGAAGCATTATTTTTATTAGTGGCCATTAATTTTATTATATATATATATATATATATATATATATGTGTGTGTGTGTATGTGTGTGTGTGTGTGTGTGTGTGTGTGTGCTTTGTAGAATTACGTTGAAATTTGTAATCTATGGGAAGTAACTCTGTTGACGCTTGAGCCTTTGAATGCTTGTTTTTGTTTTCGTTTTTATAAATTTGTTAAGTTTAATTTTCTCTTAGAAACGAAAAATTAGATAAAAGTTTGAACTTAGTTTTTAAGTTTTAATATTCCACAATAGACATTTTGAACCAAATATTCCAATTATTTATCTGCCAATCTGTTGATGAAAGGATTTATTTTACTTACATTGTATTTTTAATATTTAAGATCAAAGCTAATTCCTATTGTATTTCTTAAAAGGTGAATATTTATTATTTGCATCTTTCCGATATCGTTTCTGTAAAAAATTCTGCAGCTATTTTTATACCCAACTGAAGAAGTTATTTATTTCAAAATAATTTGTTGAGACAGTGTATGTAGGAACAAGGAAGTCCTAAAGAAAATGGTAACAGAAAGAACATTTTTACTCAAAATCAGGAAAAGACACCTGAAATTCCTTGGACACATAATGAGGAAGAAGAGCTTGAAAACTGAACCCTCAAAGGGTAGAGAGAGATAGGGGAAAGCAGCAGGAGGTGGAGTTTTAACAAAGACTAAGAAGCCACAAGGGATAGGAAGTTCCCATGATCGCCTATGCCCTGAAGGAATGTGACACATAGAGAAGAAGAATTTAAGAAACATAAAAATTAGAAAACCTAATTTCGGTAATTTTGGTTTATATTTTCTTCTTCTTCCTAAGTGCTGATTTTTGTTATTCTCTGTAAAAATGCTTTCATTTTTTTTTTTTTTTGCTGGTGTGAGAGGTTTATTAGCTTCAATTGACTGATTTCTTTTGTTCATCCATTCGCTATGTTATGCAATAGAAAGGAGTAAAATTAATCCAAGAATACTGCATCAATGGTAGAAGTTACAAATGTTATTCCTTTTTTGCATGCATATAATTGACTATTAGTATATTTATAGGAAAACCTTTGAGAAAAGTGTCACCTACAAAATGATCTGCAGCAACTGGCATTGTTTTCTTTCTGGTATGTTACAAGATAATCAAGATTGGAATGCATAAATAGACGAAAATTTGATGCTATACAGACACAAGTAATTGTTTAGGAAGGTATGCATACTTTAAAAAAATCCAATGTTTTTCAATGAATTATAATTATGCACTTATACATAATTTATAGTTGTAATGATATAAATTATACCTATAACAATTTATAGTTTTAATAAATGTAAGATCAAAATTTCACAATATTTATGTGACTCTTAAATAAGTTTTTCTTTCTGATTGCATCTGAAAAATGCTTTTTAGATTTTACTAAGTTTAGATCTTTGGACTTTGTCTCATAGCAATGTGCTTTAGTTAATTATTAAAACATTGAGATTTGCTAATACAAATTATATAATTTTGTAAATGTATAAATTCAAACAAATATTAATTAGTTAGTTAAACATTTTTCTTGATTCAATCAATATATCTGTTAAAAAATTGCTAAATTTTACAAAAGTAATTATTATGCCAATTTGCAAAATATTTTAAATTCAACCCCTGCATTTTAAATTAATTTTGATTTTTTTTATTATGCATTCAAATATATCAGTATTTATCTATATTTTTTAATTTATGCATATTACTTATAATTTATTATAAGCATATTACTTATAATTGCCCATATAATTTCAGCAAAGTATCTCATTAAAAAATGGCAACTTGTTTAACAAATCCGAGTAGAATCTTCTACTCATGGGTTTACATTTTCTTCTGAGATAGATTAGGAATAAGAAATTAAATTTGGAATATTGTGAAAGAAAAAAAATTCTTTCATATATATATATATATATATATATATATATATACACACACAAGCAGCTGTTTTATTGGTTTCTGGGGAAACTTGCTGACCATATAATGTTGCTGATCAAAAGGATAGAAGAAAATGGAGAAATAGAGTTAGAATTTCTCTCCTCTTAAATATGAATTATAGGAACTTATACCATGTCAAAATTTTGTGTATATGTGTGTATGTATGTACATGTGGTTGAGAAGCACATCCTCTGCTATGGTGAAAGTAATACATCTAGAAGTCAACTCTGATAATAAACTGGGTGGGTAGATAAAGCTCATTAGCTATATTAATGGCCATCTATGAGAAGGAAATTGACATAAAACCAACCACTCTAACCCCATAGACCTTCACATATACAGAGGCATCTGAATTGGATCCATTATGGTAAAGATACTAATTGTACTAACTAGGCTTTCACTATTCTCTGAAAACCCATGACTCTCTTTATCTTTTGCCCTAATAAGCAGTGTAATGATGGCATTCCAGAAAATTGCTTACTTCTTCAATAGATAATTGTATACCTGCAATGTGTTACAGCAGCATACAACATCAATACAGACTTCATCTTCTCATGCAATAGAAACCAACTTCCAATCTCTGAATCCACTAAATGTCTAGATCTGATAGAACTATATTGGTCCACAATATCAGAACATTCCAAATCTCATTTGGAGCATGACTAGGAGGAAATAAGCCTCAATCTCTTTAACCTCTTTACAGACTACATTCTGCACATACACAAGCACAGATGTAAAGAGATGAACACAGAGCATTGAAACATTCCATACAATATCTCAAACTAATCTACTAATAAAAAACAGCATTCCCACTCCTCCTCTTTTTCCTGAGGCCAATGTACTAAAGATGAGAGTTCTGTTGATGACATAGACATTCACAATTGGGTCAAGAATGATCTTAAACAAAAAATCAGCATCTTCTATCAAGTATTCCAAGGAACAGGACTCAAGATAAACATTTCCAAAATAGAAACAATGATTTGGAATTGGAATGAAAGCACTGATGACGTGCACCTTGATTCCGTTATAATAACTTAAGAAGTGGAATTACTAAATAGTGAACACATTAAATACCTTAGTGTATAGATCAGTTACAACAAGTTTAATAATATAATCCACATGTTGACATTCCACTCTACTTCAAATAAAAGGTTATGTAGGAAACTTCCATCAGTACCAGAAAGAGGGATAACATCTAGTGGATTTAAAAAACCCATTTTCATGAAAATTCGTTTTAAAAAATTTTATAAATTTTAGCAGCACTAGTTAATGAATGTGGAATATTTCCTTTTAAGAAAATGGCTAATATTATTATTATCATTAGAAAAAATACAACTTGCAAGTTATTTTTGGTTTCTAGTTAACCATTAATTGCCATTCCATTTTTTACCAGAATCATTTAGTGACAGGTGAGATATTTTTATATTTCTTTGAGAATCATGGATACCTTTTTTCTTCATCCTTTTGCAGTGTGTAGGACTAAATATTGTGAAACACGCACTTTGATTAAAAAACTATCGCTCTAAGTTGATGAATAAAACTGAATTCAACAAAACAATATTTTGTAACAGTTTATTCACCTGAAGACAATACATTTGAAAATTGCTTCCTTTACATTTCATTTCCTTGTCTGGCAACAAACCTCAGCAAACATCAACCTTCTTCGAATTAGTGGCAGCCACACATGGAACATTTCCCTTGAAAGAAAGTCTTGTTACAGCATTGTTTTACATAATACTTAATTCCAATTTATTTTATAAAAAAAAACGAATGATCACTTTTCTCTTGAACCATACCAACAGCAAAGTAAGTAACAACAGATGATATTACTGTGTGTGTGTGTGTGTGTGTGTGTGTGTGTGTGTGTGTGTGTGTGTTCCATAGCTTTATTTATTTACAAGATAGGCTGGAAGGAAAATTTATTACCTTTAAAGTTTTGATTCTACAAGAAATAGATAATCAGTTTTATTCGGGAAAACACATGGACTTAGGGTGTGCTGGAAAGAATATTTCTCAAGGTGAAGCATATTTACGTTGAAAAATATCATGTTGGGATATGGAAATCATACTTTTTTCATTGAAGTAAATAGAGGATAAAGATCATTTATCGCAACCGATCTCCAAGGTTTACTGGGATGCTGGACTGTTTTAAGAGCATCTATAGGAGGTTGTGTAGGACCTTGAATTAAAAACATGTACATTACTGCTCTTTAGCATGTTATATAACACAAGTACAAATGATTAAACCCCTTCAAACGTGTATAGACTGAGTAAAACAGCAAGCAATTAAATACAAATGGACACTATTTTAACATTGCACTCATCACTAGTGGGAAGAAAAAGTTCAAAACAGTCAAGTGAATTTGATGTTCAAAGTGGTGACTTTGTGTATTCATATTTTTACTTAAATTATGTAATCATAATACTTAAAATGCTTATATAACTTGTGCCTCTGACACAGCAAATTTTTATAAGTCTAACTATTGAACATTTTTATATTAACCAAGGTGTGCATATCTGTTCCTTGCATTGATTGGTTAAGCTACTACCTGGACAGTGTTTGAATTAAAACAGTGTGTATACCTTATAAGGTATTGTAGCAGACAAAAAGGTGTGAAAGAGTTTATTAGAATGTAGATACATCTAGGTTTTAAGGTGATACCAGATAAACACCACCTATAAGTAATAATATTTTTTGAACACTATGTGGTAATAGTAAAAAATAGTTTTATTTATCACTGTTATAAGGTTTATTTCTACTTGGTAATGAAATTAAATGATATCAGTCTATATTTTACCACATAGATTTCCAAAAATTAATAAAATTCTTGTTTGTTGTATTAAGATAGCTAAAGTTCAGTATGATACATTTTAGTACAAAGTGCAGACTTCCTCAACTGGAAGCATTCAGTTTTTTTTTTTAATATTTGAATGTGAAAACTCAATTTATGGAGGAAAGGATTGGTTGTAATAAAGAGAAAAATACTTTATTTGTAACTGTGAAATATATTTTTTTGATTAAATAATCATTTGTTTTTTCTGATTGTTGTCTGGTGTTTTTATTTTCTGATCATTTTTACCTCATATGTATGTGTATTCCAACTGACATTGTGACGAATTAAAATGTTGCTAAAAATAAAGACAAGGACATTAATCCAAACTCATAAATGATGCCACATCCTGTAAATACAATAATTCATTTGTTTGTTGTATTTTTATAGGAAATAAAGAAGTTCATTTCTATTTAAAAAAAGATCTTTCACCTTACATGCATCAATAAGGATATAATTAAAAACAATCAGCTCCACAAAATATTGAGCCATTCTCACTGTTTGAAAATTCAGCCCAAAAGACTTTGCTTAGTGCATTTAAACTTTGAGCTTTTATAAATTTTGCTAACAACTTGTATAGTTATTGAGTTAGTATTATTTTATCTATTCAGTCCATAACAGAATTATAATTCATCAATATGTACTGATTTTGCAGTTTCTGATTAATCATCAAAATTCTGAACAATGAATGCTTTTTGACCTAAAATAATTTTAATCAAAATTGCAAATAAAAATAATTAAAAAATATTGCAAATACTATTAACCAAATTTTTAAAAAATTACAGGATTTTCATTACAGGATTTTTTTTCACTTCTCTTACTGATATTGTTTCTAAGTTGTTAGAAGTGTTTTTTTTAACATTCTTTTTATGGGTATTTTGTCGGCACAGTTTTATTTCATCTTTTTGATGCTCACATTCTCTCAAAATATTTTGCTGCTTTGACATTAAGAAACTGTTTAAGGTTTCATAAAAACATTTCCTTAAAAAGTAGACGTCTAAAGTGAATAAAACTAGTAGGAAACAATGATACTTTGTATATGCTGTATTCTTATAGTAAAATAGCAATAGTGTATTTCAAAATGTAGTGTTGAAATAAATAAGCTGAAATATAAATAGGCATCTTTTATTACAAACATTTTTTACTACCCATAATTCCATTTTATTTTTCTCAAAGTGCTATAGATATGTTGATATATCTGTTGTGACTCTCAATGCTGTTCTGATAAATAATATCACAAAGAGAAAAAATAAATTTTGTAATACTTTTCCTGCAACCAGAACCATACTATCCAGATTGAAAAACCAAATTCTGGTTGCTACTTTTAATAATTAATGTGTATTAAAGTTGTCTGAGGTGTTTTTTTTTATTTTTTGCACAAAATATAAATTTAACATTTAGACTGAATGACAGATGAGTCCAGCTGAAGGTTTTCCAGTCCCTTTTGCCATTTTTTGTTAACTTTTCCTCTCAAACAAAAAGAAAATGCACAATTTGTGCTAACAAATAATCTGATCAGTCATCTAAGTGAATACTGAAGTTCAAACTGGTTTAAAACATTAAAATAACACAGAAAAACAATTTTGGTTTGGTTTCTCTGAGGTGATAGCTGGTTATAATAGATAAAAGCATTTAACTGTTATTCAAAAATGAATGTCTCTCTGGTTTGATTTACCAGACAGTGAAGCATTAAAGATTAAATTGTTAAAAAAACAAAATAGTGAAAAACAAGTCCCATAACATGAATTTGGGATAACAGTAATACATGAACATAAATTCTTAGTTGGAGGTTACGTCTGTTTTGTGAAGTGGAATGAGGAAAAAAAAGCAGGAAGTTTATTACTCGACAAAATTACAATGGGGAAAATGTGTTCTTTCAAATGCACACTTAAAAAATAATTGAAACACTTAAGTTAAGTGGTGTTTCAATCATTTTTTAAACTGCTAGTTACTGACTAGTTATTTTTTTAACTACCTGGATATTGACTAACACATGCGGATTCATGTTATTATATTTTAAATTGTTTAGCTGAAATCTTATAAATTTCTAAGAACTTACAAAGTAAATCTTTTCATTTTTTTTTAAGAAACTTGAGGGAATTTCGAGAAACAAACACTAAACGAAAGTATATTCTGTTGCTGCTTTATGGTACACTGAGAATATTTGGTTAATATCTTAAGAAAACAAAACATTTTATTAGTAAAGAATTCTTTTGCTTATGATTTTGTTTCAGTTATTTCTTTTATCAGATATGATTTTAAACTATACATTCTACTCTATAGATATTTGACTTGCTATAGGAATATCCTTATTGCATTTGTCTTGCCTATGAAAACGTCCTTATTGTATAACTTCTATACAGATTCCACTGTTATGTCTTTTGGTATTATGAACTAGCAAGGTTTTAACTACCATAATTAAAACTGTCAAATGAACTTGGTTATTTTTAAGCATCATATAATAACTAGTCTTCTATTTCTACTAAGCAATTTGTACAATACTTATAGCTACAAATATTGTATTAAATCAAAAATCTATTTGTTTTTATTCAAGATAAACTGCTTTATGTAAAATTTAAAGTTTGCTATTATAAGTGAAATAGTTTAGCAATGTTTTAATAAAACTTTTCTTAAATTCTATGTGAGATAAGAATGTGATATATAAATATCCATCTATAAACATCTCATCTTTATAATAAATACATATATTTAATTATATGCACTGAATAGATATAAACACATTTTCCTTTGTTTCTTCACAACAGCAGATTTATTTTTCCATTTAAGAAGTGTTCCATCCAGACAACAGTCACTTTGTGTAGTGTTACTCTAACAGAATTATAATTTCTTTAATACTTTATTTCCATAACAAACATGATGAAAGAAAAGAAAAATAAAAGTCTGGAACAACAGAGCAAGACAGACTTCAATGTTTTTCTCATTCAATAAGAAAATATTCCTTCTTTTTCATACTTTCATTTTCTTTATCAATTGTTTTTCAGCAGTAATGATAACAATCTTGTTTGGAGTATTTGTGTTCTATCATTATTGTAGTTTATTATTAAAACAATGTGCGTATACCATCTTTTTGCAGGAACAGACCAGGCAATTTGACAGCTCCTAAATAGTGTTTTTTTTTTCCTTTATGTATACGTAGGTGAGATAATTCAGAAAAATAATCAATTACTCCTTACATGAACATGCACAATAAAAATAAAAAGAAGATGCTTAAATGTTTTAAGTGTGTGTGTGTGTATGTGTGTGTGTGTGTGTGATGAACAATTGATTGTGATCTAAAGTGCAAAACTACCAACACAAGTCTATCAACAACAACTAGATGACAAAGAAATCTTTTTTTAACATTTTCCACATCACATTACCTCATCAGCTACAATACATCACAGCAATATTTTACCATCACAAGTTTAAAAAACTTGTTAGAAAGAAATTTCTAGCAAGTACTTTTTAAAATTTGGTTGTGATTTTTAAAAGAATGTTCCAACATCAAAACTGAAAGATTATTAGTTATTTTTTAATTAATGTCTTCAGCAATTCCTGTTTTATATTTCAGTTTTACATATTTTAATAAACAGCTTTTGTGTGTTTACTTACAATATACTCAAATACTAAGTTTTGCTACAAAAATGTTTATGAAAGTTACCATTTAAGCAAAGTAAATTATTATCCATGTTTATAATTTTAACCAATTTGGTGATTTTCATTCAAATTTTGTTTCTTGAATATTTTTTTAAGTTTTTGATTTTTAAGTTCTGATCAATAATCAGTTTATATATAAAAAATCGATTTTAACTGAAAGAAAAAGTAGAAAAGTGATTACCTTGATGCTTCATTTGTTTTTACTTTTAGCAAAAAATAAACCCAGAGACTCTCAGAACATGGAAGATAAGTAATATAACTTTTATGTTTAATAAATGCAAGATATGGAATAAATTTTCTTCAAGTATTAGCCTAACAACTGTTTTAATTGAAACATATTGTTATACCTTAAATTTTACATTTTAATAATATATGATAATGTAAAAATATGATAATTTTATGGTTATATGAGGAAATTTTATTGAATTCTGAGACTATTTTAAATATATTGTAAACTTAGTTATTTGAAATATGTTCAAAATAGTAACTAAATTTTATTGAAAACTTATGTAGAAAGTTTTTGGATGGAAGCAGGAATGTATATAATAAACAATATAAATGGATACTACTTTGTTAGAATTTACAAAACAAAAATGATCTAATATCAGAATTAAATATTTCTTGTTCCATATTATAGATGGCTAATTCCATGCTAGACATGCTATGACAGTTAAAACACTGTTAGTGTTAAAATAAGTTGGCCAGTAACTACAGAAATAAAGACTGTAAAAACATTAAAACAAACTTTGAAAAATCCTTTATACTTTGTTTCCTACTGACAAATGCAAAGATAGTAAGTAAAAAACATCTTGAATCAATGAAATTAAGTCAGACTGTAACCAGATCAGCTTTATTTATTAGCAACTTGAAATTATCTCCCTTATCTCAATTTTGACAAGCCATAAATTTATTTTATTTGCTTTTAGTAAATGGACTACAAATAAATTTTAAAGTGAACCAGCCACTTTTGGGAGTTATTTAAATATATAAATGATATTATAAAAACCATTAGTCAGTCTTTGCAGTTTTATATAGTTTGCATTTAAGCTGGTTTTACTCTAAGAGATATATTGACAGTATTTATAGGGATAGTATTTTATAGAGTAGCAAAATTGTAACTAATTTTCCTTGCTTGTGATGCATAACAGACATGCACACATAGACAAGAAAAATAAATTTCCCCCCAAAATGTAAATCAATTTTGCCCTGTAAAAACACTCATTAACACTCATTAACATTGTATAAACTTTTGCCATTTTTAAAATGTTTTTTCTTTAATTTTGAGATATCACTAGTGGGAAGAAAAAGTTCAAAACAGTCAAGTGAATTTGATGTTCAAGGTGGTGACATTGTGTATTCATATTTTTACTTAAATTATGTAATCATAATACTTAAAATGCTTATATAACTTGTGCCTCTGACACAGCAAATTTTTATAAGTCTAACTATTGAACATTTTTATATTAACCAAGGTGTGCATATCTGTTCCTTGCATTGATTGGTTAAGCTACTACCTGGACAGTGTTTGAATTAAAACAGTGTGTATACCTTATAAGGTATTGTAGCAGACAAAAAGGTGTGAAAGAGTTTATTAGAATGTAGATACATCTAGGTTTTAAGGTGATACCAGATAAACACCACCTATAAGTAATAATATTTTTTGAACACTGTGTGGTAATAGTAAAAAATAGTTTTATTTATCACTGTTATAAAGTTTATTTCTACTTGGTAATGAAATTAAATGATATCAGTCTATATTTTACCACATAGATTTCCAAAAATTAATAAAATTCTTGTTTGTTGTATTAAGATAGCTAAAGTTCAGTATGATACATTTTAGTACAAAGTGCAGACTTCCTCAACTGGTGAAAGAAATGCATGGATTTGTTTTGCGCTTTCCAACTCTCTTGAAATCTTAATTTGAATTTATAATCATAAAATGAATGATCAAATATCTTGTAGTGAAATAATAACTAACATTTTGTTTTGTTCTGGTTCTTGTCTGCATTCTGAACACACTGCACCTGTACAAGGGACAGGAAGAAGCAGTGATATCAATTGCAGCAGTTGTAGTGGTACCAAGTGCAATATTACCTGACAAAAGTGGACAATAGAATAACAAGTAGCAACAGAAGAGTCTTGATGTTCAACTGTTAGTCAGTATTCTCATATGTGAAACATGACACAAAACGGAGGTGGCCATGAGGGTCAGGGGTGGCAGCAAGTAAAACAAATCTGTCAAAATGTAGCATCTGATTGGCTACAATATCAACAGTCTTTAATAGGGGTTGTTTCAGGGAAGTTTGGGTAGTCAATATTTTTTTTTCTTAAATTCTTTATTTTGAGATAATTATATTACTATCATCTCACATACAAACACACACACATACACACACTCATTTTACTTTGATATATTTTCTTTTTGTGTTGACCTATTTTTTTTTACAATGAGCTGCAAATGGTTTGTTAAAATGCAGCCATCTGCGAACAAATGCATTAGGAAATGTGCAGTGCATTGCAACAGTGAGACAAAGTTGTTTGTATCATATTTAGGATTCAAGGAGCACGTGCCAACGCTGAACTTGTTCACCTTTGCTTTCTCTCATATCATTCCAATGACTTTGTTCTTCTTCTCCACTGCTCTTCATTCCTGAAATGCACAAACAGAAGCAGATTCAAAACAATATTCCAATTTATGCTGCTACATAAAATATTTTAGATAGAAACATTATGCAGTAATACTGGCTAATATGAGCTGTTCAAATTATAGAAAAAAAATGGGTGAATAAAAGAAACTTAATGTGGTATGAAATAAACTTAGAATGATCTGGGGTTAATCCATTAGTATTTGAAAGCTGTTATTATATATATATATATATATATATATATATATATATATATATTTTTTTTTCCTCACCAGTAGCACAATCCTAAATTTCATACACAATGCAATCCTCAGATGCAGATTTTAAATAAATGTATATTTACTATTAATATAAATTAAGGTTGTTATTAAATATCAAGCACTATTGTTAGTACTAGCACTCAATGTGCAATATATATATATATATATATATATATATATATATATATATATATATATATATTGTGTAGTGCATGAAACTCCAAGTTGTACCACTGACATAGGACAATATATATATATATATATATAATCAAAAATCTTTTTTACATCAAATGTTATATGAAATGTTATTACAGCAGACTTAAAATAGATGCTCCATTTTTATTTATTAAACAGTGTGTATTACACCTATCAGCCTGTGGGTTTGTACATTCAAGAAAACTTAGCAAAGAAAATATTTTCATCAGCAAGGACTGAAAAAATGTCCAATTAAAAATTAAACCATTTAATTCTTTAGAAATTGTTTTGTTTATGTTTCAGATATTACACTTTCAAGAAAATAATCTGAGTGAAAAAGAAGTGATTTCCTCATAAAGGGAAACTAGACCATTGCTTGCTGTGATGTTTTTTGTAGCCAAGTGGTAAAGCACATTGGACCAAATAGTGGTTTCCCTGACAAAGAGAATTGCAGGTTTGATTACAGCTGGGCAGTGCATTTTTCTTTAACATTTCTCAAATTTACAGGTTAATAGATGTAATAAACACTGTTTAATAAATAAAAGTGGTGTGTATATTTTAAATATGAAGTATTCACTACAATATCATTTGAAGTAATAAATATGAATAAACACTGAAAAATCTGTAGTGATACGGAGCAAAAGCGATGGACAGGGTGTTTGCACCCTCACAACCAAAAAGCAAATGACCAAAACTCGACGGTGTGCATCCGGGTTTGCGCAGATGTTCCGGTTGAAAACTAAAAATTTATTAAATATCAAATTTCCAGTTCGCAAGCCTACGTGAATGTTATTTTTCGGCCAATGGGAAACCCAGAATCAAATACGAATATGAATTTCCAAATGATCTGCTGCGATCCAAAAAGAAGATATAAAAAGCCGATACAGAAAGCATCGCCAGACAGACCGATGCAGGCCGACACACACGGGCTGACTCGAGAGAGAGGAGTGTAATCAGTATCCCCTTGACCTAAGTCAAGCGGCTTACTATCCTAGCCTCCCTTCCCTCTCCTCTTATCTTTCGCTGTCTCAAAACGACTTACTGACTTAAGGAGTGAATATATCAAAGACATTCCTTACTTACAACACTCCCACATTCCTAAGCATTAACTCTCTTTTCAGCATTTTATTGCCATGAACATTTTAATGTCCATTGGACCTATACTTAAAGTATTACTTTAATTGTAAAAAACCTTAATTGATATGTGCATATATATAAAATGTTATCTTTCAACTCAATTTGCTTTTCTTGACTTATAATCATTTTATGACTTATGGCTATCTACAACAAGGCCAAATTCCGTTAACCTGCAACAATATACAACTACCCTTCACTAGAACGGACTCTCCACTATAAACTGGAAAAGAATGGATAAACCACTATAAGTCCTTATCCTAACCGGCTTTGCAACATCTGACCAAATCACTCCTCACACATTTATGAACACACTAAATTCTATTTTCTAGAAAGAATAATAAAATGAAATCCACAAAAATTGCACATGTAAACTAAAGCCTATTGATCCTAAAAATATTTTAATTTTTAAAAACTGATTAAAAAATGTTAAACTATTTAAAAATTAAATAAATTAGTTTATTTTTATCATGAATGGGAATTCGATAAAAATTTAATTCTTTCATTACATGCTTTCAATTTGACTGTTATTTATTTTGTATATTTGTCATATATAGATTTGTATATACATAAAATAATCCAACTCCTTATAAAATAATTTTATGGTCAAATTCAAATTCTTTATTAGATGATTTGGAATACTTACCTAACGAGAACCATCCAATCATTTCTTTGCGTTTCATACTTCTTTTGTTATAGACTGATACCATGAGTGTCACTTCTGGTAATTGGAATAGGGCTACCTGGAAGACAAATGTCTCCCGAAACAGAGGGTTTGGCTGACCTCGACGTATTGAAGTTTTACTCCGAGTCAGTTCTTTACCAGTTGGAGACATCAATGTAAGTTTTACATAAGTATCTGTCAAATGAATAAGGTAAAGATGAGTTACATTAAATATATAAAAACAAAAGTGTAACTTTAGGATTTAATGAAATTATTACATATTTCTCAAATGCAGGGGTGCAAGATATTGGTGTCTGAGTCTAAGATTTTGAATGCTAATTTCCCAGGTAAACAGACAAATCACTACTTGAAAGATTGGTATAACATTAATTTTTTTAAATTATTTTATTCTTTTTTTTAATTATTCCATCACTTTGTGTTTTTCTGATAAATATCAAGAAATAAAAAGAATTTACTGAGAATACATTGTCATAATATTAAAAAAAAATCATAATATTAAAAACAAATCATTGCAAAGACTTGTTTTTATAAAGTTAATATATAAATGCATACTCTAGAGGAATTTTAAAAAGAATAATTGAGAAATTATGATCCACACTCCACTCCAATCTTTGGACAGACTCTTCTGATATTATTAACTGGTTCAACAAAATTAAAGAAAAATCTAAATCCACCTTCCTTTAGTTTGATATCATAGACTTTTCTTCTTCCAATAACAATATAGATCATTTGTGTAGCAACTGATCATAGATTTTGAATTTTATTTTTTAATCCCTGAATTACTTCCCAAACAATTTTTTACTACTTAATACTTCCTGATTCACAAAGCCCTAATTCTTAAAAGCCCCTTTACTAAAACCTTAAGCCTTCCCTTTCTAGTTCATGATCTATTACTTATTAACCAATTTCTTCATTTATAAATGTGTATGCATGCTTATGTGTGTAATTGTATGTATATGGGTATGTGAATGTATGTGGGATTATTTGGGTAGACATGGGTATGTGTCTGCATATATATATATATATATGTATAAAATAGAACAAATTGTGATGTTCAAATTCGTTGAATGGCCATTTCTATAAGAAATTCCTCATGTCATCAGCAACAAATTTTATTTCAAAAGCCAAATGACAAAATGAACAAAGATATTTTACCGGCAGAAGTTAAAAAAAGAAATTTTCATCACGGAAAATTAAAGGGGTGAGATTAATAAGAAAGCAGACAGAAATCTATGTCTATTTTTATTTTTAGATTTTTTAAAAACCCCCCACCCCTTAACTGAGTCGAGAGTTAAAAGTTGAAATTTAGCCTTGTCTGGTTCAAAGAAATAGTAGGAGGAAGAATAAAAAGAAAAAAGAAGGAAGTAAAGGGGGAAAGTAAAAAGTGGGGAAGGGGTGGTTGACAGGGAAGTAAGCTAAGAAAAGAAAAAATCTATTTCCATAGAAACAAGGGAAATTGTTATCAATCATGTTGAAAAATGAATCATAGCGGTTTTTAGTTTAAATAAATGGGATAAATATCATAGAAAAAAAATTTTTTTTAGGAAAATTCGACATACAAATTTAAATTTAAATATAAATCTCAAAATTAGATTTAAATTAAAAAATTAATAGAAAATTAATAAAATATAAAAAATATATAAAAAAATAATAAACAAAAATAAAAATTTTAAGTTAAGGAGTATATCAATTCAACATGTGTACACACACACACACACACACACAAATATATATATATGCACACACACACACAAATATATATATATGCACACACACACACACACACACAAATATATATATATGCACACACACACACACACAAATATATATATATGCACACACACACACACACACACACAAATATATATATGCACACACACACACACACACATATATATATATGTATATATATATATAAATATACACTCCTGATCAAAAAGAAATTTTTTTTTTACAGATAGATTTTAAACTCCTCCCACTTAAGGATTTACACATGATCAAAATTATAAGACCAGGGGTATAAATTGTTAGATCTATGGTAATTCTAATGTTTTTAGTTCAGTTAGAGATTAGCAATCACTGCATAAAGGTGTTACCATGCCTAAAGCAAGCAAACTTACCAAAGTTGAGCATTCTCGAATTGTAGAATTCCATAAGCAAGGTTTGTCACAGCAGGTAATCACAGCTAAGGTAAATCGCAGTAAAACTGATTTGCAACTTTCTAAAGAACAGTGAGAATTATGGAAAAGCAAAATCCTCTGGTAGGCCCCAATAAATTTCACCTGCATTGAGTAGGAGAATAAGACGGGTTGTTATGAAAGATGGGGGACTTTCTTCTAGTCAAATTAAGGCAGTCACAGATGCTGATTGCAGTAACCATCAGATGACACTTAAGACAAAACGGCATGGTAAATAAAAAGCGTAAACAAATTCCTCGGCTGCTTCCACGTCACAAGGTAGACCGCTTAAAGTTTGGTCGTGAATACCAAACATGGGACATTGAGAAGTGGAAGAAAGTCCTGTTTTCTGATGAGAAAAAATTCAATCTCGATGGTCCTGATGGCTTCCAATGATATTGGTATAACAAAAACATGCCTCCTGAAATTTTCTCTGCATGTCATAGTGGTGGAGGGTCCCTGATGGTATGGGGTGCCTTTTTTTACAGAGTGACGATGGAGCTCCAGGTGATGCAGGGTCGTCAGAGAGCAGCTGGTTGTGTTAACATGCTACAAAAAGCATCTTTGATGATGGATTTGTGTGGGGATAGATGGTTATTCCAACAGGATAATGCTGCAATTCATGCTGCAAGACGGACCTTGACCTTTCTACAAGAAAATGGGGTCCATCTCTTGGGACATCCTGCATGCTCACCGGACTTGAACCCAATTGAAAATGTTTGGGGATGGATGACAAGAGATGTTTATCAAAATGGCAAACAATATTCAACAAAAAAATGAACTTCGTGAAGCCATCTTCAGAAGCTGGAGCAAAATCCCCCACACCTTAATGGAAACACTTATTTCTAGCATGCCCGACAGAATTTTTGAAGTCATCAAAAGCGGTGGAGGTAGACTTCATTATTAAATTTGGTTGTTAAATGTTTTCATACACTTTTTGTACAATTTCGTAGAATTTTTGTCTCTGGTCTTATAATTTTGATCATGTGTAAATCGCCTCATTTTATAAAAATGTAAATTTCTAAATAAAATGTTTGGAATATAGCTTTTTGTTTCCATAACCTTTTAGATTGTAGTATTGGTAATCTTAAGTGGGAGGAGTTTAAAATCTGTCTGTAAAAAAAATTTCTTTTTAAAGATTTTTAAGTGGTCTTCAATTTTTGATTGGGAGTGTATATACAAAAAACACACAATACACATACACACACACCCAACCACATGTGTACAAAAGCCTACACACATACACACACACTTATATATACGCACATACACATTCCTGATCATAATTGTTTTTTAAAAACTAAAGGATATTCACAATTTATGAGTTAAATTCGATTCTAATATTTAAAACTTTAAGAAACTAATTAAAGGCAGCTTAGTATGAAAGGAATCTTTTCACTCTTGCGTAGCCCCCTGCATGTCGGTGGCGTTACCGCCTTGCTCGGGGTGATATGATTAAAAAAAACAAAAAACAAAAAAAAAAAAAATTTATTATATTATATTTATTATATTTATTGTAAGCGCCCTGGTTAAAGTTAATCAAAACTAATCTTAATGTGTAAAGGTAAATAGGATTTAGTATTAAAAATAAACAAAAATATATAAAAAATAAAAATTAAAAATAATATTATAAAAAAATATATAAAAATATATAAAATATATAAAAAAAGGAAAAATATATATATATAAAAAATATTAAAATTATATACACATACATACACATATACACACACATACATATACACACACATGCACACACACACACATATATATATATATATAAAAATAAAATAATATATAAAAAATATATATAAAAAAAAAATTAAAAAAATAAAAAATAAAAAAATATGAGTACATATACATTTATAACCCCTGAGAAGTTAAATGAGTAAAATGTTATGACCAACAAAATTGAAATAAGAATCTTCACAAAAAAAAAAAAAAAAAAAAAAAAAAATATAAAGGCACAAGAAAAATATATAAAAGTGCAGGAAAAAATGGGGGCGTAAAATTAGTCTAAGTACTTGTTAAATGGCAGATACTAAGATAGGAAAAAGGAAGAAAGAATTTATAAGGCTGGGATTAGTCATTGGTAGTGGGGTTCAAATTTACTAGTCAAAAAGTAAATTAATTAATTAATCAATTAAAAATTAATTTATTTTCCTAGACTAAATTTAAAATTTAATTCAAAGTATAAAAGTTCACAAATTTTGCCTTATGGCGGCATTTGCAAATGAATTCTTTTCTTAATATCAAGAGTAGGTGCTGATTAGGGTATTTTAATATTTGTATTTTTTCCTGTAAACATAGATTGCATCTATCATGAAAATTCCTAGGGATACGAGCTGAGACTATCAGTTTCCAACTAACTATGGGGTTTAGGCCTTCTTCCTTCATTTTCCAAAATCTTCGTGAAAGGGCTGTTTTGTATTTCTGATTTGGGTTGGAAAAGGATATATATTATAACTGACTCTGTAATTTGAATATAAATTGCATTGAGCCCTCCCCCTTGATCAATTTTAATATTAATGTAATTAATATTAATTAGGATTGGGATTTTGGGATTTACCTACCTGCTTTTCCTTTTGGATTAAAGTTATATATATATATACACACACACACACAAAAATGACTAAGAACAAAGAAAATAATTGCAACATTCAAAACATTAATTCAAAAGTGCTCAATATAAAAATAGAGTAATGAATATTTATTATTAATGATTATGTTAGAACATGTGCAAACTCCCAAACTACTACAAAATTGTATATTTTGTTTTGACATTGAAAGAACAATGTCTCATCAGGTAGTTAACAATGATGATAAAAAACACTTTATTTTTTCTAAAAAATTCTTTTAAGAACAACACTTCCCTTAATTTTTGGAATTTTTTTTTTGTATAAGGAAAAAGATATTTAAAAAGGAGAAAGAAAGAGGAAAGAAAAGATCAAAAAATAAGATGAGAAATCAAGAAACGGAAAAGAAAGAGGAAAAAGAAAGATACAGAAGAAATAGAAAGTGAAGAGGAAAATAAGTGAGAAATGTAGAGATGAAAGAGCCAATGGAAATGACTAAGAAAGAGAAATTTTCTGGGTTACGGCTGGCATCGATGCTTTCATCCCTGCCAGGAAATTTCAGCTTAAATCTCATTCGTCTCCATGGTTCTCGCCAGCTTGCTCGGCCGCCATTGCCCACCGGAATCATTTCTTCCGACTCTATCGTAGTTACGCGTCGGACCAAAACAGGCGCCTTTTCACTTCAGCTCGTAATAAGTGTAAAAAGATACTTAACGAAGCTAAAATGTTGTTTGCTGCCAGAATGAAGCAACGCATAGCATCCTTTAAGTTCGGCACCAAAGACTACTGGCAACTCTGTAAAAGAGTACTTAACACGAGCAAGTCCACAATACCTCCACTAATAAACAAATTTGAGGTCCTCACCTCCCCAGCAGACAAGGCTGAATGCTTTGCTCACAGATTCTCCACCAATTCGAGACTGGATTCGTCTGGAGTATCTACACCCGACTTCCCACCTAAAACTGAGGCTTAACTGAATGACGTCCACATTACACCCTCGCTGGTCTCTAACATAATCTCAAAACTTGACCCCCACAAAGCGAGTGGAGAGGACGGAATCCCAATCATAGTCTTAAAGAAATGTGCCCCTAAACTTTCCTCTGTCCTTTCTAAGCTCTACAACTTCTGCCTATCTGCTTCCTGCTTTCCTGCCTGTTAGAAATCTTCCTCTGTAGTTCCTATATTTAAAAACACTGGAGAACCCTCGGACCCCGCAAATTACCAACCTATCAGCCTTCTTCCGATCTTTGGCAAAGTGTTCGAAGCCATTATCAACGCTGAGGTGGCATCTCACAGCACACAGGCTCCTCTTGGACAAGCAGTATGGTTTCTGCTTCACCAGGTCTACTGCTGATATGCTAACGACCATCACCAAGTACGTATATCAGGCACTCGACAGGAATGGTGAAGCCCAAACCGTTGCCTTGGATATCTCTAAAGTGTTCGACAGAGTTTGGCATGCTGGCCTTCTATGCAAACTGCGGAGCTATGGTATAATTGGATATTTGTTTGAACTAATCCAGTCATTCCTCTCTAACCGCACAATGAATGTGGTATTAAACGGATATACCTCCCAGAACAACCATACGAATGCAGGTGTCCCTCAAGGCTCTATCCTAGGTCCTACGCTCTTTCTGACATACATTAATGATCTCTCTGATTCCATAAGATCCCAAGTAGGTATGTACGCCGATGACACCACAGTTTACTCTCGCCTCGACCAAAAATCTGGTGTAGGCAACAAAGCTAACCTTGCAGCCGAGCTTGAAAAGGACCTCCAATCTGTAGTGGACTGGGGTAAGAAATGGCTCGTAAATTTTAATGCTTCTAAAACAAAGCTACTATCAATTAACCATCATAGACAATTGCACCTACCTCCCATTAGCATGGACCAGGCTTGCCTCCCAGAGAGTAAAACACTACGCCTCCTTGGTCTCACACTTACAGTGGACCTCAAATGGAATGACTATATCGAATCCATTGCTAAATCCGCTGCTATGAAAGTCGGTTCTCTGTGCAGGGCCTGGAAAGTTTTTTTCCGTCTGAATCTATCCTGCACATATATAAATCTACCATCCACCCGTGCATTGAATACTGCTGCCATATCTGGTCGGGTGCCCCTGCTATTCTCCTCGGGCTTCTCGATAAGGTACAGCGGAGGGTCTGTAATGTGATCGATACCAACTTGGCAGACCGCCTGCAGTCCCTCTCTCACTGGCGTGACGTGGCTTCTCTGTGTCTCTTCTATAAATACTTTCACGGCTTCTGCTTCGATGAACTTAGATCACTGCTGCCCCCTAGATACGAATTTGCACAAGAAACTAGATTAGCAACTAGATCCCACCCTTTTACAGTGAAACCGATAAAATGCAACCGCAACTTCTACTCCAACAGTTTCTTTTCTCGTACTTCCTGACTGTGGAATTCCCTTCCATATGATTGCTTCCCTGACGGCTACAATCTCCAGGAGTTTAAATGTAAGGTCAATAGACACCTCCTAACACACTAACTCGCTCCCATTCTTTCAAACACTCTTCCCATCTGCCCAACCCTCATCCTCAGTATCCTTGCCCATCTATCACCTTCCTTCTGACATTTCCTACATCTAACCACTCCTTTTCTTTACCTTCTCCTATGTAGCCCCATGCGCAATAGTGGCAGTGGAATGCCTTGCTTGGGATGAAATGATTTTTAAAAAAAAGCGAATTACAAACAGATATAAACATTGGTTACAGTGTTTTAAGTTAAATATTTTGGCATTTAAAAAAATGATGAAATCACATACAGAAACAAAAAAATTATTCGTAAGACATAAAATAAAATAAAGGTTATTAAAAAATCTTGCAATAGTAAGGTAGTTTCAGCAGTATCTATCAAAAAAGAATAGTAAATTTGCATAAAATCTTTTAGTCACTTATTTTAATGAAAAAAATTTAGAACAAAAATGTTCTTACCTGGTGCTCTATTCATTGCCATATTTCGGAAGTTACTTCCTTTGACTACTTCAACCATTAAGCGTCCAGTTGTTCCATTGTATGATAGTCCCAAAAATAGTTCTGGCATTCCTCCATGTTGCATAGACTGTGTTGATGACCCACTTTCACTACGTGAAAGACTTGACACATCAAAACGTGAATCTGCCTGCTGCAACCAGAAAAAATCATCTACTAAAATTAATCTGAGTAGAAAACCTAAGTATTGAAGAATACAAAGCATAAATACATCAGCTTAAATGTTAAATTCTATCAACATGGAATACTACTTTCAAACATTGCATTTTGTCACCATAAACATGTAAAGACAAAAATTTATGCTAAATAAATATTTGTTAGTGCTGTGATTTGAAAAGGTTAGAAGATTGGACAAACAAACAGAGAAAAAAACATTGAATAGATGAAATTTTGTGGAACTAATACAGATGAACAGGTTTGTCTAAATTATTTTGGAAATGATCAGATGCTCTCAGTAAAATAGAATGATAAAACATGGCACAAAATCATTTAAAAATGATTGTTTACAAGTGCATAAATATGAACAAGACACTTGTAAATTTTTCATTTAAAATTGAATTCTTAAACATCTTTCCTGTTAAATCATTTATTGAATAGTATAAACTCAGTAGCCAAGCTATTTGTGATTACTTGAAAAATCTAATTCTAATTGGTAGACATATCAATTAGAATAAAATGGTAGAGTTTATTTGCCTTATCAGACATTGCTGGCTTGCATCAAAGAGCAATAATGTTTTAGCAGCCCATCTAAGCCTGAGATTTCAGACAAATATTCTATACTTTATTCCAAATGAAATCAATCTATTTATGTAGTTTTAAAAATGGAATCAATCTGAATAAATTTTTAACCTTAGCTATAACTTTACAAGATTTATTTTCAGCAGTTAACATTATTTTATTTAATATCTATGATTTTTGACACTGTTCATTTTTAAAGATTTAAACTTGCAGCAATGTAGTTATTAGTATGAGATTTCAAAATTCAAGACAATTCATAGAAATGGCAGCAATCTGTTTATATCTGCACAGAATGAAACAGTCTGTGCAAATAGATGTTGTCATTATAAATAAATCTGGAGATTGAAATAAGTATTTTATATCTCAGTAGTACAAGAAACAGCTAATAATGTGAAATGATTAACCTCTTACTCTTGTAAATTATTATATATTTCTCTTTGCATAATTGGCCAGTTTTCTATAACTCATAACTAGCAGGAATTTAAAGTAAATGGAAGAGGAAGTATCATAAAATTAAATGTATAAAACAAATTATATATTTAATTTTAGTTTTGTTGAATTTAAGGTCTTTTCTTTACAAAGAGATTGATTTCATTTGACTCAATGCAACAACAAAGAAAAAGTTTGACAAAGAAAGCTGCCATTCACTAGAGACCAGATGTATAAATGCCTTCAATTTCAAGTTAAATTTTATTTTTTTATGTACATACGTAAATGGTCCACACACACACACACACACACACACACACACACAGGTTGAGACACACCACCTTTTGTAAAATTAACAGTATACACCAAGTGTGTGAATAAGATGCTAATGTTATGTGAGTGAATTCATTCTTCAATGAAACAACTTGTAATATGAGGCAACATACAAGCAAAATATTCTTAATGAATTAGTAGAGAGGTAAATAATAAAATATGAAGTAACTTAGAAAATTCCATTTGTTGGTAATTTATATTTGATTAACAAACCAGACAATGTGGTTGCTTTAATATTTATTTTCAACATTGTCAAGATACACAACTACTTAAATGACAACAATTCAGTTAATCACTGTCTAAATTCAGCTTATTTCTAAGTAGATATTGATGAAAGTTTGGATAATACTAAGAAAAACTTGTAACAGTTGAAGAAGATCACCATTTAGAATAATAAAGGTTTTTAGCTTATTTCACTGTGCATTCTCAAATGATTACATCACTACATAAGTGAAGAATACTCATGTAGGGAAAGTTGAACCATTACTCTAAAATTGGATGTTTGTTTCAACAATGGGAGAAATCTCCAGCTATCATCTAGCTTTTCCAGATCAGTATTTTCCTCTTGTTATTTGGTCAGTTAATTAAAATCTCACATCATCAAATTTAAATCTCATTCTTGGAAACATAAAAACTGGATTTAAACTAACTGAAAAGTTTTAAATACAAGAGGAAACATATGATGAGGTTGTGCTTGCATCTGATATTCTTACATTATAATGAAAAATCTGTTTGCATTTAGGATATATAGAAAGTAAAATTATTAATGGACTAAGATGAAATAGACTACACATCATTTTTTATACCAAACTGTAAAGTCATACTGCAGTCATCATAAATACTTATTGTAAAAAAAGAAGGTTATTTCAATATCCATCTCTTGAATAAATGGTTATCAGTGCCATAGCAATTGGAATTACTTCTGTTTTTATTTCAGAATCTATAGGTTTTTTAACCTACAAAAAGAAGACTGAATTTAGAAATATTTGTTTGATATTATGTGCATAACTAGTTAAATTATAAAGTACATTTTAATTTTGTAAAAATAAAAAGTGTGTGACATTATTCTATTAATGCATATTTATATATATATTTTCAGTAGAAAGAAAAAACAAAAACTCTGAAGAGTGAAAACAAAAAATAATGCCTTCATGAAGTTTTCCATAATAATTCTATTAATGCTCTATTTCTATCTTCATGATATCAAGTACTTTATGACAAAAACACCTGTTTGCCTAAAATGCCTTTCTACCAGTAAAATGCTGAAAAAAACGGTAATTTTAGCACTAACCAACATTTGAAAAAAAATACACATATTTGGCTCTGTAAATAAATAATTTTATTTACTCCGAGCCTTTTGGCTGGATCAGTTTTAATATTAATATTAATAGGATCTTTCTTGGGAATTTTCCTACATGCCACTTTCTGTTTGGATTTGTGTGTGTGTGTGTGTGTGTGTGACAAATTTTATATTTGTATTAATCCTTATATATATATATATATATATATATATATATAGAGAGAGAGAGAGAGAGAGAGAGAGAGAAAGAGAGAGAAATATTATCTTACAAAGATATAGAAACTTTACCAAGCTACTTGCCAGGAAGTGAACCTGTTCATCAGTGTCTCTATGGAAGGAGTGAATGTGCAGTAGTTTGATAAAGTTGTTACATTTTTTCAAGATAATATTTACAAATAGTGCTCTACTAATTAGATATTGCGTACTTTTTAAAATCTACTAAACTAGTGGTAGAACTTTACTCTGTTGTTGATTTTCTAATATATATATATACTCCCTCTTTGCAAAAGTCAAGGTTATGATAAAACTTTCCTTTCTCTTCACTAATATCTTCTCATTCTCTTTTACTCCCCAAAACCCCTTGCATCTTAGTGACATTATCATCATGCTTGGGGTGAATTGATTAACAATATGTATATTAAGGAAATCTATGACAAAGTGGAAAATTTTTTTGTGTGATGCATTTCATCTTGTGATGTTTTCAAACTACACATATGCATGAAGAAGAGGAAATGCTGAAAATTTTAATTTATATTAAAAATTCACTTTTAAAAAATGTGTTTTGGATATATAGTCTATAATCGGTTTTATTTTGTTTCTTTTTCTTTTTGTTCATGTTTTTATTAGTTTTGTTATTAAATGTCCCATTTTAAGCTTATAGAAGATCTACCAAGAAAGGTGAAATGTTGTTAGAGTCAGGATGTAAAATTACTGTGGATGATCTAGCAATTAAAGCACTTTCTATTCTGCACATTTCTGTTTTGGTAAATTGCTTTCTCTTCTGGTTAAAGTCAGTCAGTCAGTTAAGTGCCATGCGTGATACATGCTTGAATGATCCATGACTGACTGGGCAAAAGATTTTCCTGCAGTAGGTTGCCATTACTTTCTGTGGTAGACTTGTTGCCAACCAAGGTTATAGAACCCGATTTGTCCTGTTATTTGGCCCATAGCTGGAGGGAAGATATGGATTAATACTATTCACAGGGGTATTTGCACCTAAGTGAATGCAACAAATTCGACTGGAATTCAAACTCAGCTCTCTGAATTTGTTGATATTCACTGCACTACAATGCACATGATAAAACTACTTGTTTGGAAATGAGGTGAAGCTTTTTAAACTGATACAACACTTATAATTAAACCAACCCAACTTAAAAAAATCAAAGTGAATGGTACTTACTATATTGATAAAAATAGTGACAAGGAAATTGTGGATATTAAACTGCAGCAATACTCATTTGAAAACAGATTTTACTGTAAGAAAGTTAATGCTCTTACAATGAAATAAGGATTTTACCAACTGATATTAAAATTTTCAGTATTTATTTTATATGATAAATATACCATGTGAATTTCAGCTTATCTACAGATGTAAATACCTAAAACTAGTTCTACCAGGCTTATCAATCAATACATCAGTCAGTTCCATTAGAGCAAAAAAGGCAATGGAAAGAGCAGGGCATTCCCTTGTGAAAGAAAGGATTCTCCACAAGTGCTGGAGGAAATGTCAGCTGGGACATAAACTCTCTAAATAAACCAGGTCTTTGCTTAGCAAAATAAAATGCTTGAATCAGGCAAAAACTGAATCCAACAAAACCTGGAAGTCATACAATTAAGAATTTCAAAGGGTCAATGCTCACCAAATACAGAAACTAGCACGGATAAAAGAACAAAGTTAGATTGGTAACAAAGCCCGCCATGGTCCAGTAAAAACAGTTTATCAATATCAGCAATCAGCAGCTGAGTGTCTCCAAGGAATTGGTGCTAAACAAGAGTCTAAACTTCATTACCACTATCACAGGTTCCATTAAGAACCCGCATGATTGCTTCAGTGGAGGAGGTTGGCTTAAGATATCCAAGGCTCAAGTAGATTTATCTAAGGTGGAAAACGAGACAAGAAATAGAAAAAGCCAAGCTACCTAAATCAAACATCACAAGGGAAGAAAGGTTGGCAATCAAGACCTTACAGAGTGACACTAGTATCATTATACTACCAGCTGACAAAGCAATTCTACAGCAGTGATGAACAAGATGGAATACTCTGAAAAAGTGTCAAGCTTAGTTGAGGATGGTAGCTACAGCAAAGGGAAAAAGGATCTGACTCTAAAAACTATCACAGATCCTAAATAAGAACAAAGACTATTTCATATTAAATAAGTTATAGATAGTTGGCTCAAAATTAGAGGAAGGAGAACATGACCAAGACCTGTGTTTATTCCATGAAACAATAAAATCAGGTATGACTGATAATGTGTGCTTGGAAAAAGGTGATCATCAACCTCCATGGGATGAAGTGAAAATACTGGACAAGGAAGAATACTGAAAAGTTACATCTAAAAGAATCTGCCCATATGTTAAGCTATGAGGACCTTGATAGTAAGCTCAGCGTAGAAATCCGATATGGGAGCCAGTAATTAAGAAAGACAATGACAGTAGTTCATTAGATGTTACAAAAGAAGCTTCAGTGAGTGCAGTCAAGTATGGCAAGTAGTGTCAGCATCTCATTAAGAGATAGTTTAAGTTTAAGGCCCAAATTTTTCCAAACACAATTTTTCAATAACCAAGTAGATTAAAGTGTTGGTTTGTGAATTTAGTGACACAGTAATTGTGAGTTCAATTCCTGAACCAGACAGTGTGTACTTGGATTCATTGGAGTTGGGTGAGCAATAACTGAGCAGTACTAAAATAAGAACTAGACAGGATCCCTAGATATGAGCAACAGAATGAAAGTAATCTTCCCTATAGATTAAATAAATTGTTCTGTTCAAAATTCATTGGCGATTATCTGGATCAACATATACCTGATAAAGGCTGATAGAGGGCACAATGACAAAAAGGTTGTGATAACAACAAAATAGTGATAACTTCATAACCTAAAAAATTCAGACAAAAATGAACTGTTTTTATTAGATTTGAATATATTTTGAACAAAATTACCAGCATTTGTTGGTTAATACCAATTGTGTTATGAAAACTTTGATTTGCACAATAAAATCTAACATAGTGTATGTATGTATAAAAGATGATTTTATAGGAATTAAATGTGCATAATATAGGACTATGATTACAAAGTATATTTACCAATATTAAGAAAAATGCACAATTACATTAGCAAGAACTCATGTCCAATCCCAACAGTGCGTGGTCACTGATTTTAAGTGTTGAGATGTTAGAATTTGAAACAAGTTATGATTTCAATTCCATTTATGTTATGAAGTCTAAAATACATACTTTAAATGTTCTACATGTATAAATAAAAATGCATACAAGAAGAGATCAAACATTTTAACTGAAAGCAAATCTAATGAGAAATGGTAATTATAATCTCTGCTAATAAAAAAGATAGGGTTTACTAATTTATATTACCATAAATTTATAGAAATATTACAGAATATTGCAAAAGATCAATAACTCTTTGAGTTAGGATTCATGCAACTTGCAGAGAAATCTTCATAAATGCTCTTTGAGAGAAATTGTACAGCAACAAGTACATCTTCAGAATAAAAAAGTAAGAAAAAACTGAAGTATTTGTATATAAGGTTGTAAATATACTAACAAATTTCTTTTAAGAAATGTTTTGCTTACACTGAGGTTGCTACGAGGCTCCAGAATGATCCAGTGAGTAGATTCCATATCAGGATTCAATGATGCAAATCCAATAACTGCTTCTCCTATCATTCGTTCACGTCTCATTCTTTCACAACCATAAAGTCGAAACCTCACACCCATGTTCATCAGATCCTCTGCAAGGAAAAATTAAATACCATTTTAGAAGATTAAAGAGAATTATAATTTTAAATGTAACTAGATAAATTAGAGATAATTATACAATATAAAATGAATGAGCACAGATCATGTAGGAAGTAAAAGAAAAATTCATAGAATGATATTCAAGGCGTATGGAGTGTGGAGTTTTACTGAAAAAAAATTAAATTCCAACCCAAACTCTTTTATTTTTAATATAACTAATTCCAAATCGAATCAATGATAAACAGAAGAACTCTTGAACTCCTTGTTCTTGTTGTTAGCCAAATGTTTGTTATACAAAAAACAAAACGAAAAAAACAAAGAGTTCAATAGTCTGAAAAATCTTTGAAATGAAAATGATTCTAACACTTACAGAAATTAACTAAAGTCTTTACTCAACTTAAGTATACTGTGAACTAGTTAAATGAAATTGTTTTTAGAATTTTTTTTTATGAGGTCAGTGTTTTTGTTAACACTGATTCCACCCAAAATTGCTTTCAAGTTTGAGATCATAGCCCTGATAACCATCAAATTGCCTCGTCTCAATTTTTATCTTCAGCCTTTCATATTCAGTGAATTCTGTTATTTCTTTCAGAGCCTATGAATTATTTGGCCAACAAAACTATGCATAAATTACTACCTGTAGCCATTTTTTCTTAAAATGCTTCCTTCAATTTGCAGACACCGAACTACACAAGCTTCAATCATCTTCAAATGATTCAGTTACTATGGTGACACTTTTACATTTATGCAATGCAAGCTTTTCATGATCTTTGGCTATTTTTCAAGTTGATTTTATGTGTAGTCTATATGTATTGCCAGCAGTGATGAGATGATTAATATTCTGTTTCTCTTTCCAGTTTGTTTCCATTTTTCCCACTAAAGGAAGAGTAAAAATGTTTTCACTTTCAAAGTGGACAGATTTGCTCACTAATCATCAAAGTAATTGCTTTCATCTTTGAAAATTATGAATCAGTTAATTTTTACTAAATTACACTTCATTCTTTTGTAAGTAGAAAAGAAAACTGCTTGAGACAGCATCACCAATTGCAGATATTGATAGTTTGAATAAATTTCACACTTTAAGGCTTATAAATTATATATTCTTATGATATAAGGTGAGGTTACAATTTATGAGAGATGTTCAGTACACTTATTTATGTTAGATATATTTATAGTTAGATACAAACCCTTTTGTTTCATTTGATGTTAGCAACAAAAATGTAAGGGCATATATTTAATAATTTACTTTGATATAATACTGGCCAAACACATATTGTTAAAAATTTATAGATTAAGCAAAAATGACATTAACTGCAAGTTCAGAGTTTTTCTTAATGTAAGCAAACTTAAGAAAAATTCTGAAGTCCTAGAAAACAACAGTAATATACGTAATGAAAACATTATAAAGTTAAATGTAATGTTATATAATCTTATTTAGAAAAAACTCATTACCTTTTTGAATCTTATTAAATTGAAACTGGTCTCCAAATTCTGGGTTATCACCGGGTTTGATTTTTGTTTTATGCCGCTGTTTCTTAGTTGGCAACAGAAGTAACCGAACTTGTGCATTATTAGCTCCACCCCTGTCTTTGCTTGGAATATCTCGAGCTTGTAATATAGTTATTGTCATGCGTGCTTGTTCAGCATTGTACAAAAAGGTCACTTCAAGGTTACCACACTTGGATATCAGAGGTGGGTCTTGATGCAGATCACTAATATCAAATAGATGTTCCTAAAGATAAAGCAAAAATATTTTAAATTGGGACATATTAAAAATTTTGGTTAGACACAATAACATTATATTTGCTCAATACATACATTTGATATTTTAGATATTTGTACACCTGTAATGAAAATGTTTCCTTAAAATATTTTGTATGATAGGAAATTTTATTTTCATTTCTTTTAACTTCAAAATGTTTGTGTTTTAACCTAAAAAGTTAAGTTACATTGAAGTACATTATTGCTTAATTAGTGTTTATTTTTAACAGTGAATTTGCTTAAAACTAGTTATCATTCATAAAATTTAAATCATGGAAATGTTACTATTTAAATATGTTAATAATGAAGCTGATTATAACATCTTTTGAAACATTTTATAAAATCTAACAAAATTTTGCAAGTAAATGTTGCTTACAATGAAAAGGAGTGACAGTGTATTTTTGCACACAAAAAAGTTAATTAAATATTGTTAACTGTACTTCCAAAGATATGCAAACTATAAAAAGCATGGCAATCAGTTATATTTCTGTAGATTTTAGTGTTTAGAAGTGAAAATATTAAAGCTAGAAAAGTAATCAAAATTAATTAAGTGTAAAAAAGATTTGGAAATGCATACAATGTAGAATGCAAGTAATTCTGGAAAATATACTTACAATTAATATTTGATTAACAAACAATATATTGTGATGGATGTGAATAGTTTTTATTTACAGGCACACACTTCAAAAAAACTGATTGAAGGGGTATTCAGTAATAGAAGATTAATATAAATAACTGATTAAAAAATCTGATGTTTAATCATTTAGTCAAATTTTGGGAAGTGAGATTTTTTCAGTACTGTTGCATCACACACACACACACACACGTACGTGTTTGTTTGAAGTTTCCTATATTCATGGTGGTAAAATGTTCAATATTAGCGATAAAGTATTTCATACATAATATAGACAGTGTAGATATAAGAACCAACATTGCATGGTGACAGTTTCATGCTTCAATGTGTTCTTTGTACCATATATATCAGTGCATGTGGCTGTAATAGCATATGTTGTATTTGTAGGGACATTTGTTTTGTTTTTAATTTCAAAGGAAACCATATCTTATAAAATTCTATATAACTTTACTAATAAATTTTTCAGCAATTTTCATAAAACTAAAGTTCTTGTTTTTTATTAGATTTTTGTAATTAGTTACAGATATTTGAAAGATTTCTCAAGTAATTATATAATTATTTATAAGTTGTTGCCAGTGATTTTTAGATGATTATTTTCACGAGGGAATTAAATTGAGAAAAGTAAGGTCTATCTTTAATATCTTCTTTTTAGATAGCCAACTAGTTTCTGAATATTAATTTAGGTATCAGAAAATGCACACAAAAATTTTCTCCAGAAGAAAATCAGAAAACAATGATTTGATGCAGGATAAATTTAAACATAAATTAAATATTTTGTGGAAACATCTAAAGTAAAAACATTGCATAACTTTACTACAAATGGACTTCAAAGACTAAATAAATAATCAGAATTTTTTGTTTCAAATAATTTTTTTCACAATTAACATAAAGTTACTCACAATCTCTCCTAACTATTCATGGTTGGGTTTTGAATCAAAGTACATATTCAGCTCCACTGGCTAAGCAGTACCTCTTCAATTGCACTAACAGGTAGAAGGTTAGTCAATTCCTGATATCTGAAGCATCCCAATAATGAAATATCAAGGGAACTGAGAAAGTTTTTCTGTTTGAGTGGGCATATGGAAATAAATACTATAGTTTTGCAGTTGTCTAATAAACATATCACTGTGAACCAGAATGATCCCCTTGGTGAGAAATACTGTTTGCCTACTTAAATTTTTTTAACAATTATGACGTGAGGTTGATTTAGAACAATCAGATAATTTGTTATCTTACAATTCACAGATCATAGTATTCAATGATAGTTATTTCAATTTGGAACTGATTGCATTCTTGTAGAATACTTCTGAAACTAAGATAATGATTGAAATATATAATTTAAATATATCCAAGACAGAGTATGAAAATTAGAAAATATACCCCAAAGCAAAATAGATTCAATCCACTTACAAACACATTTCTTGATGCTGTTTTTTAAATACTATGAAATAAAAATTCATAAGAATCTATTTTCTAATTTCATATCAAGATTCAGCAAATCTGAATATAAAAAATCTAATTTTTGAACACCTTTAAGACATGTTAAGAAAAGGAAGTAGAAGAAAATTCTAAATATAAGTGCCTATTATATAATTTTATGAAATATGAAATTGTTTTGTAAGAAGAATAAAAGAATTAAATAAAACTGATGTAGAAAGCATTTTGAATGCTGAATTTCCATGCTCTATATCTTTTATATTATCAACTCTAAGAAACAGTCTTTTTTGCCATGAGATTTAAAATGGATATTCTATTTTATTACATTTATAAGGCCTCAATAACATAGCAGCATCATATTGAGGCCAGCACTGAACTGAATGAGTCAATAAAACATGCAATAAGAACAAGGCAGAGTCTACAGACAAGGTAATAAGTTGAATAAGATCAAGAAGATTGCATTGAATTCATTCACCTGAATAGAGTTACAGAATAGATTAGTCAAAATGTGGAGAAGGAAAAAGAATAAAAGAAAGAATGAAATAGCAAGGTTACGAACAGTCAAGAGATTTGTTAATTTTGTGACTACCAGATGGCTACAAAACACTAAAGCAACCATTCTGTAATCATTTGATTATTTTAATATACTTCTCTACATGCATAGAATATGTGAAAAAATGTAGTCAGTATTAGAAAATGAATCCAGTACCAAGTTTAGTAAAGTTGATTAAAGTTTTACCAGTATATAGCACAGGTTGATTACCAAATTTTGATTTGTTTACATATTCCATGAAATAAGAGATGCACATTTTTGAACAGTTAATCTTGATAAGATTTAATGCAGTCAAGTGAGCAGTTGATATATCTATACATTAAAAGAGAGAGAAAAAGTGAATGGTTCTTAGAAACATCCCCAAAAGATGTGTTGTGAGAATACAAATGCTACAGGTGATCAGTGACAGTCTGAAAAAGTGAACAGATTTTAGCTACAGTTGCTTTACAAACCCTTTCATTTGCTTGTAGTTCAGACTGGTAATTACTTGCAACAGATGCATCCTGGAACAATCAGGCAATTTGAATGTCAACTTGAAAATATATATGTAAATAGTCAAGCAGATAAGTTCTAAACAAATTCATAATTAAAGCAACAAATTACTGCAAAGAGAGAAGCACATAAAATTACTGTGTTGGAAATAATTTTTGTTTTATTAAATCAAAATTAACTTGTGACTTTACCATTTTCATTACCTAATAAGAAAATGATTCAATATTCAGTTAGTCTTAAATTAATTTAATACTTTGGAAGGTTATCTAAAGGAATATGTATTAAATAAAATAAATTAGAAATAACATTAAAAATATCAAAATAACAAAATTTATTCTGACATAATTACTTATAATTGGAAAAGTATTTTCTTAATATGACTCAAAGTTCATGATTATAACAAAGATCTATGTATCTTAAGGGAATTTTACTAAACAAAGTATTTCTAAAAAAGGCTATTACCTAATAGATAAAGCTCAAAATTTGTGTATATGTCTGCTTGAAATTCTAATTAGTTATCATTCTTATCTGTGTGTATGTGTGTTTGAGGACACAAAAATAAATTTGTGTGGTTAGTTACAATCAGCTGGGAAAGATTAACATTCTCTCTCCAAATTTATTGAAAAATGCTATAGATGCATGCTGGAATTTCTTCCTAACCACCAAAAATGGGCAATTCTCAATTGCATGATCTCATTTGCATTTTCTTGCCTTGAATTTTTTGCTTTATTGCTACTGCTTTGCTTTTCTCACTTACTCCCTCTCACACACACACACACACACACACAGAGGGTACGATGGATAAATTGTTGTCTAAATTATGCAAAAATGAAAATAATACTGACATCTCATTTTAATGAATATATTTACTAAAATTACACAAAAATATCTTGAAATACTAAAGAATAAAGTTATTCAATAAACTTGCCACTGGCTTCAACCATGGCCTACAGACAATTTTGGAATCTCCATTGTTTAGCCTTTTATACACTTGACCAGCCATTGTTTAGCCATTTGTTCTGAACAAACTCCTTGTTTAAGTTGGTGAATGCTGCCACACTCCTTGACTTTGGTTCATCTTTTGCTCCAAGGAGTGTTGTTAGTTTCTGCTTGACTGTGCCTCATGCATAATAAAGGGGTTTGCAGTCTGTGACCAGATATAAAGGGTGATGTGATCACAGAAATTGTCTGACAGCCATGACTGGGTTCGCTTGCTTGTGTGGCATACAGTCCTGTTACCAAACAGTTTTCCAGTAGCTACCCTCTTGACCCAAGACAGCACTACCTCCTCAAGGCACTCGATGTAAGTCTGTTGAGTTTGAGGCCTTCACTAACAAATTCATGAGTTCTTTTCATAGAATGATCAGTGTGAGGTTTCTGAGCTGCTATACCTTCGTAATTACTAGTAGACACATCCAGCTCTTCCCAAACCATCCTCAGATTGATGCCTAAACACCATAAAATGTTTGTATTGGTGCTTCTGGCATGAATACCAAGCAGTACAGCATGTTATTTGCAAATTTCTGAATTGCATCATGGTGCCCTTTTTCTCAGAGATGACCAACTGTACTACTATACTGTGTAATTAACAGAATCAAAAACAATGTGCATGTACAAAATTTACCCATTGCACTCAGTGTATATATATATATATATATATATATATATATATATATATATATATATTCTTTTTCTTTTTTTCTCCCTTCTCATTGTTTACTGAGAACTTGTCAATTCCACTTGTTGAGAATCTTGACGAATTCCACTTAACCACGGCTAATTATTTGACATGTGACATTGAAGGAATATGATTTTATCCTATCTACCAACATAGTCATTGCGCAACTTAAAAAGTTTTTGATTATGGAGATAACTAATTTCCATATTCAGATTTAAAAATCAAATCTTTAAAAATAACTATTTTGTTATTTATTTCCAAACTGAGTCTTTGTTTTGTAAATTGCGCTATTTACTCAAAGCTATTCTCTATCCTGTAGTGCCAATGTGTAAAAATTATAAGCACACTAAACAAAAATCTGAGTTAGGGTGATCAACTCCACAAATCACAGTTTCTCAAACACTGAAGTGTATGGAGCTGGTTAATGTTTCTTTGATTTGGCCTCGTGTCAGACTTAACCGAACTCCCTACAGCTTACAAGTTTCATGCAGAATTATCATCAGAAGGTTGGTATTCAGTTGGAATGTGTGGATTAGTGTAGAAGAGTGAAATAATGAAATATACATTTTGAATGTTAAAATAGAAATTTATTAAAAGGAGAAATAACATAAGTTGTAGAAGTTAATGTTCAATTAGAAACATTATTAAGAGGTTAAGAGTAAAGTTCATACAAAATGCTCTAGTAGTAATTGTTGAAATAGATAAGGAGAAAGAGGACACTGTCCGGGTCGCTTGAAGTTTGAAGTTACATTTTAGATGTGTGTTTCTTTTAGCTACTTCCATCTCTCTGACTCTCAAAAAAACATTTATATGTCCTTTTGAATTCCACACAGGATCACCAAGTCCTTCCAAGTTTTACAAGTCACTCCCATTGGTCAAGAAACATTTTAACACCTACTTGCGAAATCTGGTTTTGACTTTTTGACTTTTTCGTTAAGCAGATGGTCAATCCTTTTTCTATTTGGGAAAACCAGGATTTCACATGTCATTGTGAATTATTGTAAAAGTGAAGAAGAAGGTTGATTTTAATTTCTTATCCCTTACAAGCCACTCTCCTCGCTAAAACCAAACACACCTCTGAACAAGCATATCATGCTTTTATACACTTGACCAGCCATTGTTTAGCCAATGAGCACCCAGAACCAGTCAATAAAAATGGCTACAATCAACACCGCCATTTTTGCCCACATGAAGTGCTGCCTATTCACTTTCAGTCTGAAGCTCGCTAATTCGTCGTCTTGTACTCCATTGCAAAACATACATGCAACTCTAGCTCTTTTGGGTCACCAAGGTAAGTCTAAAGGTAACAAACTTAGCATTTAAATCACAGTTATAGAATGAATGAAAGTATGAAATGTAGACATTTTTTATTACTATATATTGAAAATGTAACAAATATTGTATTATAACATGTAATATATGAAATAAATTCTTAAACTAGCTTTCATTATGACAATTTTGCTAATACTATTTTATAGCATGTGCCAATCTTTCAAACAAAGGAACAACTGTGTAAAAGAGAAGGCACAACTGTGTAAAAGAGAAAAAGAAAGTGATTTGGTCTATGCAATTACATGTATCATTGCTTATTGCATATAAATTGCATTTCTTAATTCAACAAATCTACAAATCTCAACTGTCTTTAAAGCTTTTTGTGAAAATAATATTTTCCAAAAGGGATTTTTTCTATTTTTATTTAAAAATCTGTTTTTAATCTATTCTATAGAATTAATTCACTAATGTGAAAGATTGAAATCTGAAACATCACAGTGAAAATAGCTTCATGATGAAGATGTGATCTGGCATTTTCCACAAGAAAAAAATAGAATACTAATCATAAATATTTTTGTTGGATATTCTTTTTATTTATCTAAGGTAGATGAGATGTAATAGTATAAAGTTAGTTGGCTTAGCATAGTATCTATGAAGTTCATCAAAACTTTGAAAAATAATAATTCAAAAGTTGTCTCAAATCTTCAAATTTAGATCAAATATCAATTACTATAAAAACATTTATCAATATATACAGACTTATATTAGGTGTATGCTACAGTTCTCATGGATTTATTTTCTCTATTTGGTGTTCATTTACAGTATTGAAGAACTGACTGGTTACATTCAATGCCTCAAAGACCAAATTAGTAAATTCCATCATCCCCAATCTCACCCCAAACTACCACTAATTAAAATGAATGAATGTTCTCTCAGGGAGGCCTTGAAAAGACTATCAAGCTTCAAACTCAGATCCAACCTCAAGAGGAACTTGTACATACAATCCATTGCTAAGGATGTAGGTAAAACAGTACCTCTCCAGTAAGTACCTGACTTCTGCTATCTTCTACCTTTACAAGAGCTGGATCAGGCCAAAAATGAAGTACTGCTCAGACCTTACTCTCCAGCCTTGATAGAGCCCAAAAGCATCTCCAAGCTTTTGTTGGTGATAAATTATTCTCCATCCCCAACCTCTCTCCCACAGGTAGGATATGGCAAGCCTCTTACTGCTCTACCACTACTTCCATGAAAAGTGCTCGGATGAACTGCATTCCCTGTTCCTATCAAATCAAACCTTCACAGCAAAATCAAACCATGCCACATACAGGGTAGCAAAGCACTCACATTCCCTTCATATTTCATTGGTGAGAAGTAAGTCTCTACTGGAACAGCTTCTTTTTGTAAACCAATGCCCTGGGGAACCAACTCCGAACAAGATGTTTCCTTGATGACTACAATCTTAACCTGTTCAAGGCTAGGATTAACTGTTATCTTCCACTTGTATATGCATAAATAGCCGCTTAACATAAAGCTCTATCATGAGTGACACCCTCCCCCAAGGCCTTGTAAAGGGTAAACTTTAGTGAAAAAAATAAAAAACATGAAAAATGGTGGTGAACAAGATAATCATGTAACATGGGATGTTATAACTTTCCAAGCTAGGCAAACAGCAAGACGAAATGAAGATGCCTGATGAAGCTAACTGGAATGGTTTCATTCGAATGTTTTGTGAATTTCAAGAAAGGTGAATTTAACTTAGAGGATAAATAACACAGTTTGGAAATGATAATTTTTCGATGATAAATGCCTCCAGTCAGTGTTGGAATTGAATTAAAAACTTTAGTTGACTACTTAGCAGTTGTAAAACATTTCACCAGACATGGTGCCATTGTCATTTGTTTCAACCAATAAAGCATTTTGATGGCTATCTGTATGTATATACAAAAGAAGATTTGGGTTATTTATGGATATTAGGAGAGAAAGCAATGTGATAACTAAAAATTTCTTCTTTTTAATAAAAAGATGCTGGTTTACAGACAGCCAAAATGCCGCATTTATCAGAGATTAAGACAGCTGTAGTCTTTTTTATAGCAATTTGTGTCTATTTTCTCAGCTTTTAAGAAATACTAAACTTCAATAATCTTTTCCCTGTTCAAATGTTATGGTTTTGATCAAACAGGTTTTGTTTTCTTTATGACCAAATCAAAAGCATCATATTTACAAGATCACCAAACTACGAAATTATAAAAAGATTATCAATGAATTTTGGAGTATACTTTAAATAGTCTTCAAAGTACAACTTTATAGCTGGTGGTAATGTTATAAACCTCAATCTACATATATTCAATCCTCATTTATTCATTCCCAAGATCAATTCAGTAACTTTGTCTGGGGATTTGAATTCATATTTTATCAATATTTAATTGTGATTTCAGTTTTTAGGAGGATTTTTTTTTCAAATTATGTATTTCTTTAAAAGTTTATAATTTTGGTATTTTTGGTTATTTTTTTTTTTTTTTTTTGTTAATAGAAGCAATTAATCACTCTTAGCAACTGGTAGAATATTAAATTCAAATGATAATTTCATTTTACTGACTATCCATGGTTTTATTTTTGTCACTTTTACTTTCTCTTTTAAATATAACTAATAATTTAAATAAACTGTTTGAATAAACAGACACTTTAGAATCAATAAGAACAAATAAAATGTATAAGCAAAATTGTATAAAAATCAAGTATAGCCATTTTTATTAGTAAGTTGATTTGTACTTAAGTACAGGTTAATAGTTGTTTGTTAATTAAGTAAAAATATAAATATTTATCTTACTGTTTTTATTTTCAAGATCTTTCTTACCAAAAGTTCAGTTAAAAGCCAAAGCTCAATGTCTACAAATAACATTTAAAAACAGACATGAGAATCATGAACTTTCATCAAAATCTTTTTTCATCTATGGTAACTTTGTTTCAAATTGTAAAATCATAATTTGCTTTCCACTTTTAATTAATACAAAACAGAACAAAAAAGACCTAAATAATTAATGTTGATAAAATTTTGATGGGTTTATGAATTAATTTATCTTTTAAAATGACAATAACTGCCCAATATCAACATATATGATGATGATAATAATAATACATATTCACAATTGGTAAAGTAAAAGAGGAAAAATAAAGGAAAAAAATGAGCTTAAATAACAGAAAATCTTTTTTGTTAAATTTCAATGTTAGAAATTTTAAGCAAGAATATCCTTCAGTCACTAGCCAATGTATTGAACATTGTAATATACTCTTTTTTCTATTAGATCTATATAAATATGTAAGGAATAATGAAGCAATGACTTACATCAGAAGGACTGTCTAAAGATTGTGCAGCATCACTGTTGATGGATTGTGATAAAGATACATCCTCTTGAAATGCTTGATTATCCACTCCTTCTGCATCTGTTGGTTCTTCAGTCTTTGAAACTGATGGTACTTCTGTAGAACCATCTTTCGCAATTACCTCATCTTCTGCTTTGGCTTGTTCAGCTGATAACAGTTTGATACAATCAGCATCACTGGTGGCACCTCCATCTTTCTCACTGGTGGATGGAGATTCTTTAGGCTTTGGTTTTGGTTTGTCTTGATCTCTTGGGGGCAGCGGTGGTGGCACTGAGTCTGAGAGACTATTTTGGGATGATTCTTTTTTTTTCAATGAACCAATGTCTTCTATTGAAACCTTACCTTCAAATAAAAATAAATAAACAAATAAAAATTACAACTGCAGAATGAATAAAACCTAACCACAACATATGATAAAAGTGAATTTATACATTTCTTTGTTCTTGGTAATTTACAACAAAATACACTATTTATTTATTAGATTGTTTATTTATGAGAATAATTTTATATTTGCAACATCGTAAAAACTAATACAATTAGGACTAATGCAATGCAATATTTATCATTTACCAATTTGTAAAGAAATAAATACGAACATTTTTATATATAACTTTATAAACATTTACTAAATTATTAAAGTATGTGAACCAACTGTAAGGAAATCCTTATTATTTACCATTTTATAAAATTTGAATCAATTTGCAACTAGCCGATGTTTTGCCAACCATTACAGTAAATAATATAATAATGTAAATAAACAATCAAATAAATAGTGTTTATTATTTTTGTTGTCAATTCTCAAGAATACAAAAAATGTATAAATTCACTTTCATAAGTTTTATTACAATTCTAATCATCACTTTTTAAATAAAAAAACATTGCCAAAGAATGAAGGTAGTTAAATAATTGATGTTGAGGGAAAAACTGTCTTTTTGATATTTTGTCTTATTGTGGGTACATTTATCCATGTTTATCTAAATAATTATCTGTGGGAAGCAATAGCAACTGCTGCAAGTAATGTTAAAGCTGAAAAAATACAAAAATTAAGAAAATAAATGGTGAAAGACTAATGAGGGTTACAGAATGTCAAGGAGCTCATTTTATCAGATAAATTCATAATTTATCCAGGTATATGAGAGATTTTATTAATCAGATACTGTATATAATTCTTTGTCTTATATCTTTTAGATTTATTTATAAATAAAAATTTGTTGTACTTAGTTTGCATAATAAAAACATCTCTTCAAGATAGTCATTACCAATATTTTAAAATAATAGATATTAATATATTTTAATAAAGACAGTTTTTAATAAGGACAGATATAGAACTCATGTGATATATGATTCATATATCATATACCTTGAAAATCTATTAAAATTGGTTGGTTAATACCAATTGTAAAAACAGATTTACATAAAATCTGATGGTATATTTTTCTATAAATCCTTTGCTATTGGAATATTGTATATGATACAATATTCTCTCTCACTGTCTGATTTTTAACATAAAGTAATAAAAGTAAATTATGAGGTAAGCTTTATGTGCTGTGCCCTTCAGAATGTTAGTGATAATGGCACTTCACAACTTCCTATTTTTGTAGCTCTAAGTAATGCCTCTGTTTTCTATTCCTCCTGACATCCATTTACACAAGCTTGTTAGGTAGGTTATTTGCTGTTTCCTTCTGACTTCCCTTATTTTCAATTTGTCCTGTGACTTTCAAATTCTCCAAGTCTGTGTGTTCCAAAAATTGTGTGTCCCAAAAATTTCAGTCATCTCCCATATATGTCCTTTTCATTTCCATTTTCCTTAAAAAATTCATCATCATTTACATACTCTGTTCATAATATTCTCAGTGTTCTTCTGTAGAACCACATCTGTTACCTACTGTAAATTTATGAATTTAATTTGTTTAAGATACTGAATAACTTTTCCTTACTAATTGGCAGATATTTTTATCTCCATTGTCACTTATAGTAACTGGAGAATATTTTTCATATCTTTTCATTGTATAAACAGTTATTATCCATGAATAGGGCGACTAATTTTTTTTTTTTTAAATCTGCTCTTAGAAGTTTCCCTTACACTATTTGGTACTATCTGAAAAACTGATAAAAAAACTGAAAACCTTATCTTGTAATGTTTGCAGTAATATGTAGAACTGGTGTGATTATACTCGACTTATAACAAAAATTTGATTTAAGATGGGAGGATGAAAAGTTCTTATCCCAACCAAAAAGATCATCTCTAAAAAATTCTGATGTTTGATATTTTGGTTAAATTTTAACGTGGGATAGGCTAATAACTTTTCAGCACCGCTTCATATTACTGTATCACAATAAAATCACATTTTATAATTGTTTTATACTAGGTTTACAGTGGTGCATTAATTTATATTTACTCACAAATATTTTTAATATTCTATATCAGTAAGTTTTTTTTTATACTTTCTTACATAATTTTATTATTAAAAATGTCCACTTTCAGTTTTTCTGCCTGACATTTTCCTTAAAAGAGGTGAATGAGCACCATTTTTCAGCATTTTAATTTAATTGGTAGTGTTATCAGGTTTTATAGTATTTTCTAAGCTGTGTCTTTCTAAATCTGAGGTTATAATAAATCTGATGTCAGCATTTTCGTTAAAAAAGCTACAAATAATAAGAAGAGAGATATAAGCTTTTTTCTGTTTTACATCATAAACGGTCTATACACCAGTTACTTAGTAATATGACCACATTCTTTAAAAAGTATTTTAGAATTAACCAATTCTTGTCTTTTTCTTCTCAGGTGATTTCTATATAAGTTACATCTAAGTTTTGTCTTTTAAGATCTAATTCTGACATGGTGTATTTTTTATCTTTTTTGAAAATAAATCCTTAAAACCCTTTATTCATAGCAAACTGAATGCAGCCGAGAATATTTTTCTGTTGTTGTCAGAATCACTTAGAAATTTGCTATGAAAAGAAGTAACATTTTACGCAGAAAATCAATTTCACTGAAGACAGCAACATTAATCTTGGTTACTTTAGAGCAAATAAAGTCTTTTACTATTGATTTTTGCCCTGTTAAATAGATAGCTGACATATGCTATCCAGTGATAGTAATTTTAAAGTCTAATTTATAATGCAGACTTGCAATATGATACCCATTTGCTCAAAAAGTTTATCATTAAATGAAAGATTTAATACAGTATCTTTTGTTGTAGCTAAAAGTGACCTAAGGGCATAAGGAAATAAAGTGCGAGACATGTTTTTCACATAACAAAAACATTAATTATACTCTAACAAGAAAAAATGTTTTTTATATTCATAATCTTTTATATCTGAGTTATGAAAATCTAACTTCCTGCTTCATGAGCAACTGAGTCAGTAAGTGTAGTGGAAAAACATCATTTTTATGCTTCTACACTTTGTAAAATATAATAAAAATATCAAATTTGGTAAATCACTGTATCTTAAGATCATATAAATTTCACTTTTATATGAGTATTAAAATACTTATAAACTTTCCTAAATACTTAAGAATGAATCTTATTCTCCACAAAAAATATGCAAATTCTAGAAATATGAATCTTTAAAAAATGTGCAGCTAAATTGTTTTATCAAGCAGTAACATTCTGCTTCTTGGAATATCTACTTTTAGGATAAGGAGGAGGAGGATATTATTTTGAATATTGTATACAGCATTTAATTACTATTAATATATATATATATATATATATATATAGAGAGAGAGAGAGAGAGAGAGAGAGAGAGGGAAAAACTGATAAACTATGAAACTTACTGTTATAAACTGTCTTTGGTTTTATTTAATAAAGAAATTCACAGAACACATAAGAAACAAAGTGAACACAAAATTTTTTATTGTAGCTCTCAATCACTGAAGTGGTAAGTATATATGCAGTTTTGACAGCTATGGCACTAGTAATCTCAAAGTGAATGACTGAAAGTGTCATTACAATATAGAAAAATGCATAAGAAATACACATAATTACCATACAGATCATCGCATCTGTTTTTGTTCAAATGAAAAGATTTCAAAGTGGTGGAATCAGACTTATCACCAAATGTTTGAAAAAAGATTTAGTTACCAACAAATTACATTGTATTTTGTTGTTATGGCATGAATAAATGTTTGAGATTATTTTTATTAAAAGATTTACAAGGAACATTTACATTTAAATCAATAGTGGCATGGAACTTTGGGGCTAAAATGCCAAGAAAGTTAACGAAGGCAGCTTATGATGAGGAAACACACAAGTAATTTTGAACAAAACAAGACAAAGAATTTACAAATTTGCAGTTGTCAGTAGCTTAATTCAGGAAGATAAATCACAGATTTTTAAAGTCTGCAGTTTACCATGAAGAGAAAATGTTCATTAAATAGATTAATAAGTATAATGTGATTATTATAAAGGTATTTAATCTTTGCCAATATAAAACTTTAAAGTGTTAAAATGTAAATAGGTACAGGAATTATACAGATATTGGCTATTTAAAAAGTAGCCAACATGTAAACATGAGTGTAAAAACAAAGATTAATTATTCTTTTGGTTGAATGTAATCAAATAATATGTAAACACTGATACAACAATAAAAATAATTATGTAAATAAATTAATTTTTGATGAAATACATGAATAATATAAAAATTGGCCCTCACCAATCTTGCAATCAGTCATTTGGTTCAATCTGTAATCTGAGATTAATTTCCATGAGAGCTATTTCAGATTTCCCAAATCATTGCACAGACCTGCCAATTGTATTTGGGGTGCTAGCTGTTCCATCAACAGATTTTGAGCACTTGGTTTAAAAAATTTTTACTTGTGTATTTTATTATAACCTGCTAACATTTAGGCACAGTCTTAGCAAATAGGATTTTATCTATTTGCATATGTTGGTTATAAGAGGAATAAAGTATAGAGTAAAGAGTCCAACAGGAGAAAAGGTGACTATTGATCATGTGTCATAATACAATACTATATAACAGCTCTAAAGAATACAGAAAATAATTCCTGTGGTGTGAAGCACAGACATCATGTTGTCCATAACAGGTAGAATTTTTGGACAATCATGGACTTCTACTTGGCTTTGTCTCTTGTCACTCTCAATATATTTTCTCTTGGTATCTCTTCCAAACCCCACTTTGGCATCCATTTGCTCAAACCTATCAAGTAGGTCTCACATTGCTTTCTATTGTCTCTCTTTCCTTATATCCGTCTTGTGAGTATATCCGTCTTCTCCAGGCCCTCCTTACTCATTATGATTCACAGGAACCTCATCTGTCTCTTCCTGATGTTAAGTATGAGTTTTCTTCTCGTTTGCATCCCTTCCAACACCTCATCATTACTCACATGCTCAGTCCATGGTATCCTCAGGATTCTTCTGTAAAACCACATTTCTGCTGCCTCAAACCTCTCCTTCATCCTTGATGAGATCATCTAACATTCACTTAACATAACCATCAGTAATTCAGAAAAATCATTTATCAGCCTGAGTAACAGTAAAGCATGTATTAATCAATTGGTTTTCTAACGGCTACTAAAGTTTGACAAAGAGGAAGTAAAAAAAAACAAAACAAAACAAAAAAATGTTATCCATTCTATTTTGCGACATAACAATAGTTCTTCAAAAGCCAAGCTTTAAGGAATCAAATTTTCAGGAAATTAGGATTCTAACACAAGTAACAAGACAAAAGACCACTGCTGGCAACAAAAGATATTATTTTACCTAATAATTTATGTAGAGTATGTGCATGCATGTGATTTATATAAAGGTAAAATACACAAGTGATCAACAGTTGGAGAAACATGTCTAATTCAAAAACACTCTTTTAAAAGCAGGTTACGGCAAATATATGGGATAAAATATATTTATATATGGAATTGATTAGAACATTTAAGCTACCATCACAACTTTATATTTAAAATAATGTTTATAATAACAAGAAATAATGTTGGATTAAAAAATCAATTGAAAAACTACTGTTTCCTGTTTTAAATTGTGAAGCTAGGCATAGATTCAAAAAAGAAGTCCCAATGAGTGATGTGCATTCCTTAAATAAGTAATTCAAACATTGCTCTATTAAGATACCATGCCGTGGCTAAACTGGCAGTGTTTGTTTTGATTAAAGAAGCAGTTTCCATGATTGAAAAATAAGATATAGGCTTGATTCCTGTTGGAAGGAACACATTTTTTTAGTAGGAATTCTTGATCTAGTAACATTATAACAATGGTTATTATTGTTTGAGAAAATAAAAACAGAGGTAGCAAATCAAACCCAGATATGCACTAAAAACCATATTTGTAGTAATAAGAAACAATGTTGGATTAAAAAATTATACACATTATATATATATATATATATATATATATATATATATAATGTGTATAATTTTACAATTTTATATAATATATATATATATATATATATATATATATATATATATATATATATATATATTCTTCAACCATGTATTGTTAATTTCTAAGTAAAAGAATTAGAGAACTCAAGGGAGAGGAAGAAGATAGGAGTGTGTGAAGGAGGTAGGAGGTAAGAAAAAAATAAAAATGAAAAAAAAAGGCGAAAGACATGGAAATGAAAGAAAAACAGATTTGTTGTTTTTAGCGTTATCACTTTTGATCTTTAAATTGAGTAAAGTTTTATTTAATATTTTTTTCTTTTGGACATTCACTATAGATAGTAGATATGTATATGCTATGTATTACAGTGTTAATATATAAATTCTAGTTTTGTTTTTTATATTATATCTGAATTTCAATAATTCCCAAAACATACTTTAATATGCTATGATTTTTTATTCAAACCTTCAGCGCGAATCAAAAATAATATTCCACTGTACAACAAAAATGTATAGTTTTCTCTCAAATAATACTTACAGCTACCATTCTGACTAGTCTTCAAAGACTCAGCATTGCTTTTTGTACTCTTTGTGCTTTTGTTGCTTTTCGTACTCTTAGAGCTCCTCGTACTCTTGTTACTCTTGATGCTCTGGTTGCTGGGTGCTTTCTTGAAATTAGTTCCTGCAACTTGTGCTTGATTGGCAAGAGAAACCTGGTACCTTTTAAGCATCTCATCATCATCACTATCACTGGAAGTGTCTGCATCATCATAGGCATAGGCACTGTCTGCAAAAACAAAAATAAGAGTATGAGCCCAAAACATATTAAGTTAAATTGCTTTCACATAAAATAATCTATACTCATAAATAACTACCATCTCTCTGTTGGCAGACTGAAGTTTAAAAATTTTTTAAACATGAAGCTTATAAGTAGTTACCTCAAAGATTCACTAAAAATTGAACATATCTGGATGAAAAAATGCCTCAATTATAAAGACAAATGTGAAAATCTAAAAGAATATTTTGGTTATTAAATTATGTTTTTGATCCCTTTTAGAACCTTCAAAATGTTGGTTGTCAACAGGTGACCATAAATTAGTATAGGAAATTTTAGCATCTTTTTGCGACAAAAAAAAAAAAATAATTTGAAATTCTTTCAGAAATTAAATAATTGTCAGATTTTAATGAAACTTTCAGGACTTATTTACAAATGAAAGGAAATTATTTTACAAATGTTTCTTTTTTTAGAAAATCTTGGTAAAAATATGTTTTTTACATTTGTTACCCACAACTTACCCACAATTTAATGTTTATATTAGTACTGAAAAGCTTTTAATTGCTTTTATCAATAAGATATATTATTTTCATTAGAATAATTTATAAAATTTTAAATCCTGAAATTCTGTATTGATTTGGGTTGGTTATGTGATACTGTTATAAAATAAAAACTATATTTACTAATCATAAATGGAAAACTTTACTACAACTCAGTGACCCATGAGCATTTTAAAAAGTATTTTGAATTTTTTGTGTGCAGATTTTTATAACATGAAAATTATCAGAAAATGCTCTTATTTTGATAAAAATTAAGTAACAATAGTAAATTTAAAGCCAAAGTACCTAAGATTCAATAAAACATTAGATCACAGAGAATATTTTTCTAAATTTTTATGGATTACTTGGATATCGGCTCGGAATGAGAAATCGGGGAGCTGAGTTCAAATTCCAGCTGAATTCATTACATTCACTTACGTGCAAATACCCTTGGGAAAGGTAGTAATCCATCTATTCCTTCCAGTTATGGGTTAAATAACAGGACGGATTGGGTTCTATAGCCTTGGTCGGCAACCAGTCTACCACAGAAAGCAATGGCAACCTACTGCGGGATAATCTTCTGCCCAGTATGGCACTTAACTGACTGGGTAGTTAAAAAAATCATGGCACTCACATTATATTCAATTAATTTTTATAGATATGTCTGCTGTAGAAAAAGTTATTTCAATTTCCAGTTGTAAATAAAGTTTTCAACATCTCAAAAAACATCTTCCTCCATGTTAAAAAGAATGTATTTCTGCAATATTTTAAACTAAAGTAATATTTGTTTCAAATTAGATTAATTAAATGTTAAATCAGCTAATATTCTTTAAAGTTTCTGAAGAGTATATTTTATTTTTTAAAGATTTTTTTAATAAAGAGAATTACTCTTTCCAATCCATTTAAATTCACTTTGAAATACAGTAACATATTTTACTAGATGGAAATATTAAATTTAATCTATTAACTTGAAATTAAGACTAAAATAAAAGCTTCAAGAAATATTTTTAATTTTTAGAAATTCATTTTAAGCATTAGGTATCGTGTTTCTTTGGTGGTACCTACTTATAAGCTTGAGGATGAACAATGTAATTATTTTTTTTATTTCTTTTTTTGTTTTTCATACAAATTTTTATAATGATAGCATTGTGTAATGCTTTCATATATATTTCTTCAGTAACAAATAAAATTCATGTAATAAATACTTTGGTTTTAGTATATGAAAGAAAAAAAATGAAAGATTTCAAAATGAGCATTCTAGTCCAAATAGTAAGGCATGTAAGAATTTCATTATCTCAAATTCCAAAATAAAATGTAAAAACATTATATTTTTATTAGTCATATCATTTCAAATTATTAAGTTTACCTAAAATTAATATTGCACAAAAACAGGGAATATCGATTGCAATTTCTTTAATTGTTTTAATTTTTTGAGTTTTAAATTAACATAAATCAGTTAATAACCTTTTCTTGTCTGAATTTCTGTCATGAAGAATTATTATTTGAACTAATGTCCACTTTTTTGTTGCTATTCTCACAATGTTTCAGTTATTGCTATTGTACAGATGGTTCCTTTTGAAGTCTGCCCTTCTAAGTGGCATCCACTTTAACCAAAGGGGAAGAGGGAAGTAAAAGTTGATGAAGGTTTTTTTTTTTTTAGACCAAGTGACAACAAATGGACTATTGATTATTTCCATATGCTGGTCTATATTAACAGTCATGCTTAGGATTGGAGAATCAGTTCTGGTCTGCCCTTGACAGCAAATGGACTTGTTTGTTGCGTAGTTCTGATGCCTTCCATTTGTATTGCCAGCCACATGTCAGGATGTGTAGACGGGCAATGATTTGGTAGAAGGAACAGCTGATCTACAAGATAGACATAGTTGTCTAAAGTATTACATACCTATCTACCCTGGCAAGCAAGCAATGCTCTGAATAAAACCGTCACAAATAATATGGAAAATGGGTTTGCATTTTTAATTCTTAATGTGGCATTTCTTTTATCTTGTTACTTTGTGAGAAAGAAGCAGGCTCTTCCACAGTTTTCAGTTAACCCTCATGAGATCAAGGATTGAAATGCAATGTAGGTTAATCATTGACCAGTTGGTAGAAAGCTTGGCAAGGGTAACATTGTATATTTATATAACTCAATATAAGCTTCTGCTCATTTATTACTCCTTCTGAGCCTGTCCTACCCAACCCAAGGATTGAACTCACAATTACTGTGCCACAAAATTTTTAAACCACTTATCTAATCCACTAGACTATCATTCCATGGGACAATCCTGAACCTAGTACTTAGTCTAAAAGCTAATGTTTTGATTACCTGCCTGCTGCTGCCATAACTCCTCATGGTTCTTCAATACTGCTTTTCTTTTCTTAGACTTGATATTATCTAATTTATCTAATAAGCCATGAATATTTGTTGTGATTTATGTCTTTTTTAAAACCCTTAATACTCTATGAGCTTTTTTAAATCATTTCTCTTCAAGCAAGGCAATAAAAACCACTAGGATATAAGGGTTTACTGAGAGTGAAGAGGACAATAAAAGACCAAAATTCAAGGAGACAGAAGATGGCAATTGATATTGCATTTAAATTTTTCTAAGGTTGTAGTTGATATGAAAGCTAGTAGAAAGTTCTGTCAGCAAGTGTCAGCATAGAACTTATGCAACTATCAATTTCAACAGTGAAAGTATGAGACCTATGTGCTAATCTTATACTGCACTTAAATTTGTTAGCTGAGGTACTAAAGAGCAAAGTTCATCAGGGCAATTAACATGAAAATGTTTATAGAAAAAGCAAAAGGAAGATACATTATGGCAGTGAGTCAAAACGTATAATATTGCTGATTCTCCTTTAGATTTTGTCAAGAATCTCTATACCAGACCAGATATGACAACAATATTCAATGTACAGGTGAATGGTAGACTTATAAAATTGTAAGATAGTCTGGTGGGAAAAATTGTCTAACATGACACAGGGAACCAACTTGGCTAGCAGCAGAATTGATTTTCATTCTACCTCAGGTCAGTGAAAAACTTGAAAACAAGAATGTGCAGTAAGTTGGTCTCTTGCTGATGGAAAGCAAAAGTTCTTTAAGATGATTAATCGGAAGCAGTTGCATTTTAGACATGTTAAAATTAACAAGCTACTTCTTGCCCCAGTTTGCAACAAATTTTTGGTCAATTTTGAGATCAACTACTAATTTGATTTTACCGAACCTTTCAGATTAGCAATTAAGACAGGAGTAAATAGTCATCATCAGCATAGATACTGAGTTCAGAATTGATGGTATTGAGAAGGTCATTGATGAAAATAAGAAAGACTTTGTTCAAGAATTTAGCCTTAGGGTATCTCACATTAATTCAAAATGATCTAAAGAAGTGTCCATTCAAAACAACTTTTATTATGCAGTTTGATTAAAAAAAGATTGAATCAAATAAAGAAACAACCAGAAAAACAATAACCCATCAATTTGTGAAGATCAGGCTACTAAAATTTGTAAAATGCTGTTGAAATATCTAAAGTAACAGCTAAAGTTTTGTCATTTATATCTCAAGCTTAACAGCTTTTTTCATCAATAACCATTAAGGTATTGGTAGCTGACCTAGAGAAGTGAAAGCTATATTGTTTATCTGAAAAAAAAAATCTGCAATGTGAGATTCTTAACCAGTTCAAAGTTGACTAAAGCCTCTAAGTACTTTGCAAAAGAGAGGTAGAAGACTAATAGATTGATAGTTCAAAGGATCAGACAGTTTGCCTGAGCTCTTAAAGCCTAAAACTGCAAAAGAGCATTTCCAACAATCTGGAAAGCAAGAAGCAACAAGGTGTCTGTAAAGCTTTGAGAATATGGACCAGGTCAGACACATTTCTTACACAGTATTACAGGGATGCCATTAAGTCCACAAGTCTGAAGATGATAACTGAAACCATGGACAGATTTATATACATATCAGACAGTAAAGACTTGGTCCTAAGTTAAAAGTCAGGCAAAGGTATTTCTCAGTAGAATTGGAAAAGAATTTGCTTTATCAGTAGAAGATATATTTGTGACACCATCTCCCACGGTGATGCTTTCCCTTCTCCCGTGGGGATACTTTCCTTTGGTTGGTTTAAAACAGTGGAGAGAGAAATTGATATTGGTGATATTATTGGTGTTTTATTGCCTCACGCGATGTGAGCTTAGGAAAAAAAATAATAATTTTAGTATCATCAAGTGCTTCTAAAAACACAGGAGCATAAAATAAAGTTATTTTGGGAAAATAATCATTTCTCGTCTTTCATGAATGCATAAATTTCGAATCTTTTCATGTTCATATAGATTTCTCTTAGATTTGAAATGTATTCCACTAATTTGAAAACGCATAGACAAAACAAGTGTCAGAGTGATTTGATAAGGTCACCTGAGGGACAAGGCCACTGTTTAGCCCAACAGTCCGAAGTGACCCGAGCTGGATTCAGTTCGATGTGAGTTGGCATGATCTCATTGGTCAAGCTAAGACATCCGCAAATCGAAGAGGCAGAGACCGATTTTCATTGGCCAAAGACTGTGAGCTGGCCGGATCCCCAGAGAGGATCGAAATTGGTTATAAAAATAGATACTCAACATGAAAAGTTCAGTTGGAGAGCTAATTAACTCAGATTTCGGGCAGAGTGCCACCGCTGTCAGTACCCCCACACACTCCACCAGTGGCCGCTCCGATTCAGCACATTCCGTCAGATTCCGTCAAGAACCCAGAAGAACTTTGCTGTTTTAGAAGTACATTTCAATGCTAACGAAACTTAGACAAAATAATTCATTTAACAATTGGAAGCTATAATGCTTTTGGCAAACTTTCTCTCTCCGTTACAACCAGCATTTTAAACAACTGGATATCATTTCCGATGATTATATATAATTTTCGACAACTGTATTCTTGGGAAAAAGACAGGCATTGTTTTTTTTTTCTTTATATAAAGACATTCTGCATGGCTCTCCAGGTGTGTTCGACTTTGTTCATTTATTTTATTAATTTGTTTTTGGTGCTGTGTTTATTTTTTTTCAACTCATAAGTGTACACCAGTGTCCGGACTGGCTAAAAGGGACAACTATTGAAATTGCACAACGAGACTTCTGGGATCTAATCACAACGTGGGACAGTGGTCCGTTGTTGCAAAAGATGTCCTGTAGTCCAGTTTTTGTGGCCATCGGACGGGATTGCCACGACCAGGTGGCAGTGTCACAACTGAGATCATCACGACTGTCATCGAGAACAAGCGTCACATTAGACAGACGGCCAGCCAGGCTGAGGCGTCACATCTGGTGCCGTTTCGACCAGGATCTGGCGTGAGGGCAGCAGTCCGGTGCAGAGCATTACATATTGATAGAAGAGAGGGAGACTGAGGAATTACCCTTGTTTAACACACCTTTACAGAGTTGATAGGAGTCACAGAAATCACCCATGTGACAGGTTATCCAGTGCATCACTCAAACAATGACTTTTCACTTATTATAAGTGAAACTAATCAAGGTACATAAAAAATGGCTAAAAGTTAGAGCAGTCCAGTATTTGAATTTAAAAAAATATATATTACTAAAAAGAAAAAACAAGAATATTGTAATAAAATAAGATTTAAAACTAGAAAAATATGGTAAAAGTAATTAGAGCCTTCTAATTACAAATAAAAACTTATTTAATATGCTAATTAATATGTGGTCAATTTGCTATAAGCAATATATGACTATATTATACTGAAAACAAAAAGGACATTTTCCTTATTTCATATTAAAAAATGCTCAAATATGTATGTTTAGTATGATATCAAGAAACTGCTTCGGCAATGAGAATCACATAATACTGTTTTTTTAAGAGGGTTTATTTTATTCTATTGTTATTTGCTGTCTGGCAAGAAGGTACATTTCCCATGAAAATGATAGTGTTTTTTGTCTTCTAAATAACTATTGGTAAATATTGGGTAAAATCCCTTCTGATATTCTCTATGGCCTCCAGAAACTGAACAATCAATCCTTTAAATTGTTACTTATAACTGAAATCTATTATAATTGATAGTAAGTGATTCAAGCAAAATTCTTGACCAGATCATACTTAGTCCCTGTCGGAAAAATGATCAAATAAATAAAAGTTTGTCTGAAAAAAAAATGAGAATATTCCAGCACTCCAAAAGGTCATCTCAATTACCTGCTGTTTTCTCTGTTGAATGTTGACCAGTTCAAAAAGTAACTTTCTTCTGACTGCTCTGCTTCAACAACCCACATAAGAGATACACCATTTTTTAACACACTCTATAGTGTCTGTTACCTTGTAACAGACATTTTTTCCAATTTTCTGTCTCACTTCCTGGTTGTTCAAGTCAATCTGAATGAAATGAAATGGTTTCTTTTTCTTCAGTAGCGATTTGTACAATCATGCAGTTCCAAGTTGAAATTAGAGTTTCCAATTTTGATGCTGGTTCATTCCTCTTTTGAAATGATCAACAATATGCTGATTTTCAAAGTTCATATATGGACAGTTATTTCTTTTTGTCTTCAATGATAACTTGAGTAATTATCAAATATATCATGAATAAATGTCAAATCTCAGTAAAAAATTACTATTTACTTGTGTCACTCTAAGTCTTAAAAGTTTACCTAGTAATTGAGTTTATTATTATATATGCAATCATTATGCAAATTCATTGTAATCAACTTGTTCAATATAGTTTTCTTTGACGTTTTTAATGTTTTTGTCTAGTTTTATTAACCACATATTTTACAAATAAAATATATAATAAAATACTTAGATTTTGATATAGAATTAATTTTTTCACAAGAATGTAACAATAAAGAAACCTGTAAAGTTTTAAATAGTATAAATATTGAGGAGCCAGGTAACATTTTCAAATAAATTTCCTTTATATTATTTTAACTTTAGTTTTAGATGTTTTTCCATTGCCTTCATTAGTTTTCTATGAACAATATAAATTCTCTCAAATGACTTAATGAAAAAAGTTTTCATTAAGATACAATTTGCAACTCAGCTCATGACTATTTGTTTACAGACTTTAAATTTCATAGATTTTCTATTTCTTTACTCTGTGGTAATTAAGTGTTTAAATTTTTATAAAAAGATTCTTGTTTGAAATCGCTTTGACCAGAGTCAAAAATGGAGGGACCTGTATTCTCTCCTTTCCTTCATATCTAATATATTAGAATGACAGTTAAACATCAGTCATCCAGTTAAGTGAAAACTGTGAGACACACTTGAGCGATCATGTCTCAAAAGAGACATGTCTGACTGGGCAGAAGATTTTCCTGCAGTAGGTTGCCATTACTTTTTGTGGTAGACTGGTTGCCAACCAAGGCTATAGAACCCAATCTGTCCTTCTTCTAGCTGACACATCTTATTACAACAAATGGCTCTTGTCTCTGCTCATAATGAGTGCAAACATGTCCCAAATGAAGCAAAGTTATTGTTTGCTATAATGTAACTACATATAGCATCTCACAAGTTTGATTCTAGAGTGTGCTGAACAACAGTAAATCCTCAATCCCTCCTCTATTCAATTAATTCAAAGTCCTCACATCTACAGAAGACATGATTGAATGCTTTGCACAGAAATTTTCTTCCAACTCAACATTTGACTCACATAAAGTACCCACACCCAATTTTCCACCAAGAACAGAGGCTCTGCTGAGTAATACGTGCATAACCTTACCTTCAGTCTCAGGCATCATTTTTAAATTAGATTCCCATAAGGCAAGCAGAGGTGATGGTATCCCAGTTGTTGTCCTAAAAAATGTACCCCTGCGCTGGCTCCAGTCTTCTCCAAACTCTACAGCTATTGCCTCTCTGCTTTCTGCTTTCTAACTTGCTAGAAGTCTTCATTTGTAATTCCTGTTTTTAAAAACACTGGAGAACCCTCTGACCCTGTTAACCATCACCCTGTTAGTCTTCATTTTTTTTTTTGTTTTTACATAATAATTTCACTCCAAGCAAGGCAGAAATGCCACTGGTGTGCAGGAGGTTACAATAAGAAAATAAAAAGAAGGTACAAGGTATATGGAAGAAAAGATAAGAGATGGATAGAAATCAAGTAGATTAAAAATGGCAATTGACGTTGGATTTAAAACTTTTGGAGATTTTAGCTATCAGGCAAACAAGTATACGGAAGGAAAGTGCAAGAAAAGAAACTGTTAGAGTAGAAGAGGTGGTTGCATTAAACCATTTTGTGAGTAAAAGGGTGAAACCTTGATGCCAATCTAGTAGCACAAGTAAATACATGTAGTCGAGGTAACAGGGAAAAAAGCTTGTTAGAATCCTGTTCATCTTTTATCCTTTCCTCAATATCCCCTGTACTCAGTCTTTTCTCCCACTTTCACTCTCTAAAACACCCTGTGTACTAGTGGCTTCACAACTTTCTTAGGGTGATATGATTAAAAAGCATATATAGTAATAAAATTAATACTTTCAAAAGTTAATGACTTTTAAAGGATTCAATGCAATACCAAAAATAAAGAAAAGGTGAAAAAATATTTCTATTACAAGAAATAGTTTTTTTTTAACAAAAAAGAAAAATGTAAAATTCTTTCATCATAATGAGAAGTGATAAGAGAAAAGTAAAAGATAAATAAAATCAGAGACCAGCCAATTACTGACAAAATAAGAAATTTGAAATCATCTAATTTCTTCTGTAGGAACATCATAGCTGCTATAAACTCTATGTACATCAACTCTGTTTGGCAATTGTTTTGAAAAATAAGACTACAATATTCACCTATAATATAATAATATTGTTCTTTGGAATATTGTATTAGTGTGATTATTTTTTATATTTTTTTTACAGCCATTATGTTCCCTATTGAGAAATTAAAGGAAATTATAATGAAGCCAAAAATGTTTTAGACAGCAATGAGTAATTAACTAAAGAGCTGAATGGACAAAAACATACAAAATTTACTTATTCAAGAAAACATACATTATATAAATATATTTATTTTCAAAACATTTTCAATCAGAAAAAGCATATAATAAACAATATGTCAAGTTGCAATGGAAAATTCCATGATTTCCCTAACATTTCTTTATTTAACTTATCTGTAATTAACTTTCTATTAGGTTGTTACATATATTCATTTGTTTTTTCCAATGTTCTGTGAATGATCTTAAAGGATAATGTTTTGTAGCATTTTTTGCTTAGTAACTCTGGGCATCCTGTGAAACTCTTGTCTAAAGATGTGGAAATTTTTTTATTTCAGATCAGGCACACACAAGTGCTGCTTAAAGAAGAACCACACCAGACCATTAAGGAATTAACTCAGAAGATGGCAAGGTCTCATGTTACTGTTGCTCATCTTCTTCACTCAATTGGTAAGGTCCAGAAACACTGTGCCTAGGTACCATATACATTGTTAAAGAGAAACAAACACCAATGCTTCTCCATCGTCACCAGTTTACTCACATGCAATTGGCTCTCATTAAACTGAACACATGCTCTGCTTGAAATGGGAAAACCATTTCTGTGCTATTCTTTTAGTAATGAAGTAATCTGTGTACAGGATACAAATGTCTCAAAGCAGCATTAGTAACTTTGTGACCTTGATTAAAAGCAAAAAGATGTCAAACATGTTGATTCTTGTCTAGTTAGCATTTCAGCTCAAAAGGTGTGTCTAATCTGAATTAAAATTTCAATAACTTTAAACAACAGTTTCACAGGATGATAAAATTTACTAAGAAACAAAAAGCCCCCAAAATTCTATGTAAGATCATCCTTCAGGATTATTTGCACAACATCAGAAAACAAATAACAAATACATATAATAATCTAATAACTGGGCATTTTGGTAAATTGCCAATTCTTGGAGAGAAAAGTTCTTCCACTCATAATTCTAAGTTTGGAAGGTTTTTTTTTATCTGCCTGTAATGAAATAAAGAAATATTATTTTTCTTTTTTCCATTCGACCTCCCCCTACCTTCAACATACCCTGGGGTCGAATGTGATGTTAGCTATAAATATGAAAATAATTCCTCTTTTATCAATGTCAACTTGCCAAAAGACAAGATATTTGGCCAAATAGAATGTTTCTTTGGTGCATATGTACATGGCTTTGTGGATCAGTTTATTTAACCTTTTTTCCCTCCCAGTGTATAAGGAAAAAAAAAGAAGTTGCCAGGAATAAATGCAGTATAATTTCTTGCCTTCATTTTTTTCTCAATATAAGATAACACAACTTATACTAAGTTGAAACAATAGTTAATTATTTATTGGTTGTTCCCTATCCCTACCAATATACATGTACTTGAATCTTACATATTCATTTAATTCTATAATCTAGATCCTCTACCATTGCACAGAAATTTCCTTTACTAATTCTTTGTTTTATCTTTCTTTTTTGTTTCATTTCTTTTTATTTTAATTCATAATTCTCTTAAATTAACTAAACAATTTGTATGTTAACAAATACAATTTTGATGCAATATTTGTTTTAATATCACAACTTGTAGACAGTCAAGGTAAGAGTTTTCTTGAAAATTCAATAGATAAACAAAAGTTTATAACTTTCCATTCTTTATCCACACAGTTAGGACTGTGTGTAAAACCTATACAAAGGTAAAACTTTATACACTTCAATTTTAAACCTATCAATGAATAAACACATTTTTAAAGATTTAACCTAGTATATGTGTTTTTATATGTAAGTGAGATGAAGACCCACAGCCATGGCAAAAGCACATTATCTAGAAGAATATAGGTATAAAACCAAATGGATAGATAGATGACCATTAAGATGGCTATTGGGTTCTAATTACAGGGTGACTCATAAAAAAGCAGTAAATTTATTCATCAAAGAAATTCACTGGCTCTAACTGGCCCATCTCAGTGATCCTATAAAAGACCAGATCTGAATGTTATGGATGACTGTATCTGGAGTATTCTCTTAACTCCAGAGCAAAACCATCATTGTAACATCATTAATATTGATTCATTGAAATGGAACTTAACTGAAACTTGGAATGAAATTCCTCTTGAGACTATCCACATAGCTAATGCCTCCTGGTTACCATATTTACAACTTTGTGATGAACATTCAGTAAGCATTTTGAATATCTAGGTTGATTGTTCAGTTTGTACATGAATCATGATAGCTAACTGAATTTCTCCCTGAATTTACAACTTTTTTACTGGTCACCCTGTAGAAGGAAACTCTTATATAAAATCAACATTTTTGATCTGATGAAAATACCTCAAAATCTAACTGAATACCACATCTTTTATCACATGAGTTACCAAGGGATGTATCTCTTGGTGACACACAAGACTGAGATCAATAAATCTACTAGTGGTAAGGAAAGATATAGTCAGCCACCTACCTGATCTATCAACTACAAAATCAAAAAATATACTTCAAGTGAAAAATACAACAAGTCCAAAAATGTAGAGCCAGGATCAGATGATTTCAAAGTGTATTGCATTTTCAGAATGCAAGAAAACAAACGTTGATGTTGTCTGTATGCAAACGATGTATCAACTTGGTAGTGACTATTGTGCATTTGGAATTACAATTTATTTTCGTCACTCCACAAAGAAAACAAAAACAACATGGGGTTGGAATTGCAATACACAATATCAGAAAGAATAATGGTTGCTGACATTATTGTTTGTAGCTGTAAAATCAGAGTGACATCAGCTTATGTCACAACTGAAAAAATGCTGTTTCAGAAAAGGAGAAATTCTAAACAGGATTAAGTAAACTTTGTATATTAAAATAAAATCCCACAAAAATTGCATGACTTGGAATTTTAATGCAACCTAAAGTATCTTTGAATGACACTACTTCTTATATAAGGAAACATCACCCTTTAAAATAGAAGCTTCAAATAACAGTGAAGAGCTCTTTTTAAACATTTGTTACTCGAAAAGATATTCCATCCTTAACACATCCAATTAAACATTATCACATGACATAGCCCAGATAATATAACAAAAAAGGTGATTGACTTCAGCATCTCAGACTATTGGATTTGGAAGTTTGTGACAGATATTAGAGTATACAACTCCTACTTTGAGTTTGATCATAAACTACTTGTAACTGAACTAACAAAACAAGTGAACAAAATAGCTCATTTCCATCTAAATAAACCATGAAAAACACAGAGGGATAATATCCAAGTCCTTGAAAAATGAAAGTGTAAATTTAAATTTAGAATTCAGTAATAAACTAGAGTCCAAAGTGATGTGAATAAATTTTAATTGAGACAAAATAGAGGAATCAAATATTATTCTTTTGTTAGCTGAAACACATGATACCATTTAAAAAAATACCAATAAAGTAAAAGATACACCCATTAAAGAACAATCTTGAGCTAAAATAACTGATTTAAGAATGAAACAAACAGAAGAAAAATGGAAGGGAAAATACTAGACAACAAAGGAATCTTTTTTAAATAGTTAACACACTAGGAAACCAATAACTGGAAACAAAATCCATAAAGCCATGTAGCATAGGCAATGTGTTAAAATGTTAAGAAAAGCAAAAAAATCACAATAACATCATACAATCTCAACCATCAGAGAAAAAAATGTCCTCATCTCAAAAAACATTTTAAGTCACATTTCAACCTTGACCATACTAATGATGCCTGCATAAATAGAAAATATAGTAATATACATTTAATCATTACAAAGTCTGTCTCCAAACAAACAATAATGACTGTTTTAATGAGGAAAATTGAGAAAACTATTAAAAACCTAAGGAATAATAACTTGACATTGAGGATGAACTTTTGAAAAAAAGGTTCTTTTCTCACTGTATTTAATAACAAGTTACTTAATTGTATGAAGTAATTTTGGAATAAGAAATACATAAAAAAAAAAATTAGGTTTATCATGCATTAATGAACCATACAAAACAAATGGTAATCTTCAAGATCCTCACTCATACAAAAGTATCTCAACTGGATGCATCATGGTGAAAGTATTAATGAACATTATATTAACTAAGTTCTTATTGATTTATGAAAGTCAACTCTTCACAACTCAGTTTGGTTTTCATTCTGGTAAAAGATTTAATGTTGGTATAAATGTCAACAACTCAAGGAAATTACATACTTCTCTAATATAAATTTGCATAATTGTTATTTTGATCTTACAGCAGCATATGACCACATCAATAGAGACTTCCACTTCTCATCCATTAGAAACCACCTTTCAAGTTCTGAATCCACTGAATGCACAAATCTAATACAGGAAAACACAGAAACATTTCAAACCTCAGTAGGAGTATAACAAAGAAAAATGAGAGCCCCAGTCTGTTTAATATTTCGTTTCTTTTCTTCCAAATCCAGTGTACTGATGAGGGAGCTATGGTGATGACATCAGTATTCACAGTTGCAATAAGAATGATCTTGAATAAAAATATCAACATCCTCTACCAAGTGTTCCAAGAAATAAGATAGAAAATAAATATTTCCAAAATAAATCTGGAGGTGATCTGGTATTGGAATGAAATCAGTGATGGCATATAAACTGAATCCATCATAAAAATTCAGGATGTAGAATTAGTAAGTACTAAACATTTTAAATACCTTTGTATATAAATCATTTATAACAAAGTATAAGAGATAAGGAAAATGAGCATAGAATAATCTGGGCTAGTTGTTTCATCATGTTCTTAAATAGACTTATCAGACTGAGACTTTCATGTGGATGTCATGCATGATATCATACCCACTTAGATGTATCTAAACTGCTTACTAAGATTAATGATTAAAAATAGCCTTGAGTGAGCAAAGCCCGTTGATCTTGGTGAAGACAATCCTTCCTTGAACCTTGTGGACTTGTATTACAGAATCATGAGCAAAGAACCAAATAACAGAAACCATGTCAATTGAAGGCTGGCAATAGTTAAAATGGATAGCACATGTAATTCAAAGAGAAAACAATGATATAATCAAGATGTTGATATTCTACACTATTTCAAACAAAAAGTTAGGAAGGAAGTCCCTATCAATAATGGAAAGAATGAGAACAGCGACTGAACATGAGAAATCTATTTTCCTGAAAAATTGTTTTTAAGGGAAAGATTTTATAAATTTCAACTAGCTGCTCAGTGAATGAATGCCAAACATTGTCTCATAAGGAAACTATTAATATTACCATTACCAAACCAAAATTCACAGATAATTACCTTATTTTACTTAAAATGTGACTTTTTAAAAAAAATCTGTTTACTAGGTTAGCTGTGAACACTGCATATATTACATTACTTCTTTAATCAAAGCCCAAAGATTCTCTTTTCTTTAAATGAAAATTTATCAGACAATTGTGCCCACCCTTTGGTAGTAGTAAAACATTTCCATTGCATATCAGATATTTCTTTATTATTAACCAGTGTCTCATCTCTTTATAGGGTCTCTCTGCCCTAGAACAATCACTCCATTTGTTTCTTTTTATTCTACATGCAATCTTGCTTCATACTGAATTCTGTAGGGTTTCAAATTCAAGATGATCTAAGGGTAATACATTTTTTACTTCCAGTGTAATATTTTATTTTCTGAATTGTCTGATTTTTCTAATGGTTCATTGTTGAACTTTAGTCTGGATATAGCATCTACATGTGGAATAGTGTTTCCTTTCACATACTTGATGCCGAAGATAAGCTTTATGGCCCGTTTTAAATTCTAGAAAATGTAATTTTAAATAACTTCTTCAAGGAGTTAAAAATAAACTCTAAAGGATTATAGTCAGATTTAAGCAGAAAATTCTTGCCTAATAAAAATCTGAGCTCCAGATAATATTTAACACTTCTTTTTTAATATTTGAATAGTAAGCCTTTGCTGATGCTAACTTCTAGTACATTATATGATGACTTTATTGATACAAAATTTCTGATACATCATGCTCACTTGCATCCATAGTTAGTTTCTTCCTTTTTAGAGTCAAAATTTTTTGCAACAACTTTTTATAAGTTTCTTTAAATTTTCAAATGCTGTATTCTGACAATGAGTCCATTTAAATTTGTTCTTTTTCATAATTACTGCAAAGCATTCTATTGATTCACTATACTTTGGCAAATATCTTATATAAAAATTAGCTAACCCTGAAAAAGATTCCAATTTTTATTTGTAGGTGTAGGTACCTCTATTTTCTTTATCAAATTTGTGTCTGGTGAAATTCTACCTTTGGAAATCCACTATCCAAGATATGTTATTGTGTCGCAATTTAACACACACTTATCCTTGTTTATGGTCATCCCAGCATTTTTAATTCTGTTTAAAACATAATCCATTTGTTTTACTTTCTCCTGTGTAGTGCCAAACATGAAATCATTTTGATGAGATTAATCATATTAACATCCCCAGTTAATATTATCTTTCAATAGCTCTTTGAAAAATAGGGCATTCTTTACCATTTCTACCTCATAAAAGTATATGTCCCAATTGCTTATGACTAGTTGGTAAATTCAAGGCACCAACTTGTAGACCCCTGCAAAGAATAAAAAGTTCTCCCCAAGGGGTCAGCCTTGCTCAGTTGGGTGTCAACTCCATGCCTGTGGATAAGATCCTAGTAGCTGAGTAGTCATGTGAACTGGATACCAAAGTGGTCATACAAACCACAACACTCCACTTTGGCCCTTACTTGGGTTAGGCAGGCAGTTAAAGATTCCCAATCCACTTAACCGGCTGATTACATCAGCCTTCTTTCAAGTTGTTACAAAAATCTAAAATGGAAGGCAGTGACTGAAAGGTAAATTATACTGAGGAATGACTTGTACCATCTTTTTGTCCCTAGGTGAGTAGTTAACTTGGGAATGAAAAACTAGGGAATCAAAATAATTGTCTACCTACAGTATGAGTATACTATATATCTTTGATATGATTAGGGGAATGGGTTCCCCCCCTCAAATTATCACCTTGTGGGGCTCTATGATGGGCGGGAAGCATAGTCAATGAAATAAATCATGTATTTTTATGGCTTCTGGGGGGGGGGAAAAAAAAAAGCAAAAAGACCCCATTATGAATCTGATTCAAAGCATGAAAAAACCAATGAAAATTTCCTTAGATTCATAATATTTAAATCAAGAGAGGAACCTCCTCTAACTAAACTGTCCCCATTTATCTAAAGAGTCATCTTTTTGATGATAATCACAAAACTGGGTAGAAACTTGAACAATGAAACCATCCTCATAGACGTGGCAAAAAAACAAAACACTCTGACATACTTCTGAGTATGAAAAATCTCAGTAATATAAACATTAACTCTTACTCCCATGAATGACTGAACACTTTTAGAGGTATGGTTCAGGACAAGGATCTGTCCTTGCGCTCCATAACAGAAATTAAAAAATGAATTAAAGAAATTGATTGATGTGAGGATAAAATATAAGAACAAGTAATAAATACAAATACCTACATTTTGACTTTTAACTACCCAAAGCTTCCACCTGAAGTAAAAATTAGCTATTTAATAGCAAAAATTGAAAAATATATACCAAATCCCTTTAAGTGCCACAAGTGTCAAAAATATGGGCACCTATAAGAAGTATGTACAAGAAAAACAATATGTGTGGAGTACACAAGCCAGACCGTATAGAAGTATGTAAAAATAATCTAATATGTATCAACTGCAATGAAAATCATCAAGGCAGCTTCAAAATATTGCAAGATCTGGGAAAAGGAAAAAGAAATGATAAAACTTAAAGACACCCAGAACATTATCTTCCCAGAAGCAAGGAAACTTGTGAGAACTTTTTTCACGAAACAAATGTACATAAAAGTTACCAAGACCCAAATGAAAACCAAGTAAATACACAAATAAAAGGAAAATAAATAGAAGAATTGAAAGACCTAATAAATGAACTCATAAAATCAAATCAAAATCTTAAAAACTAATATACCCAATACAGAAAAAATCCCCCAAAAACAAACAAAATAAGACCCCAACAACCAGAAAAAAAATGAAACACTAGTTACAAAAAGCAGGCACAGATCAACTACAAGAACAAAGGAAAAAGAAAATCAAAAGCCAATTTAAAACTCCTCAATAGAAACAGAAAACATAGAGCAAATGGAAATTGAAATGCACTCAACATCCACTATTCAAATTACAAAAATAAAATACAACATCCAGATCTTTCAAAGAAAATGCATGAAACACAAAATAATACAGTGGAATATGAGAGGAATTAAATCCAATATAGAAAAACTCTACCATGTCATAAAAGAACACAAGTATTATATGCCTCCAGGAAACCTTTTTTTTTAAAAAAAACTTGAAAAAAAAAAATCAATATCAGAAACTACATTAAATACCACTATACCCATGACTCTAGCCAAAATACCTCTGGAGAGGGTGTCAATATACTTAAAAATGATATACCAAAAACAAAAAAACTAAATGGAAACTCAGCAAAGCAAACTGTGCCAAATTTAAAACTTTAGGTAAAAAGGAACTCATTGAAAGACAAGAGCTCCATAGAACATTTCACAGAAGCCCTAATATCAATTGCTGAAAAATGTGTACCCAAAAGCTCTAAATCAACCAAACACGACAAACCTTGGTTTAATGAAGATTGCAAAAAAGCAATATGACTATGAAAAGCAAAAGATTTGAAATCCAGCCAATTCCAATCAATCTAAACCACTTCAAAACAAACAGAACAAGAGCAAGTAAGAACATTAAAGAAGCAAAAATCAAACAAGCTTCAAGGTGATTTTAGAAGGCAAAAGAGTACAACAGGCAATTTGGTGCAACTTGAGCTTTTATAAGAAATTCCTTTGTAAGAAATGAACATGCAGTTACTGTTTTCTTTGATCTTGAAAAGGTTTATGAAACAACCTGGAGATATAGGATCATGAAAGACCTCCACAACCTTCGACTGACAGGTAGACTACATACCCTCATACACAGTTTCATAACAAACAGAAACTTCCAGGTACTAGTAGGATCTTCCCTCTCAGATTGGAAGAACCAAGAAGGTGTATCCCAAGGCAGTATACTGTTTATAACTTTATTCAATATAAAATTTAACATAATTTTGTGTGTAAATCCAGAAATAAATTTTCATTGCATGTGAATGTTTTTTTTAATTGGCTACAGATCCAAAAACATGCACATCATTGAGTAATACCTGCAACAGTGCATAACAGAATTAACAAATGGGTCATCAAAAATGGTTTCAGAATATCTGAAAGCAAAACTGATAATGTCCACTTCTGTTTAAAAAAAAAAAAAAAAAAAAAGCACAGTGATCCAAATCTCAATGAAACAGAGATTAAAATTGCAGACACACATAAATACTTTGAAATCAACTTTGATAAAGAAACTAAGCTTCCTTCCCCATATCAAATACTTAAAACAAAAATGCCATTAATATATGCAATTACTACACATTATTGCCAACAGGAAGTTCATAAACAAATTCTATTAAAATTATACCAAACTCTAATTTGCTCCAAATTAAACTATGGATACCTCATTTATGGGACTTTAAAGGAAGTTCCAAACAAACTAAAGACCACTCACCAACAGGAACTGTGCCTTGCCCTAGTTGCCTACAGCACTACTCCAATTGAGTCTCTACATTTGAGTCTGGTGAGATGCCGTTAACACTTCATCAGCGAAATGCAACCTACAAATGCAAATTAAACTCACAGTGTAAACACCTCTACTCTTGCTATTTCCAGGGATCCCAATATTAGACAGTCAACAAATTCCTTACCAGGTAGCCAACAAATCCCTCTCAATGAATGTATCAAATCCAAAAAATTCCCTTTACAGACTTGAAAGCCACAGTTAACTTTTAAATCCTCAACCAATGGCAAAAATCATGGAATACATGCACAAGCAACAAACTGTCTCAAACAAGCCCATCCTGACTGTACAACATCACAGTACCAGACACTCAAGAAAAGATGATATCACACTTACAAAAATCAAAATTGGACATACCCACATAACACACTCCTTCCTCTTAAAAAATGAAAACCCTCCAAAATGCCCAAAATGCCAAAAAGTACTCACTGTTAAGCATTTTTTGATTAACTGCAAAAAACTGGCACCTAGACAAAAATACTTCTACAATGTACCCAACCTTAGGGTCTTCTTTGAGAGTGTTGAAACCAAAGCTATTCTAAAATTCTTAAAAGTAACAAAACTCTGCCACAAAATATTAAAAGGAAACTGAATAAACACCCAGCTACATAAAGTAAATAAAATCAAATTACATCTGCACTCTGATATAATAACACCTTATAAAAGAATTTGTCTGCAAAATGAACATAAAATAAAAACAAATCTTAAAACTATCTGATTTGGTTTGAAATGACCCTTGGGGTTAATGTGGTGGTAAAATAACCCATCTAAATCTAAATAAATTAAACCGATTAGAGAGTTAATCATAGTGACCTCTTTAAAATTTTTATTAATTCGTATCTGGTTATAAGAAAATCTGAGGTCAGTTTTAACAAAGTATTTAATTCCCAACAACTCATGAATAACTGTTTCAATGTTAGTAAAAGGGAATGAATCTGTGCATATTTCATTGTTTACTTCTATTTTGCAATTCCTAACATATCCTTAAATCTTTATCTGGTTTTTATAAAACAACAATGAGGGAGGCCTAATTACTAACACCAGGGAGAATATGTTCTAAAATTTCTTGCTTCATCATTGTTTTTAGTTTAGCAACTACTAAGAGTAGCATGTCAATGGGCAGTTTGTGAGACTCAAATTAAGAGTGGGTGACTATTTTCTTTTAATTGAAAGTCCATGACATTTTTCATATTTCACTACCATGATGGGAATAATTTCAAAGCGTGTGTTGGTCCCAAAAGTTCCTTCAAACACCTAATGTTTTTATGAAAATGTCATCAAACTATTTTAGTTTAATAAGCCAACTTTTTTAAAATTTGGGTTTGCCTAGTCATTTCCAAAAATTCATTGAGATTAAGGAGACATCACACTCAGTATCTACTTGGATAGAAAAAAATATGCCATTTAATTCAATTTTTTATCTGGCACTTTTCTATTTATGTCTTTGTATTGCAAATACAGCTGTATTTTCTGAGGAGGAAAGAGGTAAATTTTATACTCTTTCTATTTTCTTTTGATGCTTGCATACAGTCTGAAAATGGTTTTTCTTTTCACAATTCCAGAATACTTACCTTAAAGCTGGACATTTTTTCTTGTTCTATCTCTGCTTTTCATGACAGTATTTGCATTGCACAAGGTAATTCGATATATTTCAGGCTTTGGCATTACTAGTAGATATATTGAATTTTTCAATTAACAGTTGCAGAAACTCCATAGATGCATCCAAGGACATTTTAGTCAGTTATAACTGTTCTAAAATTTTGTTTGTACAAAGCCTCAAATATACCTGCAATTAATCTCAACTGTATCAACTCTGATTGTCGTTTCTCCAGTGCTAAATTTTTCACAGAATTTTAAAACTGATGTGGAAGTGTGGTTTAGCACTAATCAGTTTCTAAGCTCTTTACTTATTCTCAGTGACGAGTTATATAGGCTCTCTCTTGCACTTATGCAAATTAAGCATATTAATTTGCTAGTGTCACTATATCTCCCTGAAACATATAGGTTTTATATTTCTAGTAGTTCTTGTACTTCTTCTCATGATAGTTTCATTACTTTGCTCTACTTCTCTCTTCCCCGTAATTCTTTCTCTGGGAGACCTCGATCTGTCCCGCGCCGAGCTGTAATCATTTGATCCTGCATTACTTCGTCTTCTGATGTTTCATTCTGTAGTGGTTGTTCTAATGAATCATTAACGGACAGAATCGTATCCATTTCTTCCTCATTTTGCTCTTCATATTCACCTTGGATCCTTATTTGATCTGCATGGGATAATATACTGTTGCCTTTTTCTCTATTTATTATAGCTGTATTGTGGCCTTTTTGCATGATAAATTCTGCCCTTTCTGGATTAGCTTCTTTATTCTTTTTATACCACATTTTTTTATTTGTGGAATACGACAATGTTAACAGAGCTCTAATTTGTCTTCCCATTAAATCTGATGGGCTTTCTAGTCTTTCAGTGTGTGGTATTGTGCGATAGCTTAAAAGCAGCCTCGGTAAAAAAACTACTTTTTCTTTTTGCTGAAAGCATGCTTTTAGTCCCTTTTTTATGGTCTGCACTATTCTTTCTGCTAACCTGTTCGACTGAGGGTGATATGGGGGTGTCTTATATGGTTTACATCCTATTTTTACTAACCATAAATTAAGATCGTCATCACAAAACTGGTGCATTGTCAGATACCAGGGTCTTTGGTATGCTATTTTTGTAAAATATGACCCTTAGAATCTGTTTTATCGTAGAACTTTTCTTGTCTGGCACTTAGATTATTAAGTGCCTGAAAAAGAATTAATAAGAGTCCCACTTCATTAATATACGCATGATCCCTATGCCCCCTACTTCATAGCTTCACTTCTCTGGGCCATGAAGTCTGTAATAAAATTTCTTAATTCTTTACATTTCTTGCACCATTTTATATATTCTTCAACATCTCTTGAATATCAGGGCCACCATGCTTCTAATTTTATCCTTTTTTATGTGGCCGCTACTCCACAATGTATATCGACATATACACTTTTTATTACCACTTTTCTTTGTGTTTCTGGGGGAACTACCATTACAAACCACTCCATGTTCAAACATCTTCACTACTGGTTTCTTTGTCATAATTATTTTTAATCTGTCAAAAGCTTTTTGTTGTTCCTCTGACCACATAAATTCAACATTCTTTTTCTTAAATTTGCAAACGGTACAGTCAAGTCCATGTATTTTGGTAAATATCTCCTGTAAAAATTTACAAATCCCCAAAAAGATTCCAGTTCTTTCTTATTTGTAGGTGTAGCTACTTTTAGTATTTTTTCTATCAAGGCTTGGTCCGGTGATATACCTTCTTTTGAAATGGAATAACCTAAAAAAGATATGTTACTACAATTGCTTACACATTTTTTTCATTTATTGTCATTCCAACATTTTTTAATCTATTCAAGATTATGTCGGTTTTCTTTTTTAATTCCATTTCATTAGTGGCTCCTATGCATATATTATCTTGGTAACAAATCATATTTTTCATATTTCCTAAAACCTGTTCGATGACCCTTTGAAATATGGCACTTGCGGTTTTTATTCCATATGGCATCCTTTTCCATCTTAATAACCATATTGGTGTGTTTATCGTAGTTACTTCTTAGAAGTTATCGTCTATCGATACTTGGTGGTAGGCCGTTTTTAAATCTATTTTTGCAAAAATGCTCATTCCTGCCAGTGCATACAATGCAACTTCAACATTCGGTATGTGATACAAATCCAAACAGATTTTATGATTTACGTCTATTTTGTTATCTCCACAAATACATAAATCACCATCTGTCTTCCTCAACACTACAATGGGTGATGCCCACTTGCTACCCCCAGGGGGAACATGTTCAAGAAGGTATTTTTCATGCCTCATAATAAGAAGGGGAGACATTCACTTTTAATTTTAAACTTGCTTTATAGTTTTTAACTTTCTGGTGTTTTCCATTTTTATCTCATTAATTACTTTAGTAGAATTTATGTTAAGCACATCGTTTCCAAGAAGTCCGTGGTTCTTTTTACAACTTGTGACAATTATAGGGATTACTTCAAATTTACCTTCTAACTCCAAGGAACCTTCAAAGTATCCTACAGTTTTTATGACCGACCCATCAAATTGTAGGGGTGGTTTTCCAATGCGTACCCAAAAATGTTTTGGTATCAGTGTTACTTCACTCTCAGTATCCATTTGCATATCTAAATTGTAGTTGTTAATTTTAACCTTTAATATAATGTCTTTTTTATTTTGTTCAATTTTTTCTATATTCTTATTTTTTAATGTAAAGACCTTCATATTGGTTTCATTTTCTTCAACTTTTTCAAAATTTTTTTTTTACTTTGCATACTGCTTGAAAGTGGTTCTTTTTTTAAGAAATTTTACAGGTTTTTCCAAATGCTGGGCATTTTTCCTTTTTTATTTCGTGATCACATCCACAATATGAACATTTTCTTATCTTTTTTACCATGTACGTCTCAGCAGATATTTGTTTGCTGGGTTGACTTTTATGATGGTTGTATTTCTGTATTAATTCTTGTTGCTGTATAAAGTCAACGCATGTATTTCAAGACATATTTCCTATTTGTAGTCGTTCCATTATTTTGTATCGGTGTGATGCATTGCACATACCTTCAATTAACCTTAATTAAATCAAGTTTAATTCAATAGTTTGTCCATCTTATCCGAGTTTTTCAAATTCACAACATCTACTCACATTTCGTAGACGGTGTAGATACTTTATAATTGGTTCGTCAATTTCTTGTATCAATGACATAAATTTCGTTCTTTCCACCTCTACCAGTCTTTTCTTGGGTCTCATATTTCTCCTTATAATCTGACATATTTTTTCGAAAGTCAGGTCTTCCAATTTTGTGGTATATGCCATAGTGGAGACTTTCATTATCGCCTCGCATCCCGCTGTAGCCAAAAGTAAATCTGTAATTTCATTTTCACCTTCCTTCTTGTTGTCTTTCAGTTTTTTATTTCTCGCACTGGCAGAGAAACAGCGAATCCATGGATCTACAAAATCTAGGTCTTCTAGAGACGCCATTGATGTGAAGCATGGTTTAGCACTAATCAGTCGCTAAGCTCTTTACTTATTCTCAGTGACAAGTTATATAGGCTCTCTCTTGCACTTATGCAAATTAGGCATATTAATTTGCCAGTGTCATTACATCAACCTGTTGCCGCTTGTTTATATACTGTTTAATTGTTTCATTCAGCTCTTGTTTGCTTGCAAGAAACTTTGTCCTCTCAGCAATAACCAGCTTATTTTTAGTTTCAAATTTTACTTTAAAATGTCCAAAATTTGTGAAAAGGTCAAATCCTCTATTTCTCTGGGATATGCCACAACAAAGATCTTTCTGCTTTGGCCTCACATCCTGATGAATCTAAAATGAGATCATTCTCTCCTTTTGCAACCTTGTGGTCTTTTAACTTTTTGGTCGGTATATAGGCAGCAAAACAATGAATGCCTGTTTCCACACAGTCCGGCTCATCCAACAGTGATGCCATGTTGTTGTGTTGTCTTCTAGTCTGTAACATAGAAATTCTATCTCCATACTGAGTGACAACTGTCTTATTAGTAGTCATGTGAGTCTATGCAAGATAGGAAAAGTTCATTTTGTCTATGTCATTACAAAACGACTCAAAGTTTCTGGTTAAGTTTGGTTGTCTTTGTTCCTCTCTAGCATCATGTGACATGTAAAGTGCATGTCTGGTTGTTTTAGTAGCAAGTGCTGTTCTAAAAAAATGTAAAACAACTTCAAAAATATTTCTTGGACATTTGCCAAAAAGTAAATAGCTAAAAAAAAAAATTAAATACAGTATTTAATAATAAATCATCCTAAGTGCTGTGGAAAGTCCCAAATATACTATGTTTTAAATTAGCAAAAGATCCTCTGTTTAGAGATATCAACAGAAATATTCTTGAAGTTAACTTTTAATTTATAATACAATTTTGTATGTTTGACTAATTTATGATAATCTCTGTTCCTCTAAGTAAACAAAAGACCTAAGAAAGAAAGACTGACTTGAATTTTAAGAAATTATGTATAGAAAAATGTCTTTAACAATACTGCAAAACTATAGATAAAGAAAACCTGAAAAAATTGCTTGCTCAAACTTGGTTTGCAGCATACACTTTTCAAATAAAATATTTTTCATTGGTGAGGAATTTTGTTTGTTAGAACGAAACTTGATATTTATAAAATAGGGATTCAGTTTATATTTTAAAAATAAAATAAATCCCTTGTTTTAAGTTCTCCAAAAATATACTTACCCAAAGAATATTTTAAAATAAAAATTAATGAAAAACCTAAAAGTTTTTCATTAGTTTTTATTTGAGTTCTACTACTGATACAGATAGCAATGCAAAAAACTAATGTGGAGAAGTTTAATATGGCTTTTTCATGTAGACATTTTTTATATATATAATCATATCGCCCCAAGTAAGGCATTTTACTGCCACTGTTTTGCAGGGGGTTACATAGAAGGAAAGTTATGAGAAAGAGTGACAGGTTATAGAGGGTGTCAGGAAGTGGGTAAGAGAAGGATGTGAATACTGATGAGAGTGGAGTGGATGGAGAAGGGAGCATGAGAGAGAGGATGCAGGTTAGTGAGAAAGGAGATGACTTTACATTTAAATTCTTGGAGATTATAGCTGTCAGGAAAGCAAGTAAATGGAAGGGAATTCCACAGGCGGGAAGTGCAAGAAAAGAAGCTGATGGAGTAGAATTTGCATTTACAATTTATTCGTTTCACAGTAAAAGGATGGAACCTAGTTGCTAATCTTGTGGCTCGAGTAAATTTATATATAGGAGGCACCAGTGAGCTAAGTTCATCAGAGCAGAAGCCGTAAAAGTATTTGCAGAAGAGACACAAGGAAGCCACATTGAGCTGGTGAGAAAGTGACTGTATCTGAGCAGCCAGGTCGGGATCTATTACATTACATATTCTCTGTTGGATTTTGTCAAGAACATCTATATGAACAGCAGGAGCACCTGACCAGATATGGAAGCAGTATTCAATGAATGGGCAGATGGTAGATTTATATATGTGCAGGATTGTTTCAGGCGGAAAAATCTTCCTGGCCCTACACAAAGAACTGACTTTCTTAGCAGCGGATTTAGTTATGGATTCTATATGGTCATTCCACTTGAGGTCTGTTGTGAGAGTTAAGCCAAATAAATAAAATAAGAAATTAGTAGGGTTATTAGGTACACAAGTAAAGAACTTTTACTTGCTACGAAAGTGAACAAAGAATTTGTTGAAAGTGAAAGAAGGCTATAAAAGTTTGCTCAAAGTATTCTTTTGAGTGCTTAATAAAATTAAGCTGGTTAAAGAGAAAATATGCATTTAAAAAGATGGGACTTAAATTGAAAAAGTTAAAAATGTCTTTTTTAAAGGAATACAATGAAAACTCTCTTGTAATACTGAATGTGACCTATCAGCAGTTGAGGTCAAATGTAGCAGTAGTGAAGAACATAAACAAAGCAGAATGAGAAATTTTGATAGTGAGGAGGACTTGGTCTGCATCTCTTTGAAGTTAGTTTCAGAATAAATAGTTTGTTATTTCAAAATATTCTCCTTGTTTCCAGTTGCAAATAGTAGTTGTCCTCTTGTCTTTGTGTTTATCCATCCTGACAACGTGAATGAATAGTGATTTTTACTATCTGGCGTCCTTGTTTATATTTAGGTCACCAGGTTTACTCAGTTACCATTTTGAATTGCCACCTGTTTAAATTACATTCCTCTCAAAGGAAGAAGTTTCTTTCTAAATTCTTTTTTTTCTAGAACATTCAAATTTTATTGCCTTCAGTTATATACAGTGGTAAAAAATAAGCTCCAAATTCAAAGCATATCAAGAAAAGACAATCCAAATACATCATAGGTTCACTTTTAATTGTAATTGTTTCACATAAATTTTTAAAATATTAAGCTGTCACGCATAAAATGATGCACTTTCTAGGAAATTAATAAAATGTTTATGAAATGTTAAATAACTATTTTATTTAGTTCAAATAATCACCATGTTGATAAATGATTGTTCTCTAACAAACCTCTAAATTCTTCATCCCATCTTTAAAAAAAGTCTCATCCTTTGATGACACAGTTCTAATGCTTTGATACCTCTTCCATATTAAAGAATGTTTTATTGCATATGAAAAGCTCAAATCATCAGTAGAGAAGATATCAGGTAAATATGGAGTAAGAGGAAAAATTTCATAATTCAGGCAATGTAAATTTTGGATGGTTGATGGAGAAGCATACATCTGTGCCTTGTCATGCAGTAAAATTGGGCCAGTCCTATTTACAAGTCAAGGATGTTTCTTTTTCAATTTTTTGTGCATACAATCAATTCTTGTGCAATACAAGGTTTCTGTTATTGATTTTCCATTGAGGTAAGAATGAATAACGAATAACCCATTTGAAAGACCACCATACAGTAACCATTAACTTTTTAGGGTAAGGTGGAGATTTTGGGTGTTGTTTTGGTGATCCTAGCCATTGGCTATTCTTTTGCTGTTGTTGAAGTGTATCCATTTCTCATCAAATGTAATGATGCCAAAATGCCAAAATAGTTTCCCAGTGTGTACTCAAACAGTAAGGTAACTCGATATTGTTTTATTGTAAACATTTTCATTGGGCTTATGAGTAACATTATATTGAGAAAAAATTATCAGGAATAAGTGAAGATATTTTTATATGCTAAGGAGGTCACTTCATTAGACAACAACCAACTAAAAAAGGCATCATTTTATGTGTGACAACCTAATATGTATCATCAAAGGCCATACCTCACATTCTATATGTGTCAGTTTGATCTTTACCAGAAATATATGATCACATATGGTTATATTCAAACTTTGTTTAAATATATAGTGAGTAATTCGTTCTTTATAATTCAAATTTTTCAGATTAAATATTTTAGGAGTAAAGCATTGATAAACTAAAATAAGATTTAGTTCAGCTGGAACTATTGGAGAAATGTTGAACTTTTGAGACAGACATATAGATTCTTACATGAATAACTTCCAAAACAAAATGCCATTAATCACATTATTAAATGATCTCCATTACTGTTCTACTTTATCTTAGTGTTTGAAGAGATCTAGACTTTGGCTACATAAAATGATTGTAATTGTTATACTTTGCTTCAAATCAGATCTTTTTCTGATTCACTCCGAATAAAGATCTGTTGGCCAGATGTGAATGCTACAAAAGCAAATAAAAAAAATAAAAAGTCATTGTGTACAGAGGTTCTGATATCATATCTGACTCAAAAAAAAAAAAAAAAAAAATCCCCTGCCCAATATAAATTCAATTTAAACATTGAAGACAATCACAAATGTTGACACTAAAGTAAAAGCATGGCAAAAAACACTGAGTCATGTAAAAAGACCTGCTCACGACAATTAAGACAGTAGCCAGGCAGTCACAGGCTTCACTAAACCTGACACAAGCTTCAATGTAATGACCCCATGCACAACTGATCCCTCACTCTCAAAAAAACAGTCCACTTTGATCCAATACAAATAATTTTATTTTAACAAATCTTGTCTCCGTTTCTTTCTGCTTCTTATATAACATAACCATTTTAATTAAATCAGATTCAGATATTTATCTTTAGCTGTAGAAATAAACTGACTTTTGTTTGTTACAGAAAATAATTTAAACAGTATTACTGGTGATAAGCAGTGGTAGGTATAGCCGTAGAAAACAAAATTTGTGTAGATAACAAATAAATGAATTCATTGAATTCAAAAGAAGAAATTTTCTAACCATTCTATATTTTTTCCAACAGAGATATTGATTTTACTTGTTCCCACTTCATTAAACAGTTACAAACTTCTTCACTAATATTTAATTTCATGTTATTAAATGGCAGCAGACATGATATTAAAAAGCGTATTTAACAACTAGTAGTTTGGTTGGTTGAAAATTCAGGCTCTTGCTATATTTCGTTCCAATTCTATAACCAATGTTATTTTCTGCTTGCCTTCAAAAATTCTGTCCTTCATTGTTCAGTTCTTTTTTCACAAATGTTAAATATAGATTCTTGACCAGTGTGCTTGTGTTTAAAATTGTTCATTTGTTTGTGTATATTTAGTCAATAAAACTATCAACTCTTGATTATATTTTTCAAGTTAAAAAATACTGCAACCATAGTGATATTAACAATCTCTTAAATATGAAATATCAATTTATTATTGACATGTTTAAACTTAACTAAAGAATATTTCAATTAGATTTATCAGTATTTAACTGTCAAAAAGGCTTTGTTTTCAAATTTTTACATGTTTTTCACATATCTTCTGATATTCATTATCTAATCTTGTGAAAATGTTCCACTGAATAAGGTTTCACTGTATTTTCTAAGTTCCTGTTTGTTAGTTAATATTTCCTTATCATAACCTTTAAATATATATTTCTCCAGATGATTGAAAGACAGAGACAGCAACACTTCTGAGTGGGGAAAAGTACACATATGCTAACCTCCTCTTCTTGATTGTATCAAACATAACAAATGAGTCCCACTAGAGCACTGAGTTACAAGAGTTGGATGAAAGAACAAATGAATTGTTTGACTAATCCTGCATCACTGTCACTACAAAGACAACTAACAAGATAATTGGAAATCAAATCTATTATCAATTATTGTTTTAAGTCAGTGGATACTATTTTTAATTCAATTACAGTTTTCTGTTTGTTAATTCTATTGTTGACTTTAGCTCTACATTAAAAATATGTAGAATACAAAAAGTTTATACCTGACTACATATTGAAATAATAAAATGGATAAGATTCCTTTAGGAAATAAATGTTTTTAAATTTGGGGACTGCATCAATGAAAACAAAATTGCTTCCATCTTGTAAGCATGGAGCTATCACAATATATGTTTAAATCTGATACATGCTCCCATTATTTTGAAAACTTTCAATATGTTTGAATTGCTACTTACAAAAACTGAAATAACAAAAAGCTGCTTGACTGAGACTATTGGAAGCCATAATAAATAATTTATGATCTAGTGAAAATACTAAATTAAAAGTTTTCTGAGAGTTTCAAAATGTTTTCTCTTAAAAATAAATTTTTATTTTTATCTGATGTCCATATCTTTTCAAAAAGAAATAATACTTTTTCTTTTGGTTATGAATATCTATGTATATATTTAACATTTGTATTCACAGATATTAAATATTTACAAAGAAATAAATTGATGCATCAAGCACGTTTGTACATAATTATCATGCTATTCCTATTAGTGTATGTTCAATTGAGAGTTTAGCAATTTGCAATTAGCCATGTTTGCAGGCATGAAAAATGTTTTTTTCAGTATTATTTTTAATAATACTGAAAAACAGTCTAGTAAACAGACTTTGGCACATTTGATCAAGATAAACATTTACTACTTGAAGTTGGTGTCTGTTGTTTCTCTCCTAATCAGTGAGTATATTATGTAATTTTCTTAGAAGAAAATTAAATTTAGACTTCCCAAGTAGATAGAATACTGGAATCTTTATTGAGAAACTATGAAAATAAAAACAGATTAAGATTTTGCCATTGTGTGTTCTGATGTAATAGAAGTTATTTATCTGAAACAATTCAATAAAACATCAGCAGTAAGTAAAAAGTCTGACTTTTTCACAGCGTTGCCACCAATTATCTGTCTACTCTGGTTGAAAAGTATATTTAAGTTGTGGTTTCTCTCATGAAATGATCTTTGGATATGTAGTTTGCGCTCAAAGATGAAATAATCAAACTTATCCTTAGTGCTTTCATCCTTGCCATGAACAGAAACATAACATAACATTACTCATCCTTTTTACTAATTTTTTTCAAATCATCCAATTAGCCATTGTTGTAACTTTTTCCATTTCCCCATTTGCCTCCTGTCTGTTTCATCAGTTCTCTGGTCAGCTCCTTGTCACAGCACTGTTACAACTGGTTGCTTTGCTAATTCATCAGTATTAACAGACAAGTCCCAACAATGCTGGTAGATTTCTTTGTCTCACTTTACTTGAATAGAGATAAAGCCTTCCTCAGTTTCACCAATCAGTTTGACAGCAGTCATCAGTAGTTAGACCTAAATTCTGTCATTGTTTCCCTGGAGTAAATCAATGAAATTGATCTCCCACAAAACAGATGTGGTAACCCTTTACTTCTGGTTGCTGATTACAGTGGAGTGCTGGTAGTTAGTTTGAGAAAAATTCTTTGATAAACAAACCAAGTACATTCTGTAAACTTAACTAAATTTAATATGAAGAGAAAAAATAAGTCTACAGAATTTAGCTTATCTGAAATGACATCTGAGGGTTCTCTCTATGTAGGTGTGTCATCAAATAATCCGTTTACTCCCCTCGCAGAAAATGACTGCCAAGCAAAATGTGCATTGACTTATATAGAGAAATCTTTCTTGATAAAAATTATTAATGACTTCACTTTATCTAGCCAGGCCCCATATAATGCTAATTTAAATCTCTATATTTCCATAAATTAACCAGATGGCTCTCCAACTGGTGATGGATGCCCAACCAGAAATTCAAAATAATGATAATTATAAAAATTGCAGATGATTGTTTCAGAAAAAGGACTTCGGTAATACTTGATATTTCTAATGTATCAACTATTGAATCTTTATAACACAGTAGACATCTATCAAATGAAAGGGGAAACTGTGATGTTATTACAGTAATCCACTTGGAAAATAATTGACAAAGTGAGTTTGAATTTGTTTCACTCTTGTATTTGAGAAATGAATCCAATATTCTTTGCACTCTTTTAACATGAAATGACTTGTGTGATACAATGACTAGCAAGGAAAAGAATAGTTTAAAAGTTTATTCTTCTATAATGACCTGTCCCACTCAAGAAATGACAGAGGTGACAGATAGGTTTGAGTGTACTGGCCTTACTTAACTACAGATTCATGCACCCAAACTTATCACTATCTGACTTTTCCCTATCTTTCTTGTCCTCAGTATGCTTTGAGGGTTGAGTTGCAGTATTTAACTATATATATATTAGATAGACTTTCCACTCAAATACAAGTACAGGGGCCCGACAATATTTTTTGGACACTTTAGTACTCGACTTTCCGAGTACCATAGAGTGGCAAAATTCCTTCAATAGAATAGCATAAACATATAAAGACAATACCTGTAATAAAAATGGAAGAAAATCGATTAGGTAAGGAAAAATATTTATTTTTCATCATTTTTTTACAAAACACACGCGACATTATTTTTCAGACATTGTTGAAAAACTGTTAATAGTCTGTAATATCACCTTTCTTCTCAATAACTTTTATCAATCTCTCTTCATAATGATCAAACATATGCATAATAATATCTCTACGTGTTTCTATTAGTTGTTTTTTGGCATCTAGTATCCGTTCCCATAGTTGAGCCTCTTTCGTTATTTCAGGTCCATCATAGACAAGTTGCACAAGCATTTCCCAAACATTTTCTATTATATTTAGATCTGGGCTTTTTGCAGGCCATTCCAAAGTAGTCATATTCACTTTAGCCATCCATTCTTTCATGAGTTTTGACACATGGATGCTGCAATTGTCTTGCTGTAGAACGAAATCATTCCCTATCTCTCTTCTTATCCTTGGTAGGGCTTTCTCGTCCAGCAACTGTTTGTAGCTTTCGCTGTTCTGTCGTCCTTTCAGCCACTCCAACCATATATTTGCATTAGCAAAGATCATACCCCAAACCATAACTCCTCCTCCTCCTCCCATCTGTCGTTTGTTCAGTACAGCAGGCTCACCCCTTCTCGACCAAGTACACCATCCATCGGGCCCATCAAACTTGAAACGCTTCTCATCAGTAAATATAACCTTCTTAAAGTCAACATGCTTTGTTAACCACCTTTTAGCACACTCCAGTCTTGCTCCTTTGTGTTTCTTTGTTAGTGTAATTTTTTTCTTAGCCTTTGCATACAAACCAATCCTATGCAGCGTTCTTTACACTGTTCGGACGTTTACATCTAATTCACATTTCTCCTTCACTTTTCTTGCTGTAACTTTTTCTCCAGATGTCAAAAGCCGTGTCACAGTCCTCTTCATTCTCCTTTCAGTCCTCTTGCCAATTGATCTTTTCCGTCCTCTCTTCTTTTTCCGCTCGGAGTTTGTCTTCAGCATATATTCGACCGTTGATTTCAACAGCTTCGAATCCATGATGATCATTCTGATGCTGAGGCCATCATCCCGCTTCTTCTGTGCCAAACAAACGACTTCTTTTGAATGCATTTTACCTCATTAAACTTAATTGTTTTGCCAGTAAAATAGAACAGATAATTGATTCTAATGATGAGAGCTAAGTGTACAAGCAGAAAATTTGCATACAGCAACATATACATGAACTTAGCTCTTAATAAAATAGGATTTTTTGTCATGTCCGAAAAATAGTGTCATGCAAGTTTTCGCAAAAATCACAAAAAACTAAAATTATCAAAGCCAAACTAAAAAAAAATGATTACACTAGTAGCGAATTTTCACTCCTCAACTACGTACTTACAATCACAAAAGTTTTTGGCACTAGTAACCACCTTGAAGTACTTTTTTCAAAGTGTCCGAAAAATATTGTCAGGCCCCTGTATCTATTAAAAAATAATAATGTTAAACACACACACACACACACACACACACATATATATATATTTATTCATCATGCAAATATTTTCACAAATAATCATTTTGATGATGGTACACAATAAAACAAGTCCTCAAAAAATGCCTATTTTTACAAAAAAATAATTACCTGAATTAGTCATTTATATTTAGAACTATATTGTAGCATTTTTGTTTATGTTTACATGCTTATTTGCCTTATAATAAGTATAACTTTATCCCAAATTGAAAATTATGTAATGGATCATTTGTAAAATTCTTGCTACCATAAAATTAGAGGTTAATGGCCTGTCCCTAAGTGCCTGGTGGATAAAGGCAGTTACAGAAACTTCATCGATTTGAAAATCACAAAAGCTAACTGGTGGAAAACCATTCCATGTGCCAATGTAGTAACAATGGCTAATGCTGGATTATCAATTTAAGTAATGAGATTTTGTTATGTGGAAATAAAAGTAAAAGAGTTATCTTTTCTTTTATAACTATTTCACCCCAAGGAAGGCAAGGGGTTACATAAGAGGATAGTGATGAGAAAGTGGAACAAGTTACATGGGGTGTCGGAGAATGGATAAGAGAAGGATAAGAACCCTGGTGTGAAGAGAGCTGCATGAGAGTAGAGTGGAAAGGGAGAAGAACATAATACAAGGGTTATCATGGAAAGGATCTGAGTCTAGGAGATCTGAGTCTAGTTGGTAATTGACATTGCATTTACATTTTTGGAGATTGTAGCTGTCAGAGAAGCAAGTACATGGAAGGGAATTCCAAAGGCAGGAAGTGCGCAAAAGAAACTGAGGGAGTAGAAGTTGCAGTTACATTTGATTGGTTTCACTGTAAAAGGGTGGGACCTACTTGCTAGTCTAGTAGCTTGAGTAAATTCATGTAGAGGGGGCACCAGGGAGCTAAGCACATCAGAGCAGAAGCCGTGAAAGTATTTGTAGAAGAGACAGAGGGAAGCCACATTACATTGGTGAGAAAGTGACTGGAGTTGAGCTACCAGGTCGGGATCAATTACATTGCAAATTCTCTATTGGACTTTGTAAAGAAGCCTGAAATGAATAGCAGGGGCACCCAACCAGATGTCGCAGCAGTATTCAGTGCACGGTTGGATGGTAGATTTATGTATGTACAAGATGGATTCAGATGAAGAAAACTTCCTGGCCCTATACAGTGAACCGATCTTACTAGCAGCAGATTTAGCTATGGATTCAATGTAGTCATTCCACTTGAGATGAGCTGAAAGTTAGGTCAAAGAAGCGCAGTGTTTTGCTTTCAGGGAGACTAGCCTGATCCATGCTGATGAGAATAGGAGCAATTGTCTATGGTGGTTGAAGGATAGCAATTTTGTTTTAGAAGTATTAAAATTTATGAGCCATTTCTGACCCCTGTCCACCAAGATCAGCAGCGAGGTTTGCTTTGTCAGCCTCAGCAGAGTTCTTATTGAGGTGGAAGTAAATGGTGGTGTCATTAGCGTAGATGCCTACTTGGTATCTGATTACATCAGGGAGATCGCTGATGAAGATCAGAAAAGAGGTAGGGCCTAGAATAGAGCCTTGAGGGGTACCTGCGTTTGTATGATAGTATCTGAAACATGCTTGTTCAATACTACCTTCATTACGTGATTTGAAAAGAACGACTGGATTAAGTCAAACAAGCATCTATTTATACGATATCCCTGTAGTTTGCATAGAAAGCCAGTATGCCAGATTCTGTTGGACGCTTTGAAGATATCTAGGGCAACAGTTCAAGCTTCGCCGTTCTTATTGAGAGCCTGTTATATGGTCATTAATATATCAGCAGTAGACCTACCATTTGTCAAAGAAGAGGGTTTGTGCCGTGAGATGTTGAATCACTTCAGTATTGATAATAGCCTCAAAAACTTTGCCAAAAATTGGTAGGAGGCTGATAGGGCAATAATTAGAGGGATCTGAGGGCTCTCCAAAGTTCTTAAATACGGGAACCAGCAGGCAGGAAAGAAAGAAGCAGTAGTTGTAGAGTTTTGAGAGGACAGAGGAGAGTTCAGGGGCACATTTCTTTAGGACAATGATTGGGATTCTGTCACCTCTACTCGCATTATGGGGGTCAAGCTTTGAAATTATGTTAGAGACCAGTAAGGAGGTAATGTTGAGCCTCAGTTCTAGATATGGGAAGTTGGGTGTGGATACCCTAGATGAATGAATTATTGAGTTGGTGGAGAATCTGCAAACAAAGCACTCAGCCTTGCCTGCTGAAGATGGGAGAACTTCAAATTTATTGATTAAAGTGGGGATTGAAGGTTTGCTGTTGTTTAACACATTTTTACAGAGCCAGTAGTCTTTGGAGCCAAACTTGCAGGAGGCTATATGCTGCTTCATTCTGTCAGAAAACAACAGCTTAGCATCATTTAGAATCCTCTTGCACTCATTACAAGCAGAGGCAAAAAGACATCTATTAAAATCAGACATGTGGCTCCAATATAGCTGGAAGAAGTGATTCCTATGGGCATTAGCAGCTGAGCAATCAGGGGAGAACCAGGGGAACAAATGGGGTTTGTCATATCTTCCTGATTGGGATGAAAGCATTGATGCCAGCTTTAACACAAGAGGAGACTTTGGATGCACAGTCTTCAACAGGAAAACTAAAAACTTTGTTCCAAGGGACGTCACACAGGAAATTGTGAAATGACTCCCAGTCTGCTCTTTGGCAGTAGTAATATATCCTGCTGAGCAGAGGTTCTTAGTGGGAGGGGAAATGGAAAGATATAATAATGAAAACCACAGCATCATCAGAGTTTCCAAGAGGACAAAGCTGCATGACATGGCAAGAGTCAGGAATAGAAGTGAAAGAGAGATATAGCAGTGAGTCAGGTTCATTAGGGTTATTAGAGAAATGCATTGGAAAATCCACCACTTGCGTAAGGGATTGAGTGATTGTATGGTATGGACACCAGCCAGATCTGTGACAGAGTTTTCCAGCCACTTGGCATGGTGGGAATTAAAGTCTGCAAACACAAATATATGTGCAAATAGATGAGAGGAAATGGCCTTATCTATATTGTTCGAGATGCTGTCAAGTACAGAACAGTCAGGAGATGAAGGGGAGTGGGAGAGAAAGAAAAGATAGTTAATCAAGAAAGAGATGTTAACAGGTTTAATGATTTTTGTTTAGTTGGTTTAATGTTAATTCTTACTTTGTATGATGTCATAATTAGAGATTTTTCAGTAAGAAGAGACCTAGAGTAGTAGTATCAGTCAGTCATCAAATGCAACATGTGTAAGAAGGGAACTGGCGCAGACTGCAGCATAATGTGGCCTCAGGGCTGTCCTCCAGAGACACTTACAGTGACACCCATCCATGTGTTCTATGAAATAAGGTTGCGGTGATGACTGCAAAGGGAATGCCTGTAGCGATTTGGGTATGCTGAGGTGACAGTAGTGGGTTGGTGAAGTGATGAGAAAGAGATTGGTGTAGCTGGTTGGTGTCAATGTTGAGATGTTATCAATCACAAAGATTAGCATCTAAACTCTGGAGGTGTCAAAGCTGGATAGTTGACCACTGTAATGAGTTGGGTTTGAGGAGGAAGACATAGCTGGGTGGGAATGATGTTGAGATAATATTCTTCTGGATTCTGTGTGTGAAGAGTTAGGTGATTAGTCAAGCCTGGGAGCGGTAATGTTCATGTTGAGAGGTGTTCATGATGGTGGCAGCACCCTGCATGTCGGCAGGTGATCTGATGAGGTGCAAGTGCTGATGGCTTTAATTAGAGGATTGATTTTAAGTCAATTTAGCAGTCCCTAGGGTCATCTCTTTTTAGGGAGAACTTTTGTAATTGGTCAGTGACATTTTCATTGAGATGTAACCAGACATGATGCTTGAAGCCTATGTGTAGAAAACAACTTTTTATTTTGTTTTCTGCCTTCATAGCATTGACATCCAGTTGGCATGCAGACTGAATCAGAAAGTGATCTAATTGCAATGCAGTATAATACTTCTAACAAGACTCTCTGTAAAGGATATAATATTGGGCCAGAATTTTCTTTGGCAAAATTCCCATGTTAAAATACCATTCAGGAGGCCAGAGTCACCATTAAAATGTGATCTTACTAAAATTAACATGCCTTATCCAGTTCTCCTTTCTAATTTTACACCAGACTGTAAACCTTAAATCAAGGTGTTATTCCAAGGTGGATCAATTTTTCATTAGTACAGGAATTAAGCAAATGTTAAAAGGAGTTATAGAACATAGCAACTCTCTTTGGAAAGGTCAGGTCCTAACACTGCTATAGAAAATTACAAGAAAAGAAAGGCTGTTGATTATTCACAAAGTATCAACAAATTTATGATACTAGATGCTTACCCTCTACCTCATATAGATGACATGACTGGCAAAATAACCAAATATAGGTTGTAAAAAACTATCAATCCATAAAGCGCTTATAACCAAGTAGCTAGTAAACATACACAGCCTTTGAAGCTAGAGGCCACATGTATCAGATTTTTCAGGCTCCCATTTGGTGTAACTAATGGAGGAGCCTGTTTCCAGAGAATCATAGATGAAATAATTGAGAAACAGAAACTAAAAGGCATGTTCAAATGCATTGATAATATGGACAGGACCTGTACAAATAACAAAATCCTAAAATAATTCATGCTAGCTGTGAAAAAATACATTTTGATACTGAATCAGGATAAATGCTTTTTCAGACAGAACAAAATTAAATTGCTTAGTGATATTGTCAGTAAGAATTATAGGAAGCCAGACTTGGAATATTTAAAACCCCTCTTAAAACTACCGATTCCTGATAACTTATCTGCACTAAAACAGGCACTGAGAATGTTTGCCCACTGTGCCCATTGGTTGTCATCATTTTCAGATAAAGTCCAACCACTCACAAAGATTTTACCTTTTCCTCTTTCTCCTCACCCCATCAGAGCATTTAAAAGAAATAATCAAAAACACTGCTGTTGCTATTATCAAACCTTCTGTGCCTCTAATGGTGGAAACGGACATGTTGGACTGCGTCATTGCAGTCTAGTTAAAACAAATAAGACGACCTGTAGTGTTCTTCTCTAGAACATTTTTACAATAAGAACGGCAACATTGAGCAATAAAAAAAGAAGAAGCATACACCACTATAGAATCTTTAAGAAAGTAGCAGCATTACCTACTAGGCTGCCATTTCAAATTAATAATGGATCAAAAGTCAGTGGCATTTATGTTCAATAACAAAGTAACAAGTAAAGTGAAAAATAAAAAATAGCACAGTGACAGTCTGAACACATCTGTTTCTTGTTATATTGCTCACAGAAACAAAACACTGTGGTTGATACACTTTCAAAAATGTGCAGTATGATAACTTGCAAAGGTGGTGTCCTCAAGCTACACAAAAACCTATGTCTCTCAGGGCATAACAAGAATGCTACATTTAACTCAAATTAGAAACCTACCTTTCTCTGTGAAAGATGTAAAGGAATTGCCGGATGTGTTGAACTAAAACCAAAATTTTATAGACTCAACATAGAAATGGTAGTAAAAGCCACACAATCATATAGGACACTTGCCCTGGATTTCAAGGTGCCACTACCATCTAAAACTAAAAACAAATATCTATTGACAATAACAGAAATAATTCTAGCACACATTCACAATTCCCTTTCCTGGTATAACTGTGAAAACAGTAATCTAGGTTCTCTGTTCCCTCTTCTATCTTTGGGTTACCTGCCTCTATTCAATCAAACTGAAGGAGCACCTTTATATATGAGTAGGTCAAACAGTTTCTGCATGAACAAGGAAATGCCACTAGAAGGACTACTCCATATAACCTGCAACATAACCTGCAGGGTATTGGTCATTGCAAGAGATATAATGGCAGAATTTGGAGAACTATACAATTAGTAGCGGCCAACCATGGCTACTTCCTTGACTGTTGGGAAAGTCTAATACCAACTGCCTTAACACACCATGAGATCATTACTATACACAGCAATGAAAAGATGCTCTACAGGCACTTCACTGCCACTGTGGTTGTCACAACCAGGGACAGTGCTATTAAAATGCCATGTATGCTAGAATAAACAAGAACCACAAATAGAGTAGAACTGATAAATCCTCAATATGCTCTAATATGGAAGGCAAAAAAGAGAAATGAACCATAAAATTCCCAGATGCCCAGGATGCCAGATCCTGACATTCTAACCAACAACTCTGGAGACCACTTACAATCTCCCAGCTTTAGACCCTAGCAGTATGAATCAATTACAGACAAGTGATCGATGCCACAAAAAAAGTCAATCTTACCTACTGACATTGAGTGTTAACTTAACCATCAGCAGATAAGTCTGAAACATAATAAAGTGAGCTCCCTCTGACACCGAATTTCCGAAAAGCAACAGCTCTGAGATATTCTCCAAACCAGAGGAAGAAAACCTGGAAGATCCTGACAAAGTTGAACCATCACAAAAACCACAAAGCACCTGCAAGATGCTCAGGTATCTAAAGAATTTTCTCCTATACAAGTAAAACAATAACTGGAAGAGAATGTAATAATAATGAGCTATCCCATCCTGTCCATTTTGATACTATGGTATAGACAAGGTTGAAATAATAAATGAGTAAAGGCCAGGTTTTATTAACTATACCATCATTTTATTTTTGTTGTTGACTTCATAAGTTTACATCTTTTGTTATATGTGAATGATTATCATTTCTGTTTTTTTGTATTTTGTGTCTTTGATATGTTTCTTGTATAAGTCATTGTGGTATTCATGTAAATGTTCATTATTATATATTTATTACTGTATTCAGGTTTTTGTCCGTGTATATGTATGTTCATGGAAATATAGCATATTTGTTCCATATATGTGAATCAGGTGGAATGTAGTATCAGATTACTGTTTGTGTTATGCTATATTATGTTCTGGTATTTGACTGTGCTGATTGTCCTCTTGAATTCCTTCCTTGGTTTTCGGCATATTCTTTTCGTGAAGTTTATTTAAGCACATCTCTGGTTTGCATGGAGGTGATCTTGTTTTGGTTGATTGAATCTTCAATGGCTACCACAAACTAGAACCAACTGCAATACACATGTTTACTATTCTTTTAATATTTATTTCAGCCTACGCATTTCTGACTTGATTTTGGTGGGAGTGTGAGTCATTGGTTGATTTTCATATGATGTCAGTTAACCATATAAGCTATATATGGGTTATAATCTAGGTTACCAGAAATATGGAAAAATAGAAAGAAAAAAAGAAAGAAAGAAAGAAAGAAAGAAAGAAAGGATGTATGTGTTGAGAGAAAAAGAGAGACTTTTTTGTCACACTATTAGTAAAGAGGAAAGAGTATATTTCAATATGCTTTAACTACTACCTATCTACTCACCACATTACTAACTACTCTGGATAAAAAGCTTTTTAACTAATTATCAGTTTAGCAGAATAAAGCTTTCAAAGTTGATATTTGGCATTGTCTATTCATTACAAGTGGTAAATTTAATAATAATTACAATTTCATGAATTTAATCAGCCAAATTTAAAATGATTTTATATATCTACATCAACACACACAGTACCTTATTTCAATTACTAGTTTATATAATTTTACAAAAATCGGTTTTAAATTTTTTCTTCAAAATGTGTATTTTGCATACAGATTTCAGTCCAGTCTGAATGGTTTTTCCATAAAATTTAATGTCTTCATCAGCTCAATTTTTCATCAGGCTTATTTTTCTTTAAAATTTGTTTTATTTCCCAAATATTTAAATTGAAATTTAATACATGATACCTGATTTCATATGATTACTTATGTTTACATTCTAACAATCCAAACTTAAGCATATCATGAACACATTCAAGTGTTGTTTTTTATAATTCTTTTAAATATTTTGTGGGGAAAACACTGATAAAGTAAAATAAGATTTTAGACAGATATGTTGATTCTTATATGAAAAAGCACTTTCTCACCATCTATCTGCAAACATCTTTGCCTTCAGTTACTTTAATGCACACCATGATACATGAGTGAAATGTTCTAAAGGTACTACTATTTTGATTTCCTTGTAAATGAATATATATTCATGCATGTATTTGCATCTATATTGATTGAGTTTAGGACTGTAATTAGGGTCACAACATTTAAATGATGTTTTTTTTGGTTGGGACTGATTAGGGTCTATGAAAATGCAGTTACAAAGAGTGAGTATTTCAACTTAGAAAAAATTAATGATTATTTAATTCTCTTCTTTCTTCTACCTACTAACTCCGATCCATAAACCCTTTTGTCGTAACAGATAACAGGAAACAAAATCTTTTTACCCCCAAAACCAGTGCACAGGTATGTGTACAAGTTTGTAAGGGTGAATGTGTGTGTGTATATATATATATTTCACCGCTAGAGTGTTGATGATGAAACCAGCTACTCAACTCCATGTTCTTGTGAGTGAAAGTTGTTAGCAAACAAGTAGGATAAATAATGAAAAATATCAAAGGGTGAAAGGACTTTCAATAAGTCGACAACTAGCAAACTAGAGGTGGTGCTGACATGGAGAAAGCAATAGGAAACCACTCCACAGTTAATACCAAGAAACATCATAGCAATAAATAATCAAAATATAAAACCTAATGGCATGAAAAGAGTTAAATCTTAGGGAATTAACTCCTCACTTGGTAAGGAACAACATATGCAACAGGTGTCACTGGATCATTATCCAGCAACTGTTTCATCAAACAAAAATAGATCTTGGGACATGGAACGTTAGAATGTTGAACAAATGTGGCCAGCTGGAAAATATAAAACAGGAGATGAGTATGTTGTACATCAACATTTCAAATGTATATGAAACTAGGTGACTAAACAATGGAGATTTTGTGAGTGACAACCACAGGAGTGAAAAATGTAAAAAGAGTTGCATTGATACTGGATCATGAAGAAATGTGTTCTGGGACACTGCCAGTAATCTGAAAGAATTTTTGTAGTTAAATTGCAAAAAAAGCCCTTTAACATATTTTATAATCGTGTATGCACAGACAACTCAAAGTACTGAAGAAGAAATCAAACCTTTCTACTTCAAGCGAGACACCAAGATTCAGTGTAAATCACAGAAAATTATAATTATCATGGGATAACAGGATGCTAAAGTAGACAAAGACAGGAAAAGGGAAATAGCTGGCAAATTTGGACAAGTAACCTGCAATGAATGCAGAGAAAAATGGGTCCAATAGTGTATGATGAATAACCAGGAAATGGCTAATACCTGGTTCCAAGAACATTTCAGATGATTATGGACATGGAAAAACCCAGGAGGAAAAACTAAAAACCAAATCAGCTACATAATTATCAACAAGAGATTCAGGAATGTAGTTGTTCACTGTAAAATCTAAGTGCTGACTGCAGAAGTGACCACTTCCCTGTAATATATAAACTAAGAATGAAACTATGGTCACTGAAGAAGTCAAACACAGCACCCAAATTGCAATACTGAATGACCTGAATCTGAAGGAAAAATATATGAACTGTGTGAAAAGAAGATACAAGGGACAAAATAGAAATAAAACCTCAAAATAGGACACAAAGAAGCTTTAGTGACATCAGCAAATGAGACCATCCCAAAGGAAAATAAACAAAGAAGGAAAAATGAATGGATCCCAAATGAATGATATAATGCAAAGGAGACAAAACAATGCCAAGACATGAAATGGAATACAGGAAACTACACAAGGAAATAAAGAACAAATGTAGACAAGCTAAAGAAGACTGGCTCAACAAAAAATGTGCAGAAATAGAGAGATTGAGTATCACAAATAGAGGAAATATGTATAAAAAATAAGAGAACTAACAGAACAAAAGATATGCTCATCAACAGGATGCCTAAAATCCAAGGAAGGAATGCTCATATTAGAGAAAGAAAAAATACTTTGTTAATGGGACAAATATATTGCTCCACTGAGGTTTCTTCTTGGGTCAAAGCTGGCATGGACACTTTTATCCCTTCTTGGAAATATCAGGTGAAACCTCAATCCTCTCTATGGTTCACACCAGCATATTCGGCACACAGGAACCACTATTTTTGGCTATAGTTGTCATAACAGCTGCCTATTCGTTTTGCTCATAACAAATGTAAGCAAGTTCTTGAAAGATCTAAGTCCCTGTTTGCCAAGAGAAGGAGACATGACATAGCCTCTAACAACTTTGGCTCTCATGATTACTGTTGGCTCTTTAAGAGGTATTGCACGGTCTCTATTCACCCCTTCTTCAACCAAGTGAGGTGTTAACATCCTCTGCTGATAAAGCTGAATGCTTTGACCAAAAATTCTCCTCAACTCTACTCTTGACTCATCTGGAATATCCCTGTCCTAGAACTGAGTCTCTGTTGAATGATATGTATTTAACTCCTTCCATTGTTTCTGCTATCATCTATAACCAAGATCCTCACAAAGCATGTGGACCCAATGATATTCCTGTAATAGTCATTAAAAAGTGTGCTCCTGAACTGACTCCTTTTATTGCTAAACTGTATAATAAATACCTAGCTACTTTCTGCTTTCCTGCTGGAAGTGATCATCTGTTGTTCCAGTTTTCAAGATCTATGATGAGCTGTCCTATCAACCTATTATTAGCCTTCTGGTTATTTTTGAGAAACTCCTAGATGGACTAATCAATGCTGACTTGCTTCATCATTTCTCATCACAAGGCCTTTTCTCAGACAAGCAATACAGCTTTTGTTTCTCCAGGTCAACTGCTGATGTTCTGATGATAATTGTGAAATGTTGTAGGGCTATAGCATTGGACTTCTGAAAAGACTTTGACAGGCTCTGACATACAGATCTTCTACACAAGCTGAAAAGTTACAGTGTCTCTGGACTCATTTTTGAGCTGATTTAGGCATTCCTATCAAATCGTGAAATGAAAGTTATCCTGAATGGCTACTCGTCTAAATCCTTTCATACTAATGTGGATGTTCCCCAGAGCTCCATCCTTGGTTATATACGGTTTTTAATTTTCAATAATGACCTTCTTGATGACATCAGCCCTTAACTTGGCATCTATACTGATAACGCAACCATTTACTCCTGCTTTGATTTTAAGGCTGATCAGTCAAAATGGCAGCTGGTGTCCAAAATAACCTCAAGACCATCATTAACTTGGATAAAAGACGGCTTTCAATTTTAACACCTTCAAAGATAAACTTCTCTCCATTTAACCATCTGAGAGACCCTTCTCTGCCTTCCGTCAACATGGCTAATGCTAACCTTCAGTAAAGTGATCTGTTGAACCTTCTTGAGCTAGCAATCTCAGGTGGCATGACTATATGACCATTGCTAGGTTAGCTGCTAAAAAAGTCTTTTCACTGTGTTGAGTGAGACAATTTTTCTTTCCGGATTCTATCTTACATATCTATAAGTCTACCATTCCTCCATGCTTAGAATATTGCTGCCACAAATAGTCCTGTGCCTCTGCTATTTACCTTGGACTCCTTAATAAAATCCAAAGAATCAGCAATATTATTGGTCCTGATCTGGCAGATCATCTTCAGTCACTTACCCACTGTTATAATGTTGTCTCTCTGTGCCTTTTTATAAATACTTTCATGGTAATTGTTTGGATAAACTCTTTGCTAGAGTACCTAGACTTTATGTGCATTGTGGTGCAATGGATATCAACTCGGAACAACAAATCGGGGAACCAGGTTCGAATTCCAGTTGAATTCCTTGCATTCACTTACGCACAAATACCCTTGGGAAAGGTATTAATCTGTCTTTTCCCTCCAGTTATGGGTTAAATAATAGGACAAACTGGGTTCTATAGGCTTGGCTGGTAACCAATCTACCGCAGAAAGCAATGGCAACCTACTGCGGGATAATCTTCTGCCCAGTCAGTCATGTCTCTTATGAGACATGATCACCCAAGCATATATCACGTATGGCACTTAGCTGACTGACTAGACTGTCATCGAGATCTCACCAATTTATTGTGAAGCTGGCAAGATGTAGCTGTAAGTTCTATGCTAACAGTTTCTTTTCTCACACTTCTTGCTTGTGGAACTCTCTTCCAGCTCCATGCTTTCCAACCAACTTTAATCTGCAAAAATTTAAATGCAATGTCAATTGCTATCTACTGTCTCCCAATTATTCTTTCCTCTTTCTGCTCATTATTAATGTTTCTGTTCCTAATTCTTCCACACCTGTGCATTCTTAGTGACTTTACTGTTTTGCTTGGGATGATACCGGTTATGAGAAAAAAATACAACAAAAATCAATGAAAAACCTTCAGAACAAAATGTCATTAATTACAATATTAAGTGATAACCATTACTGTTCTACTTTATCTTAGTGCTTAAGGCCAATGTTCGAAGAGATCTAGATTTGGCCACATAAAATTATTTTAACTGTTATACTTTGCTTCAAATCAGATCTTTGATTCACTTCACATCAAAACCTGTTGGTTAGATATGAATGCTACAAAAGAAAAGAAAACTCTCTTCAGGGGCTTTAAGCATCAAATCTGGCTCATAAAACAACTACACCACCAATATAAAATACAATTTAAACATTGTTGCCTCGAAAGTAAAAGTATGACAAAAAGCTATTAAGTCATGTATCCACTCTGACTGCATAAATAGACCTGCTTTCAATACCTGAGGCAATAGACAGGTAGTCAGAGTTCACTACTGGCCTCCAAGTCAGCTAACCTGGCACAAGCCTTAATGCCAGGCATGTACACAAGCAACTTCTCCAGGTTGCTTCTATTGTCCACAGAGAGACATTCCGACTTGTGGCATTATACTGGCAATATGAAGAATTTTATTTTAACATATCGTGTCTCCTTTTCTTTCTACTTCACCAGTGGTACTTTGTTGTTTTTATTTGTTATCTTGCACTCATACATGATATATGACAACCATTTTGGTAAGATCAGATTCAAATATATTTAGTTGTAAAAACAAACTGACTTTTGTTTGTTAAAGAAAATAATTTAAACTGTATTACTGATGATAGGTAGTGGTAGGTATAATTGTAGAGAACAAAATTTGTGTAACTAACAAACAGATGAAATTCATTAAATTCAAAACAAGAACTTGAAAATTTTCAAACCATTCTATAATATTTTTTTCCAGCAGAGATATTAATTTTACCTGTTCCCACTTCATTAAACAGTTACAAATTTCTCTTCACTAAGATTTAATTTCATGTGTTATTAAATAGCAGCAGACATTATATTACAAAGCACATTTAATAACTAGTAGTTTGCTTGGTTGAAAATCTAGACTCTTGCTATATTTCATTCCATTTCTATAACTAGTTCATTAGAAATTCTAAAATGATTAATCATACCTTCAATTTAATTGTTGGATTAATACCTTTAATCCAACAGGCTAATTCTGAAAATGAGTTCTATTTTTTCTGTACAACTATAATTCCCTTTATTTAAATGTGTACCTGTAATTGTTCTTTCAATGTTCTTTTTTTTCTGTTTTCAAAATTCTATCCTTTGCTGTCCAGTTCTTCTTTGCAAATGTTAAGTGTAGATTCTTAACCAGCATGCTTGTGTGTAAAACTGTCAACAAAACTATCAACTCTTGATTACATTTCTCTAGTTAAGAAATACTGTAACCATAGTGATATTTACAATCTCTTGAATATGAAAGGTTAATTTATTATTGACGTGTTTTTCTTCATACTAAAGTGAATCAATAAACTGCATCTAGAGATTATATACAAAAGAGGTATTGTCAAATACTTTATGTAAATTTCAGATATGTGATACCCAATAAAATAATTTGTACTATTATGTATAACAAATAAACATGAAAGCAATTAAGTCCCAATTTTCAATTTCAGATTCATATTTAGTATTTTTTCAGTAATTATAGCAATTTGCAGTGTCAAGAAATTATTTGCAAGAACTAGAATTTAGTATTATGTTTCATAAAAAAAGAACTAACAATGAATGAAAAGAACTATATGATCAAAGAAATTAACAAAGGAAAGTCTTCGCTTCAAATTTCTAAGGATTTGAAAAGGGATCATCAAACAATCAAGAAAATATGATTCAGGAATTTAACAAAGCGAAATCTATCACATATCCATAGAGAATTAATAAGAAACCCAAATACGTCAAGTGTGTTCATATTTGAGGCCATTGGACCTCCTATGGTGTTAAGGGAAACAAGGTGTAAAGCATTAAGGAAGTTTGCTGATTTATAAAATCAAATAAAGAAATACATTTTAACAAAAAAACATAAGGAAAGAAGATTGCAGTGGGCAAAAAATACATGAAAACTGATTTCAGTAAAGTGCTTTTTACAGACAAATCAAAGATCACCCTCGATGGGCCCAATGGATGGGCTCGAGGATAGGTTTGCAAGCAACATGACTCAAGAAAATTTTTTAAATGCCAACAAAGCGGTGGTGGGATCATGATATGGGCTGGGATTATTGGTTATGAGCTCATGGGTACATTTAAAGTGAAAGATGGGGTTAAAATGAATTCCAAAAGTTACTGAGATTTTCTAGAGCAATATTTCTTTGAATGGCTTGATAACCTGTCTCTAGCCAAGCGTAGATCTATGATCTTTATGCAAGACAACGCACCAAGTCATGCATCAAAGTTTACTAAATCCTAGTTGAAAGAAAAGGGATTTGTTGAAGATTCTCTTTTAGACTGACCTTCAAATAGCTGTGGCTTGAATCCCATTGAGAACCTATGGAGCATCCTCAAGAGAGATATTTATTCTAATGGAAGGCAATTCAACAGCAAGTGTGACCTCTGGGAGGCAAACAACTTACCAGCTGCTAAAATTGCAAATCTAACATCAGATGTCAACAATAAGCTGCTAAAAATTATTGAAAAGAAAGGAGCGTTTGTGCAATAAATTTTAGGAGGTTCTTATTATATTTTGTTAATATATTTTTTATTTTTAAAATAAAATGTTTTTTTTATATTTTTCCTTTAAGAAATTGATGAATTTGTTCTAAAATCTTTTCATATTATTTTTTTACATTAGTTTTACAAGGTAAATGTAATGTAAAAGTATCAAAATAAATTGTTGCAAATAAACTACTGACAGTAAAATTAGTCTGTTTTGTAAAATTTTTTCCAACCAAAAACAATAGTTTTCTCTATCACTATATATCTAAGTTAATAATATTGAGCAGAATCCAAACGACATCATAATAGAACTTTTAACATTAATGATGCAAACCTTTATACCAATTCATAACTTGCATATAATCTCTAGACGCAGTTTATAATTTCTTTCTTTAAGTTATACAAAATATCCTTTTACATCTTTAGGCTATACAAAATATTCTTTTACAGTATTCTGAAGCTATTTAACTCAAATTATGCCAGACAACTTTATCATGTTGTTCAATATGAAATTTCCAATTTATTTGAACAAAATAAATTGAGAAAATGGTATAGTGAAATAAAGTCTTTATCTTCAATTAATTCAGCAAACATAATGTTATTATTTCATTACCATGCACTAAAATTATACACTTTTCTATTTCAAGCTGAAAACTCTTGAGTTTTAAATAAATTATTTTAAGCTGGTCCTCATATCATTGCTTTTCTTTTATCATATCAATAGAATTACAATTATTGGTTTAACCTTTCTCTTGTTGCTGGTTTCTAAGAAAAATAGTTGGTCAGGTCTACAGCTAACCTGCTTAAGGTCAAAGTACTAGCACAGCAAGGATAATTGAAGATAGTCTTGCACTTCAGCTCTGAACTTGGCCTCAATATCTTCAACTGGTATTTTAGTTGGATCTTAACTTTTCTTTCGGGGTCAAGTATATGAGCAGCTCTCTCTTCATGGTGGTGAATTTTGGCATACCAACTTGGAGTTATGTTGATTTATATAGGGGGAAGGAGATTTCCCTATCTAATAGGGTTTAATCACAGTGATATACAAGCTCAAATTCCTGTCAAATTTGTTTCATCCACTTATGCACTTTTCCTTTGGGAAAGATATTAATCTATCTCTTCTCTCACCAGCTATGGATTGAATAGAAGGACAGATTGGGTTCTATAGCCTTGGTTGACAACCAGTCTACTGCAGAAAGTAATGGCAACCTACTCTGAGAAAATCTTCTACCTAGTCAATCATATCTCTTTCAAGACATGATTGCCCAAGCATGTATCATGTATGACAACTGATTGATATGTCAAGCACTTAAATGACCCTTACTTTACTTAACACAATTTTGGCCAACAGTAACCTTATCACTGGAGACTGACAACTTTTATCAACAATCAACACTAATTTTAGACAAATTTTGGTTACCTTAGCATTTATTTCTTTTCAAAATTAGGTAAAAAACAGTATATATTCATACATCCTTTAATATAGTCAAAAATATTGTATTTTTTGACTGGACCTGTTATCTTTCCTTAATAAATTTCACTTTCTAAATGAAGGTTGTGATCATTTGTCAATCTTTGATACTCCAATATTTTCCCTACAGCTTTTGTGTTATGCATTTGTTGAACTGTTTTCTCTTGTTAACCACTCAATTCTAAATTATTCTAGTCAATTGCTTGGAGTTTTCTGCAATTCTCTGATGTTTTGGACCATTATTAATTAGCAGAATGAAAAGGGTTTTACTGAATACTAATATATTAATTAAAAATATGAATTTCCACATTAAAAACATAGTAAAACTATAGGTACCTCCAAGAATTTTATAAAAAAAATGGTCATAACATGAAGAAAGGCCCAAAATATGATAAATGCTAAGATTTATCATCAAAATGTTTGTTATTAAGAGGAAAGAACAAAGTATTTCTTATTACTTTATTAATTTTTTTAATTGTTTCTAGCATGTTCAAAATTTTGGTTAATACATTGTTTTGGAAATTCTGGTTTATCAAGGCTTTTAAGTTTGAGAACATTCATGAATATTCAACATCAGGTTGTTGAAAGGTCAGTCAAAATATGTGGAGGACACAAAGTGCCATAATTTAAAGTCTGATGAACATTCTCAAATTTAAAAACCTTCATAAATCATTGGCATCCTTGCTCTTGTCTATAAACATGTGCGACAAAATAAATTCTTCATTTCATAGGACAAAATGTATTGGCTAAGAATAGTTTTTTCTCTTCTATTTTTATTAATTTTGTTCCTTAACAAATTCACTCTATCTGAAAATAATTTTGCTTATTTTGTGTATGTCTGTATCTATTCTACTGTTGTATATATTTTTTCCTTTAAATTTTTGTGTGTGTGCATGACTTGGTGCATGTTTCTTAATTTTGTGACACTTTCTGCATTGTTTAACAGTATACACCTCAACCCTTCACCTAACCTTATTTCCTCTCTGTGCAATTCTTTTTTTTTTTTGGAGCTAAATGTAACATTTGATTTTTTTCAGTTTGACAAAGCAGTGTGTAATTTTTACAACTGCCAAAATAAATTCTGGATTTATAACCATTTCATTATGTGTTGAGTGTTCCTCTTAGTATTTCATATTGCTTTGGATAATATCTCTATTTTTATCTGTTTAATATTGTATATTAGTTAGATAAAATTATTTTGATTATCCTATTTTGATGGGTTTGTCATTTTTTCCTATATTGTTCCTTATTAATTTGAGCTCTCTTCGGATTACTCCCTTTTAGAAACTCCACTGATATGGATTTTACAATACAAATGGAAAAAATTTCCCCTGAATATTCTCAGAAAAACATTCTTTACCCATTTCTGAATTTATTTACAAAATTCCTCATGGAGAAAATTATTGATTTTTTGGTGAGACTGTATTAGAAGGCCCATGTCCATTTGAATTTGTCCTTTACTCCTTTACTCATTGCAATCTTAAGGAAAACTTTAATCTAAAACCTCAAAAGACACCTCCAAGATGTAAACTATTACATCCTTTTAAAGCTGATTTGATGGAATTAATAAAAAAATCGATTTTAAAAGATCTTTAAGGTGGATTGAGATATGGATAAAATTTAAAAAATACATCATTTATGGATCATGACTGATAAGTCAAACAAATGTTTATAAAATTGATCCTTTCTGTTATTGGAAACTCATTATTAAAAATCTTAAAGGCAATTATAAAATCGATAAAAATCAAGGAACTGCCTTGAAAATTAATCTAGATACTGCTGAGTTTGCTAGTAAATTTAACATTAAAGATAGAATGGGTAAAATCCAACTTAAAAATGTTTATATACTTTTAAAGAACCATAAACCTAAGTTTGATAATAAACTTCAAACTAGGTTAATTAATCACTCCAAAACTGAATTAGGGCTTATTTAAGCCAATGAAATAAAGTGATTTTTAAATGTTGTCACATTAATAGATTCAAATTACTGGTTTTGTGGGATTAAAATATTTTTTCTTACTAATAATTTTCTAGTAAATTCAGTTGTTCTTTCTCTATTGTGAATTTTATATTTTATTTTGATTTTATTTTTTTAATTATTATTATTATTGTTATTTTTATCTATATTTTTTATTAGCATTTTTTATTCTTTGTTTATATTTAAAACTTTAAGTTTTCTTGTGATGTTAACCACTTGTTAATTTTTGTTTTTACTATATTGGCTCTTTTGTTTTTCTTTTTTAGTTTTCCTTTTTGCCTTGTATTTAAAAAAAATTATCTTTATAATGATTTTTTGTTTTTATGATCATTTTGTGAATCTCTTTTCTTATTTTTGTATAATATTTTTTCTTGTGAATCTTTAATTATTATTTTTTTTTTAATTGTTAAAGGATTTTGTGATAGCAAATTATTTATGACAGTAGTATATTATTTGTCCACTCTTTTCTTTATTTCTTTTTACAATTTTTAATTCTCTTCTTTAGTTGGATTATTTTTATTTTGTGTTATTACTTTGTGCTTATATGGCCTCTCATAATTATATGTCTGTGTGCTTATTTGTGTATGCCTATATCTATTCTCCTGTTTTGTGTTTGTATATATGTTTTTCCTTTAAAATGTTTTGTGTATATATGTGATTTGGTATGTTTCTTAATTTTGAGTGTATTGTGTGTATGTGATGTGTGTGATTTGGTGTATGTGTTCTTAATTTTGTGATACTTCCTGTATTGTTACTGCAATGTTTAACTGTATACACCTCTACCCTTCACCTAACTTTATTTCCTCTCTATGCAATTTTTTTTTTAATATTCTGAGTTAAATGTAACATTTGATTTTTCAGTTTGACAAAGCAGTATGTAATTTTTACAACTGCCAAAAAAAATTCTGGATTTATAACTGTTTAATTATGTGTTGAGTTTTCCTCTTAGTACTTCATATTGTTCTGGATAATATCCACTGAGCTCTCTATTTTTATCTATTTAATTAGATAAAATTTTCTGGATCATCCTGTTTTTACAAGTCTGTCATCTTTTCCTATATATATATATATATATATATATATATATATATATATATATAGTATGTCTCGGAAAGGAATATATATCAATATGAGGTTGTTAAGTGTTTAAGGCAAATGTAATCGGGTAGAACAATCTAGTCCTTAGACGTAATCATCATATTTGTCGTATGCAGTGTCCTGAGACGTAGGCGTAGTCAATGGTGGCAGACCAATAGACCTCTGGTGGAAAGACTGGTAGATCTCACTCACTCAATCGACGTCCTTGCCTTTGTCTATATTTATGGCTGACACCAGCCAATCACATTCCAGTGAGAGGGAAACAAGGTGTATCCAGATTCATTACATCAATATATATATAGATAAGACAACCACACATCACACCTTGCTTACATCGCAACACTCTTTGTCTACATCATAACATTCACTAGTTCTATGAAACACTGACTAATTTTCTCTACCTACCCTGATGATGACTTAAGAAAATCAAAAGCTTGGACCATATTTCTTGAACTGTTCTTCCAAAATTAACTTTCAACAATTTCTAACAAGATTTCATCCTTGTCTGAGAAGGATTATTTGTAATTGGAAAAAGTCAATCAATGAAATTAATTGATATAAAATATCTGTTGTTTTTAATAATATTTACCTTAAATGTATTTGTTACCTAAATGCACAGAAAATATAAAAGAAATATACGAACTCTTAGAAATACTAAATTAATTTCATTCTCTATTGAAGCCTAACCTGGTGGATATTTCACTTTTCTGTCTATCATCAGCTTGGGCATTCAAGTTACAGCAGGATTCACTTTTATATCTGTTTCCATTGACCATTGACAATAAACCAACAAAGAGACAAAAAAGTAACTTTATATAATAAGATATATTAAAACTAGTCTATATAAGAGGGAATCAATAAATTACTGTAGCCTAGCATAGTTATTAGCTGAATTATAAGCTGAAATTTTCACAGTAATCTTTGATTTACATGACTGAGGTAGATTATGTTAAAAATATATATTTGTTATGCTTCTGTTTTTCATCATTAGATTATGACCTCATTGACCAAATTATAATTGCTTCCTAGAAATGATACAAGAAAAAAAATGCTTTCAGTAAATGAATACTGAGATCTACATCATATATCACATGAATATTAAACTTATCTGTTAACAAAATGAAAGTTGATAAATTGCAAAACAATAGTTTTCTGTTTATGTCCTAAATTAAGCTGCTTAAAAAAGATGTAAAAGAAAACTTTCTCTAACCAGTTTATCAATAATAATAACAGTATTTAATAATCATTTCATTTTGATTCTATACAGCACAGGGCTTTTAACACGGGACCCCATATATATGTGAAAGAAAGACAAAAATTGTCTAGTTCTATCAGTTTTGCCATTCAGCATCCCACAGGCATCAAGAAATACCACTGACATTGCAATCGGAAAATACAGCATAAGAGGAGGAGGACAGTTTTCTGGAATGAAAATGAAATATTTCATATTGTATGAGTTTGCAATATGTAATAAAACCCATCTTGTTCTATTTTGTAAACATATCAGTAACAAACAAAAAGAACATTTAGATAAACATGGCAGTTTAATAAAATAACATTTTATAAACATCACAATAAACTCTATCCATTCTTTTTTGCAAAAGCATGTTCTCAGATAAAATTGTGAATTTAAATGATACCTTATCTGCTAAACAGAATTATAATTTTTTTGTATTTTTTAACAGCATGAAAGTGTTATACAAAAAACATATTTAGGATGAACATGTGAATAGTCTGGAGTTCACAATGAGTGAGTTTATCCTGCCTTCCTTGGGAAATAAGAGAACCAGAGCATGTGGAGACAAGCTCTGGTTTAAATACAAACATGTCAGTCTGTTTATCTGTGGCTGTATTATTTGTCATATGCTCAAAAGTAGCATGTCACAGTAATTTTAGTCACTTTTTAAGCATATACATTTTTCTTTAATCATTAAATATTCTATTTCATTTGCTGGCTTTAGTGATGAATATCATGATTTTTGTAGTTTTTAACTGACTTAATTGTTTTCAAATATCAGTAATTTTGTAAATCAGTCTCGCAAGAGGCCATGTTTATTTGGGATCTTTGTTGCTCTTAGTGTTAATATTTTTGAAAGGCAAAGCTTCTTGTTGTTAGAGAAATTTATTAAAACTAATTAAAAATGTTTTGTATAGAAAGAATATAGTTTTCATATTTCACTTTATGAAAATTGATATATGAAAAAAGAAGAATAATAAATATCACTTAACAACACTTGTAAATTTTTACATGTTTCTACAAAAAGAACAAATATTTTTAAAATTAATAACCAACCACAACCAAAGAAAATATAAAGCCTCCTTTATTCCTAAATTAATATTTAATACTTTGATTTATTTTATTTGTTTTAGATATCTATGTATTTTTATTATTTTATGTGTGTGTGTGTGTGTTTCTTTCTTTCTTTCTTTCTTTTTTAAATGGATACCTATATTTGAGTGGACACTCCATTTATTTTTTAAAGAGTATTTTTATTTGGCTGGTAACACCCTTTGCAGCCAAGTCTAATAAAGAAAATGCATGTTTGAATCCAGCCAGAGGACACTTCTTTTCTTTGATAAGATTTCCCAAATATTCAGACTGGTAGATGAAAATAAATATAGTTTTGATTGGAATATAAAATTTTACAATTTTAAAATTTTTCAGCTATTATTGAGCAATCAACACATTTGTAAACAAAAGTTAATTCTCGGTTTTATAAATTTTGCAAAACTAAAATAAACATCTCTGACACATTATTTTTGGAAAATTAAAAAATTAATCTGATTTATACGAGTATTACTTGTTTATAGCATGAAATTTAAAATAAAAGTATTTCTTAATCATCAAGGTGCAAATTGAGCAAGGTGCGAATGATGGATGAAAGCCAGATGTCAAATGACAGCTAAGTAAGGTTGACCAGAATTGACATAATTGCCCAATTTCTTTCCAGTAAGGGAAAGAAATATATGACCTTTTAATATGATGCAGAAAATACCATACTTAAAAAAACTTTCTATACACAAAAAAAAGATTTAAAAATTATTCTAGAAATCTATTGGTTCAATGATTTGTATTAAACTTTTCAATATTCATTTAGTAAATATAGTCTTAACTTAATAGCCTAACCACAACAAGGCTTTGTAGAATTTTTTTAAATTTTTAAATTATATAAATTCATAATTAAAAAAAAAAACAAAAACAATTCTTGTAAAGATTCATTATTCATTGATTTTTTCTTTAAAATATGTCTTTAACACACACACACACACACACACACACACACACACACACACACATATATATATATATATATATATATATATATATATATAGTCATTCGCAGACAGATCTGTTTCACTGTATTACAGCTCATCAGTACAGTTAGACATCCAATTGCTTTTAGCCAGGATTGAAACCCGACCGAATTGTCATCAGTCGGTGAATCTACCTCTGAACTATGGTGGCTTGGTAAAAGAAGGCAGACTTTTAGTGTGTGATATATCATGTAAACATATGCCAGTAGCTATATATATATTTAAAAGCAATAAAAGCTCATCTAAATAAATAATGTCATAGTTTTATTGTATTTTTATTTTACTATTTGGAGCAGATTTTCAGAAAGAAGGCCAACAGTTTGAAAAAAATAATAGATGATTTACATTTCCAAAGAGTACTGCATTTAACTAAAAAATTTTCAAAACAATTTTAATTTCTTAAAATTTCAGGAATAACATGGGTAACATGTAAAAAAAAAAAAATTACCAAGATTTTCTAAAAATAATAATTTCAAAACTAATTTCATTCATTTGTGAACAAATGACAAGTTCTGCTGTAAAAGGAAATTAACATCTCCATAAAGTTTGTCAGCTGAGAGAAGTATGAAATCATGTAAGATCTCCAAGCAAATGTCTGTGTTGACTTTGGACTTGATAAAACATTGTGAACTCGAACCAGCTGTTGACATGGCACCTCAAATCATCACTGACTCTGAAAATTTCACACTGGATTTCAAGCAGTTTAGAGTCTATGCTTTTCCACTTTTCCTTCAGAATTTTGGACCTTGATTTTAAAATGAAATGCAAAATTTATGTTCATCTCAAGAGAGAACTTTAGACCATTAAGCAGCAGTCAAGTTCTTTTTCTCTTTAGCCCAGGTAAAATGTGTCTGATGTTATCTCTGGTTCAGGAGTGGCTTGATACTAGGAATACAATACCTGTAACCCATATTTTGGAGACATCTGTACCTCATGTCTCTTCAAGCACTGACTTCAACCTTTGTCCACTCATTGTGAAGCTTCTACAAGTTCTTGAAATGACTTTGCTTGATAACTCTCTCAAGACTATAGTCACCTTACTTGTTTGTGTACCTTTTCCTACCACTCTTTAAAGTCAACTTTCCATGAATACAGCCCTCTGCAAACAGTCAGCCTGACAAACTTTATGGAGATGTTAATTTCCTTTTACAGCAGAACTTGTCATTTGTCCACTGTGCCAAAACTACTAGTAAAGTAGCTCGTTTCCTGACTATGGTATTACTGTGCTTGATTGGCTGACTATGGTATTACTGTATTTGATTTGACCTGAACTATATAGAAGATGAGATATCACATCCAACAATACAAATGAGCTCAAGGTCACTATAAAAACTATTAGAGCTTCCATAACACCTCAACATTCTACTTGCTGATTCCATGCCATGATGCACTGATGTGGTAATTCATGCAAAAGAAACCTCAATCAAGTATTGAGTGCATGAATGAACAGAGATTTGCAAAGTTGGATATTTCTTTATTATAAATCCATTTTTTATTAATTTTATGTAATATTCTAATATTTTGAGATAGTGGATTTTTGATTTTCATGTGCTGTAATCATCAAAATTAAAATGAATAAAATAATTTTTTAAAATAATTACATATAAATATAATGATAGAGGCAATGCAACTATAGTGAAGGCCAAAACAGAATACATAAAAAAACTGAAAGATCTCATTAGAAGTGGTAGTTATAGCAAGGTAAAGAAAGACAGCTGTCACAGATCCTAATCATGAAAAAGGATCAATTCCAGTCTAAGACATATAGGCAGTTATCTGAATGCTTCAGCAAACTACATCATATGCATGGCCTACTTAAGATTCACAAAGACAGTATTCTGTTCAGGTTGATTGTTAGGAGCTCTGGCTCTATCTGAGTCACTTTCTTGTGGATATAATTGATAGGAAAGTTGTCATCATATGTCTGAAACTTCACTCATTTCATAGAACTAATCAAAGATGCTCCTATCTAATGCAACCAGATGGTGAGCCTGGATGTAGTGAGTCTGTTCACCAAGATACTCATTGTGGATGGTAGTCAGGAACAGACTGGCCTTGAAATCATTCCTAAGATAACGTGCCAGTATACCACTAGATAACCTGATGGTGATGCTGACACAAACAACACTTCAGAATGGAAACAGACATATATCGGCAGGATGAAGGCTTAGCAACTGGGTCGCTATTATCACTATAATTGGCTAACATTTACTTGGGATACTTTGAAGAGATGGCATTAAAATCCACAGCACTAAAGGCAACTCTATGGCTGAGATACGTTGATGACAGCTTCATACAGTGGCCACACCAGGAAGACAGCCAAACGTTAATGAACCAAGTGAACTAAATAAGATCATTGATGCAGTTTACAATTGAAAAAGAGAACGACAACAAACTAGCATTCCTGGATGTACTAATATCTTGAACAGAGAGAGTGTTCAAGACAGCCATATGCTGCAAGCCAACATTCACCAAACAACATCTCAACTTCAACTTCCACCACCCATACAGTGTAAAGAAAGGGATTGTCTGCTGCCTGCAACATCAAGCAACAGTCATAAGCGGAGACACAGAGATATATGAACAGGAAATGGTTGGTATAAGCAGTACCCTACAACATAACAACTACTCAAAGTACATGATAACAGCTCCAATGGAAGGGAGGGTGCATGAGGATAACACCTCTCAGAAAACAGTCTCAATCTTATGTGAAGGGGTTATCATAAAAAATACAAAGGACCTGTGGTCCATATAACATAAAGATACCCTTGAAAAGTGGTTCTACACTTCTCAAATACCTCTCCCAAGTAAGACCTCCAACAGAGGAGAACATTACTAAGGACAGTGTGTATGTCATTCCATGTAGTTGTGGAAAAAAATATAAAGGAAAAATGGACCACCTCCTTAAGGTAAGGCTGCAAGAACATCGCAAGCAAGGTAGAAAAAAAATCAGGCATAACTGACCACATATGGAGGGAGAATGGGGATTACCGTCCCCTATGTGATGAAGTTGAAATAATTGATAGAAAACACCATTGGAAACTAAAAAACGCTTAAGGAATCAGCATATATGTTAAGCCACAAAAATTTCTTAAGCCACCCAAGCATAGGACTGTATACAATATGGGAACCAGTAATACAGTGTTAGAGAACATCATCAGTATGAAAGATTGCAATATGAGCTCTGGTAAATAAATGATATAGAAAAGCATTAGCATCAAAGATTGCAATATGAGCTGTGGTGAAAAAATTATTACTGAGACATTAGGTTTATAAGTCCCAAGAACACATAGCCCATGGATATAGTTGTTAGTTAGTTCTAGTGACTTGACCCAAAGAGATGTGAGTTCAATACCAGGCTACAGCTGTGGTGAACAAATAACTTAAGTTAAAGGGTGATAACTAAATGGCTACTGAAACTGGCATCGCATATGTAATAAGAATGATCGAAATAAAGGGTTCAGTTCAAAATTCCTGGCACTTAAAGAAGGCTGGAGTATACAACAGCCAAAACATCGGAAACATGGCAATAAAGATGAGGTTAACAGTTCAAATAATGTAAATACTACCTCATCTCAGAAGTACAAATAATAAATATAATGAATTCATGAAAGTTTCTTTTTTAATTAAATCATAGAATAAAAAATGAACTTTTACACAATATTTTAATTTTTTCAATGTTTAGAATGTCAAAGAGCTCATATGAACATATAAAATAATAATTTATTCAGGTTCATGGTTTCTTCTATTAATAAAATGTTTCTATGATTTGTATCTTTTACATTCTAAATAACATTTAAATTATGCTAAATAAAATTATAATTAAAATTGTTTAAACAGACACTTCAAAACTATTTTAATACAGATAGATGTCATAAGGTGAAATTCATGTTGTATTTTCTTATATAAATATAAGTATATTGTGAAAATTTTACTAATATCAGTGGAATTATGCCAATTTTATTGTGAAAACATTGTCAGATTTTATTATGCTAATCAGAGTAGAAGAGAAATCTAGCAGAAAAAACATATATGAAATTTTTTTTTAAATATTAATAACTCAGTCATGTCATTTTCTTGGAACTATCATTTTATGATCTTGCTTTCAGAAATATAAACCAATAGGCTAGTGGATAAAAGCACTGGTTCTTGAATTTGGTGACATTGTGAGTTCAATCCCTGGGATGGGCAGTGTGTATATTGAACTCAAAGGAGACAGAGCAGTATAACTGAGCAGTATTAAAAATAAAAAAATAGACATAGATATGGGCAGTGAAATGAAAACAGTCTACCCCTGCAGATTAAATAAAGGGTTCAGTTCTGAATTCTGTGTATGTATGTTAACTGGAATGATAAATATACCTAATGAAGGCTGGAGAGTACAATAGCTGAAATGTGATAACAACAACAAATATGGAAACAATCATCCAAATGTAAATAGTGTAAATCAAGTTTGACAGAGTAATCAATAAATATTTACAAGACTGGATGAAATAAAAATTGCTAATTGAAAAGTTATTATTGTACTTAATAATTTTAAACTATAAAGATAGATTTTATGAAAATTTATATGTATAAATATGATAAATCTATAAAAATTGCCCTTTTATTTAAAAATAACAAATTCTGACATGCAGTAAAATTTTAATCTTAATAGCATTTGAGTTAGGTTTCACTAACCAGAATAATGACTACTTTAATCTTAGATCATAGAAATTGATTGTTTATTTTCCTTTGAAAATGTTGATCTGAATAGCATCTGAGTCAGGTTTCACTGACCAGAATAATGACTGTACTTTAATCTTAGATTATAGAAATTAATGGTTTATTCACCCTTAAAAATTAGAAACAATATTAAAGAAAAAATAAGAAAATGTTTACTTAGAGTGTTTTTCATAAAAGACATTTTCCTGGTAAAAGCTATCAATCTTCATTAAGATACAAGTTTTTAACACTTAGCTAATTATTTACTTGTGTTCATTTATTAACTACTTTTAATATTTCATATATTCTATCTACTTTTGTTTGTATATGTATAAAGATAGATAAATATAAAAATGTAGAAAATTTTTTACACAAATTTAAAGGACAATTTCAGAATTTAAAATTGTTTCAAAGAGTACAAGAACCTCTGACAGTTCCTTTTTTTTATCAATCTTCATAGCTTACAAGTGATAGGGCAGAGAGAGGTAGATTAATGCTTTTCCCATGAGCATTAATCCAAAGTTAATACAATTAGCTTCAGCAAAATTCTCTTTCCACACTGATAAATGTTATTTTTCTTTGTGCCTTCAGTTTATCAACACAAAGAAATCTGAAGGCAAGAAAATGTTACAAATGGACAAATTATGACGTATATTTTCAATCAATTTTAAATTAGAACTTACAAATTTTATGAAAAGATATTTTAGGCTACTTTAATCAATCATAATTATTTAAAATTCTATAATAATCATTGATATGTTAAACAAGAATCACATTAAAAATGAATTCTTTAAAAAAAATTATCATATGCTTTGTTATTATATGCTTTGTTATTCAGACCAGCACATTATTTTTAGTTGTTATATTTTCACTATTTGGGCCCTTCTGCTCTTTTGGCACTCTTTAGGTGTCTGTTTTTATATATGGTAATGTTCTTGGCAATTTGAGTTGAACCCTTTATTTACCAATATCTTTCCATGCTTAACAGATATTTCATATCTGCTAATACTCACCAGTCTCATTTATCTGTTTCTTTCATTGAATGAGACGCATGGATTGAATTTGCACATGCCAGATATGTTTTAACTAACATCTATTAGGTTATGCATCTCTTGGATAATCTAGAGTTGAAATTTTAAATTATGTAAGGTACTCTGGTGTTGGGAAGAATTGTGTGAAATTACTGACTAAGGTATTGCATTTTTTTTTAATTATATTTAAATTCAAGTAGATCTGGTTGTGCTGAAAAGTTGCATATTCTTGTTTAGTGGAAGAAATAGTTAAGCAACAGTGAATAATAAAACTGGTGTTGTTTATCAGATTAACTGATATGAGTTCTTTCCTAACTATGGAAAGCAGAATGAGAACAATCTAACCTAGGAGTGTTCAACATATTTTCTTGGATAGGGGGGCCCACTTTAAAAAAATTAACTGATAAAGGGGGTCAGTCATCTTCAAAATTATGACTCTTTTAGATAGAACATATATTTTTTTAATGTATAAAGACAACAATTTGTACAGATGGATTTTCACATTTGTCTTAAATAAATAAGCATGAGAATACATAATTTTATTAATGTGATATTTTTTATCTTTGCACAACTTTTTAATGTCAGCTTTTACAGATGCAACACGTAGCTGACTCGCCAAATTATCATCAGTAAGTTGACTTTGGCATTTAGCCTTTATAAGCTTCATCCTTGAAAAAAACTGTTCACAGCAGTATATGCTTCCAAAAGAGAGATCATTTTAATGGCATCTTGTGTCAAAATTTGTAAATTTTCCACCTACATACTTTAAATAAAATGTCACCAAATCATTCTCACTGTATGGTCTCTTCAAGTCCATATCTGACTGCAAATCAATATGTTCTATTTGATAACAGTCAGCAGCCTTCAGCTGCTGTTTCAAATGGTTCCGCAAATAATTTGAACTCCTTTACATCTTTTCTAAAATTCATGAAGCTGTTGGCAAATTCTTCTCTCAGTTTTTGAATACTTGCAACTTATTTTGTAAAAGTGAGATCAGGGATCACAGCTTTTCTTATTTCCAGACAAAGAAAAATGGACACATGCTATTTATTCAATCATAATTGAAAATAAACCAATTTCTTTTCAAATGATCAAATATGTTCAAATAATTTGTTCACCAATTGACCTTTACTCTGTACCTTTACATCAAAATCAGATGGGTGTTGAAAGATATCAGTCAAGTAACCAATCTCATTCAACCAACTCCTCAGCCTTACCCTATCTTCTGACCTCAAGTGGAATCATTACATTGAATCAATAGCTAAATCCACTGCTAGGAAAGTTGGGTCACTGTGGTGGGCCAGAATGTTTTTTCTGCCTGAATCCATCTTGCACATATACAAATCAACCATTCGACTGTGCATGGAACACTATTGTCATATCTGGTCAGGCTCCCCTGCTGTTCAACTCAGTGTTCTTGACAGGCTCCAAAGGAGAATCTGTAATGTTATTGGTTTCGACCTGGCAGCTTGACTCCAGCGACTTTCTCACTGGCGGGAAGTGGATTCTCTCTGTCTCTTCTACAAGTAATTTTATAGCTTCTGCTCTAACAAACTTAGGTCATTGGTGCTCCCTCCACAAGAATTTACTTGTGCAACCAGACTGGCAATATGGTCCCACTCTTTTACAGTTAAATCAACCAAATGCAGGTGACAATTCTACTCCAGCAGCTTCTTTTCTTGCACTTCTCGCCTGTGGAATTCCCTTCCATATACTTGCTTTCCTGATGGCTACAACCTCCAGGAATTTAAATGCAATGTCAATTCCCATCTCTGATCCACTTGACTCCAGTCCTTTCATCACCCTATGTATCTAAAACTTTAACTATATTATGCATTCCATGAATGTTTATATCTTATCTCAAAGATTTCAGAATTTCTTCAAAGTGACAGCTCAAATTAGCTAACACACAGTAGAGAAATACACAACATCAGGACAATCATCAATTTTGTTTAAAAAACCTTAAACTGGCAATAATTCAATCCCCAAGAGCAAACATAATTCACACATCAGACTACATTTTTCATAACATCAGCGATGCCCAACACTTTTGAGCACAGATTTTCCTGATGGATAATGCAGTGATTCACTACAATCGCATGAGAACCATGAGCATCCAGAAGTCTCCTAGTGAATCCATTCTTTTTGCCAGTCATTAATGGTGCCCCATCTGTTGTACGTCCACACAAATTTGAAGAATTGAACTGAAACTTCTCAATAAACCTAATCACCACATTACTAATATTCTGTCGGGTAGTTGTTGAAGATATACTTGAAATATACAGAGATTCTTCAACGATTTCATTGTCCATCGCACCTCTAATAAACACAACCAATAGAACCTTGTCACTCACAACAATACTCTTATCCAATGCTAAACTAAATGCTGCACACCTACTTATCCTGTTTTTTAAGGTTTCTTCAATATTGTATGAAATATCAGTAATCCTACAAGCTAGAGTAAAGTGAGAGAGGCTGGTTTGCTGCACTAAATGCTTTTTTCGAGACATGCATACTCTGTGAATATTTCCACACAATTTTTCAAATATTCTCCATCACTGAAAACTTTTCCTTTTTCAGCAATCAATTCACATACTTGGAAACTCAATTTTGTAATGATTTCTGAGTCTCTCTTATAATAAGTGAATACTCATTGTTGCTTTTTAATAGATTTTTTCATCAGTCCATTTTTGTCAACTCATGATTTACCAATGGTTGCAGCCTATTGTGCAGAAGGTTGCATCACCTAGTGATGCATTATGTAGTACCCCTTCATCACTACTGTTGTGCATTGGCAGATAAGGCAGACAATGCTTTTGTTATTTTGCACAACAAAGTATTTGTGAGTTCATTCATTGTTAAAAATGATTCCTTCAACATTTATGTTTCTTAGCAGCAGACATTTTTACCTATAAAAATATTAAATTCTTAAGATCTGATATGGTAAGTAGGTAATCAGTAAACTGGTACATACAATCAGTCAGTCAAGTGCCATGCGTGATACAAAAGGGACATGACTGACTGGGCAGAAGATTATCCTACAGTAGGTTGCCATTGCTTTCTGCAGTAGACTGGCTGCCGACCAAGGCTATAGAACTCAATCTGTCTTGTTATTTAACCCATAACTGTAAGGAATAGGTGGATTAATACCTTTCCCAAGGGTATTTGCACGTAAGTGAATGCAATGAATTCAGCTGGAATTCAAACTCGACACCCCGATTTCTCATTCCGAGCCAATATCCAATGAACCACAACGCACATCCTAGGTACATACAATACTCCTTTTAAATTTACAGACAAAGAATCTTAGTAACTGGGCCTTATTGCTTAATGGTATGGTACCTGATTTGATATGATAGCTATTTATTCTTATTTAAAGAATTCTACCACCTTACAAGTGGCTTTTAACCTGACCTATATTTTTTTTCAGTATTTATCAATCATGTGTTGCTACAAATAATGGCTTATATTTACTCATTACCTCACCCTAATAGTTGGTAAAAACTGGGCTACCAATAGAAAATTTTGTACCACTCAAATCAGGTATTATGTCCATGGCTGGTCACACTGAAGCCTGTGGAGTGCTTGTTGAACATCTCAGAGCTAACCTATGGATTAAAAACTAGGTTCAGTTTGTAATTGCAAGTAGGTTGCTAAATACAAACACAGATCTCTGAAGAAGAGAGTACAATAGCTGAAATATTGTGTTATGAGTATAAGTCCAAATAGCAGCATATAATCATCTATTAAATGTATAAATAAATGATATATGGGATGATATTCTACAGATCACTGCTCATTTCATAAATAAAATTAGAAAGTACAATCAATGATCTTTTTTAATATTTCATTAATAAACAGTGAAATTTATTTAGTCTACTAAAATTATATTCATTAGGTCTAAATATAAAAATAAATCCAACTAAAAATATTTATAAAGATGATTTTAGAATGTATCAATATTTTATTGATGTTTTGCATCACAACTATAAAAGAAATAAAAATAAAAATTAATATACATATATTTTCTATAGTTTAAAAATCATTTAAAATAATTTTTTGATTAAACTCTGTTCTTAAAATAAATATTAAAAAGAAAAGGAAGTTCTGGAGAACCATGTTTGCCTACATCTTCAAGGGACATGGGATTTTCAAAAATACTAATAGAACCATTATTAATATTGGGGCAATTTTGATAAAAAATTATATTATTAATAGTTATATAATAAGTCCAATTCCTAATCAAAGCATAAAATTCAAAATTTTATATGCATAAATGAAACAGATGAGGAATGTGTAAAAGTTCCTAGTATTCTTTTTTGGAAACTAAAGATATATAATAATATATAATACACAGTTGGAAATCATTTCATTTGTTGGAAAATTTTTGCATACCTCTAAAAATTTATATACATTTGGAATTACCTACATTAAACATATAGCAGACTGGTAGTAAAATTGCTTGAAACTACCAATAAATACTGTCATGAGGAAGAATATACTTTATTTTTTATATAAAGGGCTAAATTATAAAATACAAGAAACTTATAGATAAAATGGCATAAAAAATTTACAGCACTGAGATTAGTCTAAAATACAGACAATATACAACATTAAAAATTTTACTAAAAGAGAATTAGAACTTCAGAATCAAAGAATGTTTATATAAAAAATCAAAGAATCAAATATATATAGAATCAAAGAATGTTTATATATATATATATATATATATATATATATATATATTCAAAATTTATAACATAAATATATTATAACATTATGACAAAGTAGCTATTTTGTTTCAACACTTCTTGTGTTTTGCCAAGTAATGGTGTTGTGAATCAACATCATCATTTGACAAGACACAGGAAGTGTTGAGACAAAATAGCTACTTTGTCAGGATGTTATAACATACTTATGTTATAAATTTTGAATAAATATTATTTGCACTACTCTTTATTGAGCATTCATTTTAAGAATTGTGTTTTTTTAAATATCAAAATTTTGTTTCATCCATTGCAACCCTATACTTGGATATATATATATATATATATATATATATATATATATATACTCAGGTATCATGCAACATTTTAAGCTAACTTTTAGGGAGTAGCATTATACACAATATATAAAATTAGTGTATGTACTGCCAGTACATATATATTGTCAATATCTTTGAGACAAGTCATTAAGATATCCAATATTATTTGTATGCACAATCTCTTCTTTGTTCAGATGCACATGTCTATTTAATGTTGTGTGCATATATATATATATATATATATATATAAAAATATAATTATTTAAACATTTGTCTTTGGTCATAATTTAACTAGACTAGTATACAGTTTTATTAAAAAGTGTTCAATGCAATTATATTGTAGAACTTTTGAATATTTTTAATTCATAAATGAATTATTACACAGTCCAGGTAGAAACTTGGGTTGCATAATAGCTCATTTACAAATTAAATATATATATATATATATATATATATATATATATATATATATATATAAGATCGAAAATACAAGACCTGCCCTTTAAATGGTCAGTGTATGTCTGAAAGCATTACTTATATACCTCGCATTCAATCGGATTACGATGTTCAATTTTATTTAAGATCCACAGAAAATAAGTAGAAATATCATTTTAATAATCATATTTTGTCTTTAGACAATAGTAAATACAGCAAAAGCACTGCTTTATCTATATATACTATTGGCAATTAAAAAGCAACAAGAACCCAATTATTACCTTGAATATTTTTGCTGAAACCAAATCTTACAATGGAAAAGGAGATAGATGTAACCTATATCTTTTAAAAATGTAGCCATCTTAAATCATATAAATAACCCTAACCTACTTAACAAAAATATGCCATAGAAAAAAATACTTACTTAAATACTTAGACCCAAAGTAATTCTGATTCCCCTATGCATTTGTCTCTTTCTTTCTTTCTCAAACCCTTTTGTTTGTTTGTTTCTTTGTTTCTTTCCTTCTTTCTTTTCCCGACAAATATTATTTATTATCAATAATAATTATGAATTACCCCACTTTGAATTCATATCCCTGAATTTTAACAGGTTGTTTTTTAATTTAAATTTTTCATCTTTATGTAATTTTTGTCTATCCATGTTATGCTCTAGATAAATTAAAAAGTAACATTTATAAGATTAGTATATATGGGTCAGGTTTGTGCATGTTGAATGCTAAAGGACTAAATATATACATTTCTCTTTATGGAAATAGATGTGTGTGTATAAGTATATTCATGGGTGAGGAATAAATAAATTTAGTAATGCCATAAATACAAAATAATTAATTTATAAAAATTTCACAATTCCTAAAAATACAAATATTATTTAGAATCTACAACAGTTCAATCATCTACAGAATAATTATAAAGAAACCAGACTAAATAACAAAAAATCAGATTCTTAAGAAGAAGTGAAATCCTTATGTGTTTGTTCCAAGAATTTTTTGGCATATCCTCCCACGCCTTAATATTTATGGATTGCTGGTAGATATTGTGTGAATAGATAATAATCTATGAGCTGCATCAGAATGAAGAGAAAGAATTTAATTGTTTGATAGATTTCATTATCTCCTGAACCAACATGTACATGTGGCATCTGACAATTTCAAGAGACCATAGATCTGCACCCAAAGAATTATACCTCAGTTGCTGATGGTGGCACAGTATCTGTTATGGCTGTACAGGTCCACACAGGAGTGAGTTCATTTGCAATGAATGCATGTGAAGACAATCTCCCTCTTTGTTACTGTGTTGTTTTCTTTCCTTCAAGCACACATCTCCTCAGCCACAAGTCTCTATTTCTCCTCTCCTCAGTGTAAATTGCATCTCCACCGTGAGCGATCATTGGCATTGTTTTCTCACTTCTCAATGTCCATTGCCTTCATGTTTTCTCACTTCTCAATGTCCATTGCCTTCATGTCCCTTTTGCAGAGGTCCTTGAAGTAAAGATGAGGTTGACCTTGGGTCCTACTACTGGTGTCCAGTTCCCTATACAGAAGGACCTTCATAATCCTCCCACCAGTGGACTATTTCTATTTTATTATCACAAGCCTAGCATCAACAATACAGTCACTGCTAAGGCAATTTAGATTATATCAATGAATATTTAATTTCTCAGTCAATATAATCGTTACTTAAAAAATAGGTTTCTAAATTATAAAATAGATTGCTCACATTCCCCTATGTGTATCTATGATAATCATCTATCATCTTAATTTTAGTTTTTTATCACTAAATTCATTTAATGTTTATAATTTTATCTAAGCAACCTTCTTTATGTGAATAAAAAGAAAGATGGTTTTGTTTCAACTTGATTAAATATATGTATTTTATAGCCTTAACAACTTCTTTTCTTATTTGGGGTGCACACTTATTTAATTTTTCTTTGATAAAGCTCCAATGAGAGAGGAATGAGAATCAGTCTACCTTTTCTATTTCTGTTTCCTCTTTTTCTTCATATATATTTTCTTTCTTGAATTTTCATTTATATTGTTTGTACTTTTTTGGTACTTTTTTTCATCATATTTATTTTCCTCTCTTTTAAAATAAATATTTGTTTTTATGCAGTGAATGAATTCCTTGTATTCACTTATGCATAAATACCCTTGTGAAAGGTATTAATCCATCTCTTCCCTCCAGTTATGGGTTAAATAACAGGACAGATTGGGTTCTATAGCCTTGGTCGGCAACTAGTCTACAGCAGAAAGTAATGACAACCTACTGAGGGATAACCTTCAGCCCAGTCAGTCATGTCTCTTTCAAGACATGATCGCCCAAGCATTTATCATGTATGGCACTTAACTGACTGATCTGTTTTACGGCATTACTTAAATCACCAATAAAACTTTTAAATTAATTTAGATTTCCTTAAATCATTTAGTTTAATATTTTCTAAATTGTTATTTGTGTAGTAAGGAATAATGCATCACTTAATGAGAAAAAACATTTTGTCTTTTAATCATTGTTGACTAAAATATTTGTACAGCATACATACTGAGATAACAAAAACTTCTTACTTTAAAAATTCTTGATGAAGACTGCAGGTTTTTTTTAAAATTCATCTTTTCATTGACATCTGTTAATTTAATTTTATTTATTGTTCAACATGTTACAATTATTCTGAAATGCAACAGTTAAAAATAGCTAAGCAGATTTTTTGTTCTAATAAGATTTTTCATATAATTAAAAAAACATGAAAATGATTAGCAAAAGTAAGATGAACTTTTATGAATTAAAAATTGAAAGTAATTTTATGAGAAGTTCAATGAGAAAGTTAAAATTCTGGCTTTAAAGAAATATCAAAATTTGTCATAGTTATTTTTTAAACTTGATTTCTACCTCAAGGGAGAGGCAGATCTGTTGTATGTTATTTTCATTAATTGCATTTCAATAAAAAAACTACTTTCAATTAAAGGAATTCACAGAATTTAGCATGAACATTACTCATATCAGTGGTCAGTTCACTCATTTCTTAATTATATGATCAATAGTTCAGTAACTTTTACAAAGTCAAAAACTCAAATTTACTCTTGCTTAATTAATTTGAAGGAACACTTTTTGTCAAAAAACAAGAAGGAACACTTTATGTCAAAAAACAAGATATCTTTTTATTGGAATACTGAGAAACTTAAACTCAGTCAAATTAAATACTATTTTTAGTTTGAACAAATACATATTACATAAAAATATCTAACCAAAAAGTAAATCATAGTACAAATTATTTTTGTAAAATGCAACTTTACTTTTTGCATGTTTAGTTCTATCATTTTTAATGCTGTTTTAGTTTGTTTTTGTTTTCATATAAAAATATCTTAAAGTTAAAGAAAATATTTAAACACAAATATGAGAATTCTATTTTGTACTTACCAAACAAATATAAATTTTAGTTTTTATTAAAAATGTTTTAAAAAATACAGTTTCTTTAAAAAATAGCTGTATCAAAACATCACCTAGTTCCATCAGGTCTGAACTTCATGGCTAGGACCAACTATGCCACTTACATAGTAGCAAACCACCCACACTCCTTCCATATTCCATTAACAAAAAATGTAAAAACAAAAAAAATATCTAAGATGAACCATGGTGTATGGAACAAACTCCCAAGAGGATGTTTTCCCAATCAATACAATCTTGAGTTGTTCAAGTTTAAGAAACTATTATCTTCCCCTCCTATCCATATAAACTACCCTTTAATGTAACACTCTACCTCAAGTGCTCTCCCACAAGCCTTGTACAGAGTGAACAGTGATGTAAAATATATATATATATATTTTTTTTTTTTTTTAAGATACTTTATTGTCTATTATTCAGCTTTTAAGAATAAAAAAAAAACACTTTATAAAATTTGGTTTTACTTTTATCATTAATAACAAGCCTGCATCATGTAAGTAGATATTTAAACAAAATTATAATTTTTTTAATATGAAATGGTATACAATGTATTTCCTCTTCAAGATCAAATTGACTCAGCTTCTTTTACTTTTCTTTAGAAATACCCTAAACTTTTTAGCCATTCTCACCCAAAATATTAATGCCTTTATTATTAAGATCTGTAAGTCATAGATTGCCAGAAATAATTCCTTTTTTTTGTTTTTATTTTTTAATCATTCCCCTCCCTCAAAGCAAGGCAATAAAATAAGATACAAGGGGTTACTGAGTGTGAAAAAATATGAATAAAACAGAAGATAAGAAGTGACAATGAATTTAAATTTTTCAAGATCAAAGTTGACTGGAAAGCAAGAGGCCATAAGAGATTTTCACAAGTGAAAAGTGTAAGAGAAGAAACTGTTAGCATAGAATTTATGGTTACATCTAGCAATAAACGATGAGACCTAGCTGCCAATCTAGTAATATACTTAAATTCATAAAGTGGAAGTACCAAAGAGGAAAGCTTAATAGAACAATTACCATGAAAATATTTACAGATAAAACATAGTGAAGCTTTGTTATGGTGGTGGGAAGGTGACTGAACCCAAGATGCCAATTCTGATAACATTGATGATACTTCTTTAGATTTTATCAAGAATTTTTAAATACATAACAAAAGTATCAGATCACATTTAGCTGCAATATTCAATGTGTGGACTAATGGTAGACTTATAAATGCTTAAGATAGATTCTGGCAAGAAAAACGTTTTAGCATGACACAGTGAACCAACGTTCTTAGTAGCAGAACTTCCACTTCATGCCAGTGGAAAATATTAGCCTGAGTAGGTGCAATGTATGACATTGGCATGCTGATGGAAACAAAAAAGTTTCATTTTGGAAGCTTTAAATCAACAAGCTATTTCTTGCCCCAGTTAACAATGAAAAGGAAATTATGATTGCAATCTGCTTTTCAGAGAGTAAGTTTTAAATATAATAATTTTAGCAGAAAAATGTCAAATTTGTTTTGAGTTCATTACAGACTTCATGTACTAGAGCCTAGAACAGTTTCAAGTATTCACCACTTTCATATCATTACTAACCTACTGCATTGAAAGAGATATAATTGTAAGTTTATCATTGTATAATTGTTGTATATTAAAAATCACAGATGATCCCCAGGTAATAAATAATATTTAGAGTTGGATTTCATTCAGGTCATTATGTAAGTTGTGTACTATTGAGTATACAAATGATAGTACTGCAACTTTCATCTCCAATATATTTTTAAACAATCTAATTGCATAAACAAATTATAAAAAGAAATAATTTTCTACTTTATTATTTTACTATTTTCCTATCAAGTCAATGTTTTTCTTTCGACCTTAACAATATCTTTCAAGAGAAGGTTAAGATATTACCTTTTTTTCTTTTATTCTTAGTAAATTTTGATGCAAGCAATGAATAATTCTTTTGATCATTTTAATCTCTCTGTGTTTGGGTTTTGTTCTTCTAAAAGTACCACTCCTGTTTCAATATGGTGAAAAGCCTCAATTAATCAAATTAATTTCTTAGATTCCAGAGTGCTAGCAGTATAGTCAGTTTTCATATCTTATATCTGTGATTCAAGTTCAATGAATTTCTTTACATGAGAGCATCATCTTCATTGATCTTGAGATGAAGATTTTTCAAAAGGTTGATAAAAAATTTGATTTCTGCAATAAATTCTTTGTCAAACCCCAACTAATTATTTCTAAATTGAGAGAATGACGTCATCCAAAAACAACCTCTACGCTAGCAATGTTCTTAGCAACATCATAAATATTGTAAGGCCACTAGTATTAGTTTTTTAGTATCTATTGAATGCTTCAACAAACATAATCCACACATAATACACATAAATATATAGGGTCAAGCACATCTGTTGTATGAAAAAGAAAAAACACTGCAGACAAACAGATATAGTTCTTTACATTGCTTTATTCATGTAACCATTAATTCTTTAGTTTGTATATACTATACTCTATGTACTGCTGTATTATTAATTTATGTATTAAGTTAGCCCTCAAAATTCATTTTTTTTTTGTTATTATATGGCATTAGGAGCATTCAGTTAAACTAGCTTATTTCAGAAAGACTGCTTATTGCTGTGTGACCATTATGACAATACAGTTTTTTAAATTATCATAATTGTTATATTTTGCTTTATTATTATCTGCTGTATTATTAATTTATGTATTAAGTTAGCCCTCAAAATTCATTTTTTTTTGTTATTATATGGCATTAGGAGCATTCAGTTAAACTAGCTTATTTCAGAAAGACTGCTTATTGCTGTGTGACCATTATGACAATACAGTTTTTTAAATTATCATAATTGTTATATTTTGCTTATTGATTCCAGCATTGAAGATGAAAGAAAAGAAGTCACATTTTCAGTATATTATGCTTTTATATTTTAAGAAAGGTAAAAATATGACTCAAAAACTGGTTTATGCAGTTTATGTAAAAGGTACAGTGAATGAACGAATGTGTCAAAAGTGAGTTGTAAAATTTTCTACTGGAGATTTTTTACTGAATGATCTTTCATAAGTGGGTAGATCAGTTCAGGTTGTAAACCATAATCACAATATTACTTAAGAATAACCAACACACTTAAAATTTACAAATAAAGTTTTGAAAATAAATCACAACAGTTAATGTTAGTTGCTTTGATATGTTAAATGAACAAACAAAAACCTATTGGCCCATATTTCTGCATACAATTATTTCACAAAACTTTCTTATTTAAAAACAACTTATGATCAATAATAAAAAGTAGACACTGACAACAACATGAAATGCAAGAAAACCTGAAACAAGTAAAATAAACAAACACTTATCAGGCTATAAGTCAGTCTACATTCACATAAGATGATGTTGCGTATGGAAAGTAACTTACTATGAGTTCCTTCTGGGAAGACAAGTGATTAATTCAATCAAGTATTACTCCCAGTTAAACAAAGTGAAAATAACTAATCCCTGATAAGTTTAATTAATTAAGGAAAAGGGCATAAAAATTCCATCAGGATATCCCAAAATTGTATCTTTATTTGATGACAAGACAAAGTTTGCTTTGGAAGTTTTCATTTATTTACCATATTCTCCAAGTATAGCACTTATAGATTATCACTTATTTTGTTCTTTATAGAATTCTCTTAATGAAAATTATAAGTTTTTTGGAAAGTTGCAAAAGGCATCTAGAGCAGTTCCTTATTGAGAAAGATAAAAGTTTCTAGAAATGATCAAATTATAAAGTTATATATATTATTTACTTTCAGACTAATGTCCTCATTTTTGTCATTATTATAACAAAGATTTAGCCGTTGTGCCGACTGGCCTTCTTCAGGTGCAAGTCGATCTAGATAATGTTCAGAAAAGTTTGAACTAAACTATTTATTTAATCTACAGAGGTAGTTTTTTTTTCTCATTCCATTATCCATTCTAAAGATATCTTGTATTGTTTTTTAGTAATGCTCAGTTATTTATCATTTTAACTGACTCAGGTCTTTGCATTGCCAAATATACAAGAGTAAATTTGATGATGATGACTAAAATTAGCATTTTTCAGTAGATTACACAAAAGGGATATATATTTTACTAAAGCTTAAGTTTACTATAATACAATGTGATCCTGAAATCAGACATTGTTTTCCCTCAAATCTTGATATTCAAAGTAAATAAGATGAAATTGCTTATATTACTGAATACATTTAGTCAGTTAAGTGCCATATGTGACACATGCTTGGGCAATCATTTATGTGGTAGACTAGTTGCCAGCCAAGGCTATAGAACCCAATCTGTCCTGCAACTTAATCCATAGCTGGAGGGAGAAAAGACAGATTAATACCTTTCCCAAAGGTATTTCCACGTAAGTGAATGCAACCAATTCAACTGGAATTTGAACTCAATTCTTCAATTTCTCATCCCAAGTCGATATCCACTGCACCACAATGAAGACCCTGAATGCATTAGACAACCATAAAATTCATTGTCAATGTGTTCATTAATAACAGAAGTAGCAACAGAAAAAAATAACTCTTCTGATTTAACAAAATGTTGTCACTTGTTGGTGTAGTGGATATGACATTAACCAGTATATTTAAAATTCAACCCTTTTAAGTGTCCTTTTACCATTTTGTCATTTCTTCCCTATTTTTTGGTAATATATAACAACATAATATTTTTTTATAATCGTTTCACCATAATATGAGAATGAAGAGATAGTAGAATGGGTCACAGTAGGTGTTGGAGAATGGTTAATAGAAGGACAGGTACATTGGTGTAAAGAGAGCTGCATGAGTTCGAAGTGTAAAGTGAGATAAAGGATGGAAATCAAGGAGATAAGAGATGACAATTAATGTTGCATTTAAACTCTTGGAGATTGAAGCTATCAGGGAAACAAGAATATGGAATGGAGTTCCACAGGAGAGAAGTGTGAGAAAAGAAGCTGACAGAGTAGAAGTTGTGGTTACACTTGATTGTTTTCACAGTAAAAAGGTTGGGATCTTGTTGCCAGTCTAGTAGCTCAAGTAAATTTGTATCGAGTGGGGCACCAAGGAAGTAAGCTTATTGGAGCAGAATCTGTGAAAGTATTTGTAGAAAAGACAGAGGGAAGCCACATCTCATTGGTGAGAGAGACTGGAGTCAGGCCACCAGATCAGAATTGACTACATTGCAGATTCTTCTTTGGATCTTGTCAAGAACCACAAGGTGAACAGCAGGAGCACCCGACCATATATGACAGCAGTATTCAATGCACAGGTGGATGGTGGATGGTAGATTTGTAAATGTGCATGATGGATTCAGAAGATACAGAAAAATGCTAATGACAACACTGCAAATATTTTAAAAAGTATATAAAAGACTAAATAAAAGAAAACTTACACCAAATTTTTTTTATAAGCACATCTTATATAATATTTCATTTAATTGATTTTTCTATTAAAATCTGGCAACATTATAAGTCATGTTCTCACATTCTCTCAATAATAAAATGAAAATAAAAATTAAGCATTGGTTTTTCAATACCTTTATTTAAACAAGAGAAAATATATATTTGCAGCTTTTGTCAGTCAAGCAGACGACTCTATTTCATTATTTTTTTTATTTAATCATTCAAAATTTTAAGAGAAAAGTGATATTGCTATTCATTTTTTTTTTTTTTTAATTCAACCTTTTTCTTCTCCACAATAGCATTAACCTAATGAATTGGTAGCAGTTGCAATATGCACAGGAATAAAACTCCATCATTGATTTTAGAAGGCATGTGTTGATTTGACAGTGATAATTGCAGGTGAAGAGAAGTGTTAAACTAAGTGAGAGATAAAAGAGAAGGGAAATGGTGTAAGCTCATTCAAAACCAACTTCATGAATCCATGGAGAAAATAAAAGGAAGATTATTTGTTTTTCTTTTTTCTTTTCCTATTTTCACTATTCTTACTTGTGGATCACATTGAAAGCTATCAGCCATGTTTTTTTATTTAATAGTGAGAATATGGTTACATTGATGTTATGAATTTATTCTTTTTATACAAAATCAAACAATGATTAGTTTTTTTTAAAGATTTTGATCATCTAGTTTCATACAAATATATTGCTTACACAAACAATGCTTAACTTTAGAGAAAAATAGTTTAGTAGAACATATATATTTGATAATAATAATTGATAAATAAAATGGCCATAGATAAAGAATGATAGCTACATTTGGTTGATGTATAAATGGCCAAGCAAGTTGAGAGGGATTGTGTGTATGTGTGTGTGTGTATATGTGTGTGTACAAATACAATGAAAATGACATGTCTCTATCTTTAGCTGCTCTTGTCAAAATACTGAAGAAAATGGCTGACGTGATAAAGATATGACAAGTTATCAGATACAAGGCAATAGGAGTCAGAGTACACAACAAAGAATCTAGCAGTAAGATCAAACTCCAATCAATGAATAAAATGTCTGTAATTTTTTATGACTGTTTCATGAGAAAATGAAAATGTATATACAAGCAGTCATTGGATTTGATATTTGTATAGAGCAGTTGGAGAATATCTATATAAAACAATAACTTTGTTACATTTTTTTTATATCCCACGTGAAACACCACCTGGTCTTGGTATCTTTTGTACATAAAGGTGGAACAAAGATCTCCCTGTTATAATATACATCAAGACATTTTATTTATAACAAAATAACTGGTAAGTCAGAATGCAAACATTCTGAAACAACTGACAGGACAATGAAAGACAAATGTAAAGATAACTGACAACTGTAATATTCAATAATGGTGATAATTTGCAGCATTGAAATTGCTAGTTTTACAAGCTATTGTTAGTGTTAAACCATCCAAAAAACAAACACACACACACACACACACACAAAATATATATTAGTGTATTTATACCCTATTGTTACTATAGGTATTGGACAAATGAAGCAAAAAGTTCATCAGATAAAAGGAAATGTATTCTAATTTCTAAAAATTTATTACTTATTCTTGTTTCTTTCTTTGTGTATACTGAAAAAAGTCACACATTTCATATAAAGAATAGAAAATGAGAAAAGCTCTTGAAAACGGCTTTAAATGTAATAATATAAGATACTTAATGATGAATATACATACTTACACTAGAGTTCTAAGTATGATTTCACAAGTCATTAATAATATGATCTGTAAATTCCTACAAGTATTTGTTTAACAGCATTGCAACAATTTTAGAGTTATTTAATGCCATGATTTGTTTAATAGGGGAGATTTTGGTTTTAGTTTAAAGGTCGAGTTAACTCTTTTTATCGGTAGATCTGATTTGCACAAGAGTAAAAATTTTTCATGTTCAGCTTTCATGATAACTCTCCCTCTCACAACAAGTCCCTCTCTTTTGACATTCTGAGGGATAATGAACTGTGTAAAGTAGAGACGTTCAAGTCCTTGAGGTATTTGATATACCCACACCACTGGTATTTAAATCATGAATACTTACCTTAGAACAATGGTTAGCATGAGTGTATAATAGAGTAATACCTAGTTTAAAGAATTTGATTCTCACTGGGTGACTAACGTAAACAGTTCTAGATATTATGATAGCACATATTGATTAATATCTATCAATTATGTATATTGTGCGATAGATAAATTGTCATCTAAATTACACAAAAATGAAAATAGCACTGACATCTCATTTTAACAAATATCTCTAATAAAATGATACAAAAATATCTTGAAATACTAAAGAGTAAATTTATTCAATAAAATAACCATTGGCTTCAAGAACAGCCTCTAGATAACTTCAGAATCTCTTGCAACCCTTCTGGATGGTCTCCTTGTTTAAATAGGTGAATGCTACCACAATCCTTGCCTTCAGTTCATCTTTGGTGTTACAAGGAGTTTCGTTTGCCTCTCACTCAACTGCACCCCAAACATAATAATCAATGGGTTGCAGGCTGGAAAGTTAAATGGCCAGATGTAAGATGGTCCAGAGTTCTGTTGCCAGACATAGGGTCTTCCAGCAGCTACCCTCTTGACCCAGGTCAGCACTACCTCCCCAAAGCACTTGATGTAGGCAATTTTGTTGAGTCTGAGGCCTCATGGAAAGATGAATGGAGGCATAACATTACTATAACTTGTGATCATTCCAAACACCTTCATAATCACCATTAGACTCATCCAACTCTTTTTGAAACCTCTGCACCAACCTAGATTGACACACAAACACTGCCTAACTGACCCTACTATATTGTACAGTTGATGAAAACAAATAACACGCATATGTGAAAGTAAAAATATAAAATAGCGATATATATATATATATATATATATATATATATATATATATATGTTACGGAAATTAACAAATTTTAATGAAACTTGGTTATAAACAACCGACAATTAAGTAGATATTCTGTTTTTTAATTAAACAGTATTATATATTTATATCTACCGGCCTGATTATTTACGATAAATTGTTATTACAAAAATGTGTGCCATTCGGCAGGATTCGAACCTGCGACCCCTATTTACATAGGGGAAGCTACCATTTGATCTGGCAACGTCTTAGACCTCTCGATCACGAATAGCCTCCAGTCTAAACGAGGTTTTTATCAAATCTATATAACACAATTTTCGATTCATCGCTAACAACCAAGTTTCGTTAAAATTCGTTAATTTCCGTAACGTTTACATTTGTTGACATTACGATACATTTCAGAGTAGATATTGCACACATTTTCGTAATAACAATTTATCGTAAATAATCAGGCCTGCTGTTAAGTCTTTGTAACATTTTTTGTATTTCAGCTTTGCATTACATTTATTTACCATTTGAAATCCTTGTAAAGGTCATTATGTATTCTTTTAATTAATATTCTATAGATTTATAAGCATTAACTGCTTACAAATTTCTTTATAGATTGCTTTAATTTATTTTTTCTATTCTATATGGTATAAACATCTCTGCTGAGAGGCAGAAACAAGACACAGAATTGTAGTTTTTCAGTTTCCAACTTTAGTACTCAAACAGCTAAGCAATTATCATTACACTAAAAGTACATTAATTGATTAATGATACAAATGTGTATTACAAATGAAAGTGTATTCCAAATTATAAACATCTCATCTTAAAAAGGTTCAGTTATTTTTTTAACTTCAAGATATTTACTTTTTTTCCATATATCCACTAAGGCAATCTATTACCATTCCTTTTTATTTATATTATTTGCATTTTTTTTCTATTTCTATAATTCAAACAGCATTCTTCTTCATATTTCTCATTCTGATTTTAACAAATTTTACATCTTAAAGGCATCTTAATAAGTGGATAAAATTTCCCTTTATTTTACTTATTGTCTATAGTCTTGACTATGGACAATATTTGCATATATGTCAAATAAAAATGTACATTTTAAATTAAAAAAAAAGCAAATACATAAAGAAAAGAAGTCATTATAAATACATCAGTTTTTATAGTAATTGAATCTTATAAAATTCATACAAGCTTTACAATATTAGGACCCAACGTTTTCATTTTCACTCATTGATTGTAGGAAAAGAAAAAATTATTTGCCTGAATATTTTCACAATAACATTAATATTTTCTCTTTTTCAAAAACATTTAAAATATGTAAATTTAAATATGAAATGAAATTAATATTTTACTAAGAGTAATTAAAAACTAAATGAAATTGAATTGCAGTGTGTAGGGCACACAATGAAAAGGTCAAGGTTGAAGTGTCTGTCTAGGTCAAATGTAGGGAGTAGCAACGATATAATTAATAACTATTCAATATTTTCTTTAATCACTTTAAATAAACAGAAACCAATTTTATTCAGAAAGGAACCTTTGATACTTAGAGTTACAATTCAAAAAAATGGGTTCAAAATTCATCATCTTATCTCAAACTACTAAGTAGTAAATAAAAACCAAGGTAAATAACTGAGTATAATTTACCATTAACTTCAGAATTTATGAAAATATTTTAGTAAATAAAATTTCTTACTGAATTTACTAATTCATCCCATTTAGTTTTGATTTTCTAAATGATGAGCTCTTCCAACTACAATTATTGAGTATCACTGACAGTCATTTTTGTATCATTGCCCTGAGTGTGCAATTGAAATAAGAATCAAATCTGTTTAAAAGTAATTATTATTCAGTTTAAGCTGATTGAACCGTTTATTCACTATTTTGCTTTTATTTAATACCAACTAATTAACTTCACATAAATCTCTTAAGAAGGCTGATATTTCAAAGCTTATTATCAGAGTCCACTGCCTAGTCATTTAGCTATTAAACTATTTGTTTAGTAACTAGTTGAATCGCCTGTCAGATCAAACTGAACCAGCAAAATTTTTAAACATTTTTCTATTTTTAAAACATTTTTCATGTGAAACTAAATTTGTTTATGTTCATGTTTATGTTTTTACTGCTCTGATAAATTTATTAAACTCACTATTCAAATGCAATTTTGAAAATAAATACTAACATAATCTTGCAAAATATGCTAAGCTTATCATAAATATTTGCTCATTACTTAAAAACTTTATTTTTCATCTTTAACCCAATTTCTGAAGAAGCTTTAATAAAAGTGAAATATGTTAAATTGTTAGATGTTAGATTGTGATATGTTTCCTACTTTGTTCTTTAATTATTGTATTATAAGTGTGTGTATGTGTGTGTGTGTGTGTGTGTAGCCCCATTTCAGAATTATAGAAAAATGCTAATAGATTTAAGCAATATCATTGAAAACTCATTTTTTGTACATTAACCGGCTCACGGAAAGTTAATCAATTTTTTGTACAAGACAGGCTCCAGTTATTTGAATTTTTGTATTCATATATTTTAACCAGTGACATTATACAAGACGTGGTATTCTTTGAATTAGCAGATGGTTATATAATAATATAAAATAGAATATAATCTTAGAAGCTTAACTTCAAAATATGATCAACAATATTTTTTTTCATCAAAAGGAATATTTAAAAATTGAGAAAAAGCTTGTTTGATTAATAAATCTAAATTTTGATTCAACCAAAGCCTATTTTATTATAAATGTGATCAATAGTTAATATTTGTTTGCAAACTAGTCTTTCAGTGAACCTTTTACCAGGGTGTTTGTTTGATCATTTGTTACACAAATGAAATTGAAATTCTCACACTTGATTAATTACTCACATCTTTCACATATTTATTCAAGTATACAATATTACAAAAATTATGTTTAGTGATAGTAACGACATTCCACTAAGTTTGTTTACAAGCGGCAATAGTAGCAACTAGCCTTCTTTCATAAGGTTGATGACTACATTTCAAACACAGTTAAAACAATGTTGTGTCATATATATCTGCACACAGACACATTTTCCATTTGTCCTATACTAATGCAATTCATAAAAAAGAGATACACAAAATATTCTGTGTGAAGCTGTTTACAAAGAATCTTTGTAATTCATTTCTTTCAAATTGAAAGAAAAATAATACTCAAATAAATAAAAATTATTGAAATTTGTAGATCTGTATTTGAGGATTCTTAATTCTTCATATATACATACACATTCCTCTCTCTCTCTCTCTCTCTATATATATATATATATATATATATATATATATATAGTTATCTGCAGACAGATCTGTTTCGCTATATCCCAGCTCATCAGTACAGTTAGACATCCGATTACTTTTACCCAGAATTGAAATTGAAACCAGACCAAATTGGCATCAGTCGGCGATTCTACCTCTGAGCTATGGGTTCTCAGTAGAAGGAGGCAGACTTTTTAGTGTATGATGTATCATACGCCAGTAGTCAGAGTGCTCTAATTCATTACTGATTGAGCGATGCAGATAGATAGATAGATAGATAGATAGATAGATAGATAGATAGATAGATAGAAAAATTTAAATAAAACGTTACCACTTCTGCAATTTAAGCATAACACTTCAGCAATGAATTAAGTTCTTTGGTGACTGGTGTGTGTATATACCACTTATATATAACACACTAAAATTTCCCTTTTCTGATTCCTTGAGCCTATGCCTTAAGGGTTAGCAACTCCAACTGACACCAAATCAGTTGAATTTCAATCCTGGTCAGAAGTAAGTGGATGTCTAGCCACATTGATGAGCTGTGATACAGCGAACAGGCTTGTATGTGGATGACGAATATATTATACTCTCATTACGATTGATCTCTCTAGAGTTACCAGTTACCAACAGTTACCAATTCTGCAATTTATGCATAACTTTTCAGCAATGAATTGCGTTCTTTCAGTGACTGGCCTGTGTATATACCGCTTGTATATCACATGCTAAAATTTCCCTTTTCTGATTCTATGACTTAGGGATTAGCGACTCTGACTGACACCAAATCAGTCGAGTTTTGATCTTGGCCAGAAGCAAGTGAGTGTGTATTAAAAATAAGCAAACGTATTGTTTGCAATTTACTTAATCTAACATGTTTAAAAGAAAATTTGCTGCCTATATATATATATATATATTATAAGAAAGTAAAAGAACACTTAGATTAAAATCTACTGTTCAAGCATTTACTTTTATAAAAAGTGCTCAATACAAAGTAGAGATTAATATTAGAAAAATTATTTGGTATACCCCTCCTTTTTACCAAATGGTTAGCACCAAGTCAAGGCTGAAGATCTTCAATTTAATTAAAAAACATTTCCTTAATAATAACACTATAAGTAAAATTTTTAATAAAAATACCCTTAAATTAAGTTATAGTTGTACAAATAACCTGGAAAAAAATTATTAAAAATCATAATAAAATCTTAAATCAGCACTTAAACCAAAGTAACAATAATTATCTAAATAATGAAAACAACTATAATACAAATTTATGTAATTATCAAAATCCTAACTGCCCACTGGAAAATAGATGTCTAACAAATTCTATTGTGTACCAATGTAATATAACATCAAAGGAAAACCTAACTATTAAAAAAGTTTACATTGGATCTACTAAGAACACTTTTAAACAGCATTGGTATTTGCATTTAACTTCCTTCAAAAACAACATGTACAAAAACCAAACATCTTTTTTGCGTATTTTTGAAAGTTAAAAAATACAAACAAAACCTCCAAAGTAAAATGGAAAATCCTGGAAAAGACAAGAATCTGTAAGTTGTTCTACAACATCTGCCCTCTGTGCCTGAATGAAAAGCTGCAGATTTTAAGGTTCCCTAAAAATAAAGAACTATTGAATTTTGAGATGAATTTAGAGATGTAAACATTAAAAATATTTTTCTTTAAAATTTAATTAATTACAATGTTTCATTTATTACTTATGCTCCAACATAACTTAAAAATTAAAAATAATTTTAATAAAATAAATCACTCACACAATACTTATTTGGGTTTCTTAACTACGATATACCTTAGTATAACATAATTATTTATAATTCTAACCTAAACATTCCAGCCCCTTTATTCTGAGGTAGTACAAAATCTAATTTTTAAAAAACCCTGAAATCCAACCTGGTTTTAAAAATTATTGTTTATCCATTTATTGTTTATCCATTTAAATAATGTGTTCTCACTATGTATCTTCCACAGAAAAAATATTTTTCTTTAAAATTTAAATACAATGTTCCATTTATAACTTATGCTCTAATATAACTTATAAATCAAAAATTATTTTACTAAAATAAATGACCCACACAATACTTATTTGGCTTTCATAACTACAATATACCTTAGTATATCATAATTATTTAATTCTAATCCTAACCTAAACATTCCAGACCCTTTAACTCATGAGGTAGTACAAAATCAAATTAAAAAAATCCAACTTACTGTTAAAAATTATTGTCTACCCATTTAAATAATCTATGGTCCAGCTATGTATCTTACCCAGACAAAATTAAAAAGTGACATGCCTTAACACTAGATAATTATGATTACTTTCACAACTTAAAAACTCCATGGTAACCTAATTCGCATTTTTGATTGAACAATATTGACACACCTACTAGCATATTCTCTATCTACCCTTTCTACTACTACCTCTTCAGTTTCTAAATAACCATGAATTCATCTAATGAATTTTCTAAATAAATCATTTTCACAATTTATTTTAAACTATCACCTGAAGAAGGACAGTATTGTTCTAAAACATGAAAATTTTTGTGTAATGATATAATGCTTTTATAAACCATTCTAATAAAAAATTACAACATATATATATATATATATATATATATATATATATATGTTTTGTTACCACATATTCACCAATAACACCCACAGCATTAACAGTTAAACTGATACATATAAAAGTTAAATAATGACCTATGGAAATAGAATTGGCTGATGGCTAAAAATGGCATATCATATGTGTGGTGTCATGTGAGCCATTACAAAGAACTGTGCAACAGAAATTTATTTAATCAGTTGGACTGTGGATCTCAAGAGATGAAGACTCCTTCTCATGTTATCATCAAATTAGGAGATTAGGAGTCCGAATCATATATCCAACTCACATGTAGTAAGAGTTGAGTTGAATTGCAAATCTTGAATGAATGAAGATTCTTTTTTCATGTCACCAACAGATTTGGAGGTTACAAAATGAGGAAGCTGAATATTTTAATCAACTCATTCACATTAATCCCATGTCACACATGAACATTTATTTGATTGACTAAATAGTCACAAACCAAAAAGCAACGGTGAATCACCAACTGTTCTATGCAATGAATATAAACTTATTGTTTTATTTTTCAAGTTAAGAAAAACTGAGGACACTTCAGTCAACACAGTGTTGAATTCTTACAACAGAAAGATAACTTTTATTGCTGAAAACTGCGAAGAGGAAATGAACATGACTTAGCAACAGAAGATTGCAACTTAAAAAAGTCAAAGCTTGTAGCCAAATGACACTCCCATGTGTATGACAAAGAACTGAAATGAAGAAAAAGAAGTGAAAAGAAAAATGTAAAACATAAAAAAAGAAAGAAGAGAAAAAAGAATATATTTGTAATTTCAGACAACATGTCAAAGTTAAGTGTTTTTTTAATACTTATGTTGCTTACATCGTGCACAACTTTCTACACAGTCAGGTTTCTTTGTATTGTTTTGCTTTCTATTAAATATTATTAAATTTTAATACCACTGTTTGTTGTTTGTCTCTATTTGTTATTTTTTTACCTGTGTCTGACTCTGCAAAAGAAACCATAGACTACTGAAGTGAAAAACATTAGGCATACTTTTGGGCAACAAGCTAAACAATTTTTTTTTTACTTTTTTTAAAAATGTTTTGTTGCAGCAATTTGGACATAATATAAATTAGAGGCTCATGTCTGGTATTCTCTCACAGAGAAAATATACATTTAGGCCAATAGTGACAGATAAGCAATAACGTAAAATAGTGGTTACAAAAACAATGTTGTGTCTTATTTTGGTCATAACTATATATATATATATATATATATATATATATATATATATATATATATATATAAATCCATGTAAGGAGGACCCAAGGTTTTACGATTTTGAGTTGCCTGGCATTTACTTGTTTTATAAAAAGTGCTCAATACAATAAATATTGTAGAAACAATAACAATAATAAAGACTATCTTTTGCCAAAATGCAGTTGATCAGATTAACTTCAAAAGACAATACATTCAAACCAAACAATTCTTGGAAATACAGACATGAATATCAAGAGATGGTGCAACAATAAATAAAAATTATTAGTGATAAAATAAAATAGTTCATTTATCTTATTTAAATTTGTACCCAGTTTGATAAATTTTTTTCACATCAAGTCCTCAACAGATTATTTGGTGTAGGATTCATAAAAAATCTGCTGAGGATTGGATGTGAAAAACATCCATAAAACACTGAGTACAGATTCAAGTAAGATAAGTTAGCTCTTTAATTACTAATAATTATACACATACTAACAAATTGTTATGGAAAAACTAATAATTTTGAACTACCAATTGTCAAAATTTTAATCATGATCAATGATCTAAAGCACTGATGTAAAGTTTTGGGCTTGTAACCCTGTGAAGTATTCCCATTGATAACCTTTAGCAATATATTCATTTTATCACAGAATATACTGTGGTTATAATATTCGCATACAAAAATGTAGCTTTATATTACAACTACTTGATTTATTAAAATGTCACAATCAAATTCACTTCAATTAAATGCTGCCACTAGCTATTAGTGTTAACATGATTGTTATCAAAATAAACAGAGAAAAAGTGGTGCATCAAATATTATTTTAAAGACAATAAACATGTGTCTGTGGATATCACTTATTGGCAACATTGATTGCCACTTGATGAGTTACTGAAAAACATGGCAAACATGATTTGCAAGATTACACCTCAATTACATTTCTTCTAAATTGTTAAAATGTCTTATTTTATTATTTGGTTTACTGCAATCCAAGTATTTATTGTTTCTCTCTTAGTTTTTATTTTTGTGTAATACAATGACATGCCAAAAGTCATGGGGCAGCAATATGTTAAGGTAATCGCTGGTGGTTATGTCATATGTTGACGTCGTGGAAATTCTAAGATGTATATTAATTGTGGGAACATTTAACATTGATACACAGTGTCACACGTATTCTGAGAACATTTAACATTGATATACAGTGTCACGTGTATGCTGGGATTACCTGATATGGAAAACATTACCACCCACCATGGATAATGTCGTGGTAAACCACAGGTCACTAATGATTGTGACAAAATGCATCTGGTTAGAGCTGTTTACAATAACAGACAAGTGGTAATGGTGCAAATCATTCAGTGCAGGTGATAACAGATGAATATCCAGTAGATCAGTTCAGATTTTCTTTTTTACCTTCCATGTGATATGGGAGGAGAAGAACCTCTGAGGTACCACAGTTAACACCACAAGAGCATGTGGTGTTACTAATTGAACCTTGAATTATTTGGCACAAGCCTCATCAGTCCATGAATCTCAATTGTCAGCAAGTCACCATTCAGGTTAGTTGTTGCTCCATAATGGTAGGAGTTATGTTTATATGGCATGAGTTGAGTCTGCTAGTCCACTTAAATATATCATTGGACATTGATCACTAAGTTGCACTGCTTTGTGACTAATTGCATCAATTCATGAAATGCATGGACCCCAAAAATGGATTATTTCACTAGGATAATGTCTCGTATCATCAAGCCTATATTGCTTAGAATTGGTTTGAAGAGGATTTTGGAGACTTCACCACATTCAAATGACATGAACCTAATCAAACATTTATAAGATATGGTGGAGAAGTTTCACCATATATGATTCCTGTTATCATCATAGCCATATTGAGTTGCTGGGCTTGAGTGGGCATCCTATATAATATTGGACACTTATTTGATGACTTTTAGCACATCAGTGCATCTGTGGTGAATACAAAATAAAAATAACTCTTATCTTCACTGTTTTCAAATTTGGGAGCCTGTGCAAAAATTAATTTTGACCAAGAGAAAAAGAGATTGGCTCTGGGCAAAGTTTAATGAGCCTATGCAAAAATTTACTTTGACCAATGAAAAGGGAGCGGCTTACAAACTGAAAAAAAACAAAAAAAAATGAGCCATGTCAAATTGCTTTTTCATATAAATAGCCAGAGAAAGTTGAATTAAAGAAGAAGAGACAGAGAAAGGCAGAGACCTGCATGTCTGAATAAAGCCAGTGTCAAATTACATGCTGGTACATTCAGTCAGTTAAGTGCTATACGTGATACACACTTGAGCAATCATATCTCGAAAGAGACATGACTGACTGGGCAGAAGATTATCCTGCAGTATGTTGTCATTACTTTCTGCAGTAGACTGGTTGCCAACCAAGGCTATAGAACCCAATCTGTCCTGTTATTTAACTTATAACTGGAGGGAAGAAATGGGTTAATACTTTTCCCAACGGTATTTGTGCATAAGTGAATGTAAGAAATTCAACTGAAATTTGAACCCGGCTCCCCGATTTCTTGTTTCGAGGTGATATCCACTGCACCACGACGTGCATCCTAGTACATTACCAGATTCTAATGAGAGCGGGAGAATTTCAAAGTACTCTATTCAACTCCTAAGCTAAGTACCTTAAAATATATCATTTTACTCATGTTGAATACAACCTTATAACTTTTATGTGTGAAACAAACTTTCTCAATTTGTTTTAAGCATTTTGGAATATTACTTTGTGTCTGATGATTTAATATGAACACTTTCTCTTGACAATTCATTGAAACTACAAACCTTTAAACTTTGATTACATGTCCTGAAACAAGCTACTGAAACTTCAAATGTCTAAATTTGTAAATAAATTCCTTATCTTTTTTTTTTAAATAACATGTGCATTTCCTCATCATTATCGCTACATATTTCATGTCTTTAAACAAATAAGAGCTTTTAATATCCACTATTATTTTTCCTCTCTCCCCCAATTCACAAAGATAATTTTAAGAGAAACAAGTCTTATACCAATACTTACATTTTCTAATTATAACAGGTTGTTTTGCTAAGAAACATAAAGTAAAAAAAAAAGGATTGAATACTATGAAACCTTATAGCCACAAATTAATGATGGAAAAATATAACTTGAAAGCAAATTCTACAAAGTAATAATTGATTAATAAGTATATTTCTTGATTGTATAACTGAAGCCTCTACAAAAAAACAAATTTTTCAACTATTAAAAAGCCATAACTGAAGTTTTAAAATGTCTCTATTTTAGTATTGTTTAATTTCAACACTTTCTTTGTTTACAAGATGAGAATTTAAATAATGCCAAAACATGAAACTAAATTTAAGCATTTTTCTTGAGAACTGACAACAAAGTATAAATAGTGTCTAACATTTATGCTGTCATTCTCAAGTAAAAGAGTATAAATCCAGATAGCTGCAAACTATTTTAGTGAATTTATAAAAATTACAGAGAAGAGTACATGGTAATAGTGGTGTCAAGAGTAAAACAATTCTTTTGACACAATATTTTTTGTGTGTACACATATTTAGCTTTTAAACTGAAAAGTTCTTTGCATGAACACTTGCTAGAATCGTCAAATGACCAAACACTACAATTTATTTTAGAATTCCATCTTGTTTAGATTGAAAACTTTTTAGCACCTCCTCATACCTAGAAACTCTCACAAATAATAAACAACTCTTAGAATGAGATACCATTGTTATAGAAAAAGACAAATGAAAAAAAAAAAAATTATGAAAGACATTTAATAGAGCTTCAAAATATTTGAGCCACTTTGTCATATTTCTGAAATAATGTGTGTTTATATATGCTAGCAACTGCAAAATAGATTTGAGGAGTATATCCTTTTATGTTGTGCCATTGATTTTTTTTTGTATCAAGTAATTTTCCTTTCATTATAACTTAGCGAATAATATCTGAAAACTTGAATCCATTAAGTTACACCTGACACATAGGGATATTAGAAAATGAGAAAAATATGGCAAAAAAAAAAAAATAACTAGAAAAACATTTATAGAAACCCATATGCAATTCAGAGTTCTCTTCCATAATCTTTAAATAAACAATTAAAAGCAAGGCTAAAGATAATATTAGTGATAAATAAGCTTAAAGAATATTTTCCTTTTTTCTCACTATGAGAAAATTGGGAGCTTAATAGAAAATATAATATTTTCTAGTCACATAAATGATGTATAGTAAATATGTCATAACAATTTCATTTATATGTTGAGGTTTAGTTGATTACTCATTGATTTGAACAAAGCTTGAGTAAATAGTATAATTTTTAAAAAGTAGCTATATCTCATCAAAAGATGTGTTATCCACTTAATTACTTAAATTTTTTATATACACAAACATAATAAATGAAAGAGTGTTACAAGATTTTAATGGATTAGTCTAATTTGAACTCTGAACCTATAAATACAACTCTTGGCTTCATTCAATATGTCCTGAAAGTTTCAAATTTTTCAAGCCCTCTTTTTTCATGAATCCCCAAAATTCCAACTCTCTTTCTGGTTCTAAGTATAAGTGTCCTTTTTGTTTCCATTTTTCCTTAAAACTTCCTCATTGCTCACATGTCCCATTCATGATATTCTCAGCATCCTCTTGTAGAAAATCTCTGTTATCTCAAGTTAACTCTTTATTTGAGAGAAAATTGCCCTGCATTCACTGAAGGATGCATACTACATTGTAGTTTAGCACTAATACATGATACATTAAGATACTGGTAATAGTTTTCATGAAAATAACATGAAAAGATTTATTTTGATAAAAAATTTTTGTAGAATTGCAGTTTTATAAGTACGCAGTAACAAATAAAAAAACAAAATGATTTGTTTTTTACAATGATATTCAACCTGTACAAGGCCCAAAAGTCACTTGATGTAGAAGGTTACATAAGAAAAAGGTTTCAGAAGGAACTAGAAACCAAATCCTAAACAGGAAACAAGGGATAAACTTCTACTCCTGTTCAAAAGACCAGAGAGGAGTGTCTTTAAAAATGGAATTTGTAATTTGCCTCTTTCATTCAATTTAAACAAATTCATCTCAGTTGAAATAATTAGACTCAAATACTTTGGAAATTAGAGAAATCAATATTTTAAAAAGCGTATGCAGAAAACATACCACACTTTAATTAGTTCATGAATTTGGTGACATAGTGCATTCAATCCCCTGGCTGGGCAGTGTGTACTTGGACTCAGTGGAAACAGAGCAACCAGTAACTGAGCAGTAGTAAATAAGAACAAGATATGGACAGTAGAACAAAAACAATCTACTCCTGTAGATTAAATAAAGGGTTCAGATCAAAATTCCCTGAAGGTTACCCAGATTGACAAGTACCTGATGAAGTCCAGAGAGCACAATAACCAAAACCTTGTAATAATAACAACAAAGATAAAGATAATAGTCAGAAAGTAAATAACATAAATAATGAGACTAATGTTGTTAAGTGACTGGTTATAATCTCTAATACCTTTACTATTCAATGTTTTGGGTAGACAGAAAAACACTCCCAGGAACATAAAGTTATCAATTACTTCGTTAGAGATTCATTCAATTATGTACCATTCTTATATTAACATAAATGGAAAATCTTTTAGGTTAATCTAATTAGAAGGACCTAGAATAACAATGAAAAGATTTATGAAAAAGAATTAGGATTGCAATGATTAGCTTAGTAATCATCCAAATTAATTATTTTTATATACTGCAAGGGAATTTAAATCAACTTTGATTATCTTTAAGAAGATAGAGTTATTAGAAATTTTTAATATTCATGAGCATCTTTCAAGATGGAGATTTTTCTGACTGCATTGTTTTTAGTAAAAAGAGTGCAAAAAAACATAAAGGATTTTAAAAGTTGAACATAATAATCTAAAACAATTTAAACAGTGCACAAATATAAATTCTGTTGCCAGATTAATCATTAAGCAAAATATATATGTATTTAGGCTTTTGACTCCCTAAGCAAATTAGGGAGACAAAAGACTATTGTCTTTATCTTTGTTATTGTTATCACAAGGTTTTGGCCATTGTGCTCTCTGGACTTGATCAGGTACACTAGTGGTTTAGTAACTAAATCATAGTTACAATAAAATATATTATTTCTTGAGTAATTCTTGAAGATTCACATAGCTGAGGTACAAAAACTCAAAATCTAGCCATAATGGATCAATAAAAACAAGATTAGAGGTAAAAGAAGTGATGCCAGTTGTGTTTTTTTTTAAATAAAGTTTGGAAAAAAAACATAAAATATTTTTTCGATTCATTCTATGTTTAAAGTAACTGATTTTTCTTTAGCCAAAAATGAAATTTTTGTAATGTAATAAACAAGGAAGACCAAGTATGAAAAAAATTTTTTTTGCAAAGAAAATTTGATGACCAATTAATTAGCAATGATCAATGTTGCCAATTATCAGCTAATTAATTAGTACAACCCTAAAAAGAATTTTTATTCCTAAAATACAGAACAAATGTAAATGCTTTAATGCTAATTGTATCTTCTCTTCTATATTAACAGTGCAATGTATTATTTTCAATTATTGATTTATAATGATAAAATATCATGATATATTCTTTTATAAACATTAAAAGGAAAATTACAATTATAATATCTGTCTGAATATCTGGAATGAGAAGTTATCATTATCTGCACGATCTATATTTGAACTCAGATGTGTGTTGTGGAAGCAAGGGATATCAGCTCGGAATGAGAAATCAGGGAGCCGAATTCAAATTCCAGTTGAATTTGTTGCATTCACTTACACACAAATACTCTTGGAAAAGTTATTAATCCGTCTCTTTCCTCCAGTTATGAGTTAAATAACAGAAAAGATTGGGTTCTATATCCTTGGCTGGCAACCATAATCTTCTTCCCAGTCAGTCCTATCTCTTTAGGGACATAATCGCCAAAGCATGTATCACGTATGGCATTTGACTGACTGGTATTTGGACTCTTGTTCTCATCTTTCTTGCTTTCATCACAGCAACAAAGATGAGGACAAAAGTCTGAACATAAATCATGTAAATACTAATTATGATATTGTATAAAACAATATTGAAATATAACTGCATGAAAGACATGTTCTTTTATTTGATCCTGTATTATTAAAAATAAAAGCAATTTCTAAAATCATAATCTTAATAGATAACAGAACTAGTCCTGTGTATGATGATAAACTACATCTGGCAGCAAGACTTCTGATCAGGAGATTAGAGGTTTTGAGGAGCATGGAACTCCCTCTTAACTGCTGTTGTTCTCAGGTCCACCCTGATCTGAGATCTGGTAGCACCTGTTAGTACCCCAGATATGGGCAAATAGTGAACTTACAAACAAAAACAAAAAACTGTGAAAGTATAAAAATACATTTTTATAGTAAAAATACTAGCAATACATTTTATATAAAAAAATTATTTATAGCAGAATTACCAACAATATCTTTTTATCTGTAGTTGAAGTCATAAGATTGTGTTCAAAATATTTAGATTCTGGCTTTAGAGGGTGATATGCTGCTACACAAAAATCAACCAACCAATAACAAAACTTTAAAATTATATTCCGTTATGGAAAAAAAATACTTCAGTATTTTAATGCCTTATCTATGAAATATGTTATTACTTTGGGAAGATGAAGTTAACATGTAAGTTTTTAATAACTGTTTTTGTTTTTTTGTTTTTGCAACATTTGTCCAGCCCAAAATAAATGACTATGCAAAAAATGATTAGCTTCTTTAAAGTCTTATTTTCATGATGATGATTAGGTGGCACAACTACATTGTCTCTATTACAAACAAGAGACTATAATCAGTGTAATACCACTGATTATACTGTTGATAATGGAGATGAGGTGGCTGTTGTGTTACCCAATCATCACTATGAAAATAATTTTTTAAAAGGATTAGGAATTTTTCTACATACAATTTACTTATTTCAGCTAGTATAAGAAATCATAATGGATTATATATTAAAACAAAAAAGATATTCTAACAACCAAAATAAAATCCCAAAGTGCAATACTTTTTCTGATGTTAACCTAAAAGTATAACAATAATGGTTTAGCATAAAATAAATTATTGTAACTAAAATGACTTGCATATTTTTGAGCAAGTTGGCTGCTGGTTTGTTTAATCTGATAATAAAAATAATTTACATTGTTCAGAGTGTTGTCCTCATCTTTATTGCCATATTCATATTCACAAAGTTTCAGTTGTTTTATGCTCCACTCTACTTCAGATGATTGGAATTTTAAAGCAATCCCTTTATTTTGACTCCTGGGGTATATACCCCAGTGATTGAAATAAAGTGTTCAGTTTGAAATTCACATCTGGATGTCTTATTTATCTCCCTTTAACTAAGCTCTCTAAGTTATTTGGTCACCACTGCTGTAACCAGGTATTGAACTCACAACTCTTTGGGTCAAGTCATTGGATCTAACCAATGCTTTTATCTACTGGGCATTTATTTAATTCATTGAAGTACCATGGATTAAATTTCATACCACTTTATTTCCATTATGGGTCATTTTTATTCTAGCTTTTTATCTTCATATATCTGGAAGTGAAGAGGCTCATATTGATCAATATAATTTATCATATTATTTTATATAATATTATAACTACCATATTGATCAACAGATGACATAGTAGTTCAAAATGGAAGAAAATGATAATGGACATTAATAATATCAAGTCATGTCAAGTTGACCTAGATAATGGGTGAGCTATGGAAGAATGGTTTATACTTCCATTTAATTTCCCCTATTATGGACATTATTATTATATCCATTATATAATATCACCATTTATGACAGACTGAATGGAATGATTGAAAGGAAAAAGAATTACAAATATGCTTTGTTCTCAGAGTTTTATGCTGCTAAGTCATACACAACATTATATGTACATATATACATTTGTCCCATGCGGAGAAAATATAATACATGTCTACACAACAAGCAGTGTGAAAAGTTATTGAAAAGATAGGGTCTTACATATAATATGAAGATTCTTCTGTGTTTCTGGAGAAGCCGTATTTAGGATTCCATATTCGAGCTGGCTGGATTTACCTGCTATGTCTTGAGCAAGGACATATTCTGCAAATAGGGAAATGGTGAGTCTTAGGTTTTTCCCAAATTGATGACTGTAAGCTGGAGATATTTCTATAACTGGTGAAGTTATATTTCCATAGGAAAATGGCAGCATAGGGTTGTAAGCTGCACCATGTGCTGGAGGTAGCAAATTTAGCCTCAGTCCAAGTCAACAAAGCAACTGCTTGGTTTGAGTCCTGGAAGCTGACTGTAGGACTGACTACAACTTTCATCACTATACTATGTTACTAAGCAGCTGTCACATGACTTCATCTTCACCAAAGGGAGATAGTTGCCTTTTGTATCCCTACAATGGCATGCACCTCATTTTTTATGTAATTTATTCATGCTGACTTTGTTCATTTTTGTTCATTTTTACTCAGTAAGCAAAAATGTACTCTAGTAATTTCACTATGAACTACTGATGATTGTCATGAATAGAAATGGTAATTTTAATTTTAATTAGTTTTTTTAACTTCAACTATATGACCAGACATTCTTTTTAAATTACATATTTTGTAGATAAAGAGCATCAAAATGAGAATAAGTAACATTTATGTAACACTGTTTAGTGTCTGCTTTCTTCCTAGCAGAGTAAGAGTAAGATATAGATAGTCAGAAAAAGTGAGTGCGGAATCTATTCCAGCAAATAACTCTGACAGCCAGACTAAACAGTCACGCTAATAATCTCTCATTGGCATATGTTTGTACTAATGTCTTTGTAATATATTTGTTTAACACTATTTCATCTTTGTGTCTTTATTTCTGGCCCCAAATGGACCACAACCACTTGGGGATGAGGTTGCAACAGTAATGAATGTAGTATTAATATTTAATGTATTTAAAAACCATACTGTTTTGATTTACATTCCAAGCAAGTATATCATATTTTATTTGAATATGGAAACATAGCCTAACTCAAAATTCAGATTCTAAATAATGATTTATATAGGATTTACTTCTATATCTGATCTATAATTTGAATATAATCAAATCTAGATAAAAGTAATAAAAATAACATATGCATATGTTTTTGTTCCATTAAAGAACAAAGCAAACAACTGTGATTATATTTTTAAATGATCATGCAAGTGATTTACAGTATGACTGGCTTTGTCTTTTACATTCTGCTGCTAATGAACTATGGTAGTCTGTTAGTCTAAAGATATAAAACAATTTCATTTTTATTTTTTATTAATTGAAGCATAATCAAACATTAATTTTCACAAATATTTACTTTCATTTTCATATTTAACTTCTATTTTTTATTGCAACTTAACATGGATTCACAATCCATTGCACTAAATAGATATTAAGAATCAGACATACAGTTCAAATCTCACAGAAGAGCTTATTCTTTATTTCCAATCTGCCTTGTCTAGTCATTATCATAGATTGTGTTACATTGCAATCAAAAGTAACTGAAAATTAACATGAAAGTAGTAAATATAGGAATAAATAATTGATAATAATAATAATAAAAGACATTTATTTATTCATCAGAGCACAAAACACATTGTAAAAGAAAAGTTTTTATCCCCTTTATTATAATAAAGACCATTGTATATATATATATATATATATATATATATATATATATCCTGTTTCAGTGATGAAGAGAGAGACAATAGTGAGGTAGCATCAGCTCAGTTCATTACAGAGACAATAGCGAGGCAGTGTCAATTCAGTTCATTCTCTTTATTACCAGTTATTAAAGCTCCTGATGCGTGTTCGCTCTTTAACAGTGCCTTATTTTTCTTGCAATAATTATGTCATTGAGTAGTGATATATATATATATATATATATATATATATACACACACACACACACACACACACATATATATATATATATATATATACAGTAGTGAGCATAAAAATCAGAATGATGTTAAGAAAAAGTTTAAATGTAAAATAACTTTTTATTCTAAAGCTTCATAGAACATTTTATCAAAGAAAAATAAGGAAATAAAGATAAATTATTTATTTCCAAAATATAAAGCTCAATAAACTTATTTTGATAAAGTTATAAGAATAATTATATAGCATTCGAAAAAAATAGATGATCAAAAAAATCAAAACGATTAACAAAATCATACTATTATAATGGATACATCATATCCAAATGAAAATAGCATTCATAATTCATTAGTTCTTGATGTGAAAAACCTTTACTTTCAATAAGAGCTTGACATCTTTTGCTACAAGAGTGAATTAATGTCTTTCATTCATTAACGGATATTTTCTTCTATTCTCCTTTCAAATTAATCCATAGTCCTTCCACATTTGTTGGATTCTTTTCCTTAGCTCTTTCATTTAGTAACTTCCAAACATTCTCAATAGGATTCATGTCTGAACTTTGAGCAGGACTCTCCATAGCAGTAACATCCTCCTCAGAAAGAAATGTCTTAATAGACTTCGCTGTGTGACATGGCGCATTATCATGCATAAATACAGCTGGTTGATTAATTGCTGTTCTCAAATTAGGTACAACATGTTTCTTCAATATCTCTTTGTATACAGTTGTGTTAATTTTACTGTGTATCCTAACAAGAGGTTTTCTACCAGCAACTGAATCATACCAAACACCATCACACTTCCTCCTCCAAATTTAACGCTACTTTTAGTGCACTGAGGCAAATATCATTCCTTAGGACTGCATCAAACAAACCTTCTCCCGTCACAACTGAACAGGTTAAACTTTGACTCATCGCTGAAATGAACACAATCTCACTGTTCTTCTGTCCATATGAGGTGTTCAGTGACAAATTTCAATCAGTTCATTTTTATTCCGTAAGGCTTCGTAGAGGCTACTTGACTGTTCAGATTTATTTCATTAAATTTTCGGGAAATAGTGTACCTTAATATTTTAATGCCAAGGTTAGCTTTAGCTCTTTTTTTATTTTTGATCAACCTATCTGTCTTCCCTTTAGGCCTGCCAGGTGGTTTCTTGGCTTCACACAACCCAGTTTCCTCAAGTTTTCTTAAAATACTATGAATAACACTTTTAGATTTCCCCATACTCTTTAAAATATCAACAATCAAGAGTTTATCTTCATTATGTAACTTGACTATCAGTTTTCTAAGTTCCAATGACATCACAGAATTTTTCGCCATGTTTACAAAACAAGAGCCAGTAAAGAGCCAATGTAATTAGTAAAATCCCCGATTTTATATTCTTAAAAAAATTTCAATAATGCAAAATAATTATTAAATTTTATGGATTTATTTAATCGTTCTGATGTTTTTGATCATCTATTTTTTTCAAATGTTATATAATTATTCTTATAACTTTATCAAAATAAGTTTATTGAACTTTATATTTGGGAATTATATAATTTACTTTCATATCTTTTTTTCATTGATAAAATGTTCTTTGAAGCTTTAAAATAAAAAGTTCTTTCATATTTAGACTTTTTCTTAACATTGTTCTGATCTTTATGTTTGCTACTGTATATTAGTAATAAATCCAAAAAAACAGGCTTGGTGGTAAATCTTAAAGGATCCTATTAATATTAGATATTAACACTGATCCAGCCAGTGAGCTCAATATAATTAAATTTATTTATTTACACAGCCAATATTTATTACTTATAAAAATTCAAATTTTTTTAATATCAACCATCCATCTTGTCAGCGAGACCAAAACATTATGGGAAAATAAATTTATTTGTATGTGTGTATATAAAAAAGGGTAGGGGAAAAGAAAGAAAGAGACAGATCATTACTACCAGATCATGTTAGACCTGGCTTGTGGATGACAGTAACAAAAAGAGATACAACATAAATTAAAAATAAAATAGAAAAACAGGTCAGACAAAATTATGGCTTTTCAAGACTACTGCTAAAGAGCCACAAATAATATTAATACCAAAACAAACTGGTTAAACATAACTTAAGTTAAAAATCAAAACAATAGAACTAGAAGGAATACAGATTTAAGAAAGGGAAGTTATTATATAGTTTAAATATATGCCTAATACAAATAAATGAAACAACTATTTTAAAGAATTTGAATTTTAAATAAATTATTATATAAGTTATGACAGCATTTACTTATAAATTCTTTCTTTAGGTTTAAAAGCAAATTTTGCTTAGGATATTTTAATTTTTCCAATAAACATAGATTGCATCTATCATAAAGGTTATTAGTAGTACAGGCAACTCACTATTAGGTTAATTCCTTCCACTTATATTTCCCAAAATCTTCAGGAAAGGAAAAATTTTAGATTTGGTTAGAAAAGGAGTATTTATGGGTGTAGTAATGTTATTTAAATTCTCTCACCATAATTCCTTGATAATTATTTTTGCTATTTTTTGGGGAGATGTTGGCTTGGTAGATCACTTGGATAGACAGTGACCCAACCTTTGCCTTCCAGGTTGGGTCACTGTGTTGGACCAGATAATTTTTCTCGTCTAAATCCACCTTGCACATTTATAAATCTATCATTTGTCTGTGCATTAAATACTATTTCTATATCTGGTCGGGTACTTCTGCTATTCATCTTGAGGTTTTAAACAAAATCCCAAGAAGGAACTGCAATGTAATCAGTCCTGACTTTTTTTTTTCTGATGCCCCTTACATGTGAATTTAAGTGTGCTACTAGATTAGCATCTAGGTCCCACCCTATTACCATTGAAATAGTTTAATGCAAGTATCACTTCTACTTCAAAAGTTTCTTTTCTTGCACTTTTCCCTTGTGGAACTCCCTTCCATTTACTTGCTTCCCTGATAGATACAATCTCCAAAAATTTAAATTGAACATCAATTGCCATCTTCTATCTTCTTGAATTTCATTCATCTTTTATCATTTTCTTCACTACCCCTGTACCCAGTCTTTTCTCTCACTATAACTCTCTATGCAGTAGGGGCTGTCCCACCTTGCTTGAGGTAAAATGATTAAAAAAAAATCAAATAAAAATACATAAAAAATTAACAGTTGAGAAAAATATCTGTCTAGTAAAGAACAAGAGAAGGCCTTTTGAAATAAATCATCACACAATACAAAAAAAATGTTTGATAGAATATGAAAAAGTTCTATGGCAGATAATCACTATTTAACAAATATACTTGCCCAATATCACATAACACTCTACCACTGCCTCTGCACACAGAGCTTGAACTCAGCAGTCAACATCAGTAGCTAAGCAACAATTTATCAATTCTTACCCAAGTTAAGGAGGGTAATTCTCTTTCATACTGGATGTGTGGGTAAGTTGCTATATTCCTCTTTCTTTTGTTTAAATCACTTCAAAATACATTTACTCTTAAGAATGTAACAAGCAACACTAGCACCACAACAATAAACTAAAATAATTCAGAAATACACAAATCTCAAAACTATGATTCAGATTAAATATGTCCATTCATCCAGAATGACTGCAAAATTAAATGGAGTTGTTTACAATAAATCAGTTACAATATTGTCCATTCAGGCTGAATAGCAATTGTCTATGTTACATTCATTTTTTTTTTTTTTAGATAAGCTTCTGTTTATCTATAAACTTAGGTTCTCTAAAATTTTCTTTACACATGAATATCATCTTAAAATAGAAAATAAAGAATCTCTTAATACAGGAAAATTTGGACTTGGGTAGAGGCTTCTTGCTATGAGAGAAGTTAAAATCCCTGCTAGAAAACAAACCTCATGTTCTTCAATGCAGGTAAATCCATGGCATGAGTTTTGGCTGATCTTTACCAACCTTCATAGCAACACAAAATCTGGATTTTATACAATCTACATGTCATTTACAAAACTGATTATCATATAGCTCTACCAGATGTTACAACAGGAGTCAATTTATCTTTCACTATACCTAACAACCACTGCAAGTTTCTTTCATATAATATCACACACATATTCTTGAAACTCCTGCTGATATAGCATACAGATCATGGACTTATAATTATGCCATGATTTGCAGAATACAACTTGACCACTGTTTGACTTCTACTACTTGAGTTTACTGTGTAAATCCATCTAATTTGAAAAGGCCTCAATAATAACTTGACAGAAAGTGACAGAAAATTTAAATATGCTTCCTTCTATTACTGTAAGGACTGCTTGAATAGACTTAATATAAGAAAAAAAAGAGGGTTTATTATTAGCCAAAAAATTTACATACAAGTTTATAACTACCTTCCATTAGTGGTTAATAATGGTCTAAGTTCAGTTAGGAGAGTTCTTGTATGACAGAATTTTGTACATAAGTCAATGAAGCAAAGTTCTAATGTTTGTCTGTGTGAAGAGTTTATAGACAGTCCTTTGCTTAGAGGCATCAGATAGTTTGAAAGGTCTAATTAAAACAAGAATTTAACTGGTAATGTTACTCTGCATGATGTTAGAACTACCTTCTAATAGAATGTGAGTGAATAAAATTGTGTTTTCTCAATACATGGTAACAATCTTGATTGGTTCTAAAATGACTTTCTACTATTTGAACTTTTTGTTTGTTAGCATCACCAGAACTAATGTATAGCGGAGCCTATGTGTCTCTCTTTGCCATAGAAATGGAAACTTCTGAATAGGTTTTCCAGCAAAGTTTTGCAATACTGAGATTGTTAGTTAAGACGTGTATAAGACTTATAATATTAATGTTTGAACCAAGTAACCTTGACTAAGAACTTGTAGGATGTTGTCTGGTATTTTGATGTTGATTTTGTCAGTGTCGCTATGTTGTATGAAGATGATGTTTGTTGCGATGTTGGTAGCAATGATGATGAATACCTTGTATCAATGTAAGCTGCTGTGAGTCTGTTAATGAATATATTGTTTATATACCTGTTTTTCATTGCACAGCAGAGTGAAGTATTTGTTAACTTTCTTAAGAACAGAGTAAGGGCCATTGTACATGGTGATAAAAATTTTGAACAAAAATATTCGAATAATTCTATACGTATTTGTTTACTAAGGCTTTTTCTACATTTTTATAACAATTTAGAGTTACAATCTTAAATTTTCTTTTTAGTATGATGGTGAATTGAGTGAGTTTATGTAAATATTGTGGAATGTGATTCTTGTAAGAGTTGATAAGAACAATGAACCTTTTATAAGTTGTTGAAATTAAGTTTATATTGTTAAATTTGTAGTAGTATTTACTTTCTCTTGTTTGCGAATGATACCATCTTGTGAGATTGTGTGACCAAGGAAGTTTAACTGATGAACATGCATGAGATATTTCTCAGGATTTATTCTTGTTGTTCATATTGTTGTCTACTAAATACATGATGTAAGTGTTTGGAATGTTCTGTTTTGTTTTTACTGGTTATGAGTAGATTGTCATCTTCATGTGCCATATCCCTTCAGGACGTAGGCAAACATAGACTTCCTCTTGGCTCAGTCTCTTGATGCACTCCATATTTTTCCTCTGCCATCCATTTGCTCAAGCCTATCAAATATGTCTTATGCTGCTTTCTCCTCTCTTTCCTTCTATCCATCCTGCGAGTATTAAATCCTCCTTCCTCATTACATGTCCTAGGAACCTCAACTGTCCCTTCCTGATGTTAAGTATGAGTTTTCTTTTCATTTGCACCCTCTCCAACACCTCATCATTGCTCACATGCTCAGTCCATGGTATCCTCAGCATTCTTCTGTAGAACCATATTTCTCCTGCCTCAAGCCTCTCCTTCCTCCTTGAGGAGGTTATCCAACATTTATTGCCATACAGAAGGACAGATATCACATATCAGTCCAGTACTCTTTTCTTTGTTTCCAACAGGATTTTTCTTGTCTCTCAGCACTCTGTTTAGCTTTTGAAATGTGACCTTGGCCATGCCAATGCATCATCAGATCTCAATGTCATACTTTCCATCCTATGTCAGAACACTTCCCAGGTATTTAAATTTCCTTACTTGTTTTATTTTTGTTACTCTGACCTGCAGTTGGCATTCTGATTTCTTCTTGCTGATAACCATACATTCCATTTTTTTGAGGTTTATGCTCAGTCCTTTCTTCTCACTTTTCCTTGCTACATTCTGTAGGAGGTTCTGCATTTTCAATTCTGTGTCTGCTATCAGCACCATGTCATCCACATTTTTGTTGAAATAGGGGCCGACAATGACAAATTCTGGCAAGAAGTTTATTTCTCTCAGAATTGTTTCACTATACAAGTTGAACAGATCTGGTAAGAAAACAAACACATCCTTGTCTTATGCCCCTTTCTATTTCTGTATACCTGCTGAATTCATCTTCTATCCTTATGCAAGCAGTTTGCTGCCAATATAGATTCTTGATTATCCTCATGTCTTTTCCTAAAATGTCGAGAATCTCTATCAAGTCTTTGTGGCGTACTTTTACATAGTCTATAAAGCACAGATAAATATCCTTCTTCATTTGTATTGCTCTTTAGATAGCATTCTGTGCATGAATACAGCATTTCTTGTTCCAGTGTTAACAAAGTCATACTATTCTTGTCTTATCTCTGGGCCAATTCTGCTGTGTGCTCTGTTCTTCAGAATCCAGATGATGAGATTTGTTATGTGGCTCATTAAGCTGATTGTTTGGTTGAGTTCACATTCCTTTGCACATGGCTTCTTAGGTAGTGCTATGAAATTTGATCTGCTTAGGTCCTCCACTGTTGTAAATTTTGTTTATTATTTCTATGATCCTGTCTATGCCAAATACATCTAAGGATGTCAGCAGCTCTATTACAATACTGCTGGGTCCTGCAGCTTTGTTTCTGTTCAATTTGGCTATTGTTGATTCCACGTCAGTTTTCAATATTTCTGGTCTGTCCGTATTTTTGCTGGTTGCTCTCTTTTGTTGTGGAAGAGATCTCCAATATACTCATCCCATCTCTGAAGTATTTTTTCTTTTTCTAGCATAAGTGTTCCATTCTTTGCTTTTATACATCCTGTTCCTGAACAGGTCTTTTGTCCTATTAGTTCCTTCTTTTTATGTATATCTCCTTTATTTGTCGATGAGCCATCTTTCTTTAGCTTGCCTATATTTGCTCCTTATTTTCTTATATAGTTTTCTGTGATTTCCACTCTATATCTTGGCATCTTTTTCTGTCCCTTTTGCAACATGTCAAGAATCTCTTCAGTGAGTCATTCATTTTTCTTCTGACGTTTTTTCCTTTGGGATCATGTCACTAGAGCTTTCCTTAGTGCATCCCATTTTGAGCTTCTGTTTCCAATTTGTCCTTCATATTTCGTTTACATGCTGTCCATGTACAATTCCTGCAGATTCAGTTCATTCATGAGTCTATTGTACTGCAGTCTTAGGGCTGTGTTAGGTTTCTTTAATTTCCATATTTTTATCTTTAGTTTGTATATAACCCTCTGATAGTTGCTCCTGCAATCAGCACTTGGGGAGGCTTTGCAGTGAAGGATTGTGTTTCTGAATCTCTTGTTGATAGTAATATAATCAATTTGGTTCTTAAACTTGCCTCCTGGGCTTCTCCATGTCCATAGTTGTCTAGGTTGTTCTTGGAACCTGGTATTAGTTATCATCTGGTCATTCGCTGTGCACCATTGAACCCATTTCTCACAGCAGTCATTGCAGTGTCCTAATCCGAAATTACTTACCATTTCACCTTCTATCCCTTGACCAACTTTGACATTAAGATCTCTTATGATAATTCTAATTTCTTGTGATTTGCACTGTTCTTTAGTGTTGTCTAGAATGGAGTAGAAGAATTCAATTTCTTCTTTTGTACTTTGTGTTGTCGGTGCATATATCAATATTATCATTATATTGAGATGCCTCCCTTTCAGTTTAATTACCAGAATTCTTTCAGATATTTGGCAGCATCCCACAACACATTTTCTTGTGTCTTTATCCAGTATAACGCTAAATCCTTTTTCATTATTTTCACCTCCTGCATATATAATTCTGTGGTCGTCACTGATGAAGTCTCCATTGTTCAGCCATCCCATTTCACATATGCCTAAAATCTCCTACTTCATATTTACCAGCTGTTTGCAGGTGTTCCTTAGACTCACGTACGACATTCGTAGAGTTGATTGTCACCATACGAGAAAACAAAGGGTAGATCATCACAACAATCCATTAATAAATTGCTAAAATATCTGTGCAGTCTTGTGAATTGAAAAGAAATATTGAATGGTTTTGTGAATATCTTCTTTTGTGAATGGTATCTGATAATAAGCTTGTACAAATCAAGCTTGAAAATGGTTGTTTCTTGTAAGCTGATAGTAAAATTGTTTATAAAGTGAAGTGGATATTAATTTTGTGATGTTACTGTGTTCAATTGCCTGAAATTGTAGAATACACACTAGATAGAAATGTTTTTTGGTACTAAATATATTAGAAATAATCAGGAACTTTTTAAGAGCTGAATGATTCCTTATTCTAATGTGCTGGATTTTTTCTGGTTACAGCCTATGTCGTGAAGAGTACACTGGCTGATCAATGGTTTGAATTTGATATGATGTCATGTGCTTGTCATGTTGTCATTCACCCCAAGTAAGGCAATAATGATACTAAGACACAAAGAGCTACTGAGCCCGAAAGAAAATGAAAACATTTTAGAAGAAATCGGAAACCAAACAAAAGGAGGAGTTTGAACCAGACATAGTAAAGAGTGTACATCTATATATTGTCAATTTCTCTCTATTTAGTCCCAGTGATCTATTACTTACCAGTTAAAGAATAATATTAGTGGCATATTTATTGTCACCTTACATTTTGTTTTTGTCATTCTTGCCTTTCCTGTGTCACTTCTCCTTTTCTTAAAAGTTTGCAGTCAGTTACTATAATCGGCCCTGCAACAGGTCATTGCAAGTTTTGATTTGGTGGGGTTATTTTGGTTAGTAACGACAAGGTTAGCGATCTTCCATTTTCTGTAATATATTATAAACTCTACATGTTTTTCAGGGTTTATGACATAAAATGGTGTTTAATGATTTTCCTCATGGCAAATTCCTCCTGCTTATTTTATTGCAACCAGATGCACAATAGTTATATGCTGATGTTTGATCATTATATTTTTATTACTGCTGTCATGTTATGTATTTTATGTAATATCCTACTACTACCAAAGAGCAGTCTGGGATTTGTTCCGCGACTTCCTATTTGACGTCCCTTGGAACAACATTTTTAGTCTTCCTGTCGAAGACTATGCATCCGAGGTCTCCTCCTGGGTTAAGGCTGGCATTGATGCTTTCATCCCAGCCAGGAAATTTCAGCTTAAATCCTATTCTTCTCCCTGGTTCTTGTTCACTTGCTCGGCCGCCATTGCCCACTAGAATCATTTCTTCCGGCTCTATCGAAGCCACACGTTGGACCAAAACGGGCACCTTTTCGCCTCAGCTCATAATAAGTGTAAAAAGATACTCAATGAAGCTAAAATGTTGTTTGCTGTCAGAATGAAGCAACACATAGCATCCTGTAAGTTCAGCAGCAAAGACTACTGGCGGCTCTGTAAAAGCGTGCTTAACAAGAGTAAAACTTCAATACCCACCCCAGTCAATGAATTTGAGGTCCTCACCTCTTCAGCAGACAAGGCTGAATGCTTTGCTCACAGATTCTCCTCCAATTTGAGACTGGATTCGTCTGGAGTACCTACACCCGACTTCTCACCTAGAACTGAGGCTAAACTAAATGGCGTCCACATTACCCCCTCGCTGGTCTCTAACATAATCTCTAAACTTGACCCCCAAAGCAAGCAGAGGGGATGGAATCCCAATCATAGTCCTGAAGAAATGTGCCCCTGAACTCTCCTCTGTTCTCTCTAAACTCTACAACTCCTGTCTATCTGCTTTCTGCTTTCCTGCCTGTTGGAAGTCTTCCTCTGTAGTTCCTATATTTAAGAATACTGGAGAACCTTTGGATCCCACTAATTACTGCACTATCAGCCTCCTTCCGATCTTTGGCAAAGTGTTCGAAGCCATTATCAACACCGAAGTGGTCCAGCATCTCACAGCCCACAGGCTCCTCTCTGCTTCACCAGGTCTACAGCTGATATGCTAATGACCATCACTGAGTATATATACCAGACTCTCGACAAGAATGGCGAAACTCGAACCGTTGCCTTGAATATTTCCAAAGTGTTCGACAGAGTCTGGCATGCTGGCCTTCTACGCAAACTGCTGAGCTATGGTATAACTGGATATTTTTTACCTAATCCAGTCATTCTTCTCTAATTGCACATTGAGGGTAGTATTAAACGGACATGCCTCCCAAAACTACCATACAAGCGCGGATGTTCCTCAAGGCTCTATCCTAGGTCCTACGCTCTTTCTGATCTACATTAATGATCTCCCCAAAGCTATAAGATCCTAAGTAGGCATGTATGCTGATGACACCACAGTTTGCTCTCGCCTCGATCAAAAATCTGGTGTGGGCAATAAAGCAAACCTTGCTGCCAAGCTTGAGAAGGACCTCCAATCCGTGGTGGACTGGGGTAAGAAATGGCTCGTGAATTTTAATGCTTCCAAAACAAAGCTGCTATCAATTAACCATCATAGAAATCGCTCCTACCTTCCATTAACATAGAACAGGCCTGCCTCCCTGAGAGTAAAACGGTATGTCACCTTGGCCTCACACTCTCAGTGGACCTCAAATGGAATGACTATATCGAATCCATTGCTAAATCTGCTGCTATGAAAGTTGGTTCTCCATGCAGGGCCCGGAAGTTTTTCCTGCCTGAACCCATCCTGCACATCTATAAATCTACCATCTGTCCCTGTATTGAATACTGCTGCCACATTTGGTCGAGTGCCCCTCTTATACTCCTCGGGGTCCTTGACAAAATAGAACAGAGAATCTATAATGTGATCAATGCCAATTTGGCAGCCCAGCTGCAGTCACTCTCTCACCGGCATGATGTGGCTTCCCTGTGCCTCTTCTATAAATACTTTTATGACTTCTGCTCCGATGAACTTAGTTCACTGATGCCCCCTAGGTATGATACTAGATTAGCAACTAGGTCCCACCCTTTTACAGTGAAACAGATAAAATATCACTGCAATTTCTACTCTATCAGCTTCTTTTCTCACACTTCCTGCCTATGGAATTCCCTTTCATATACTTGCTTCCCCAACAGCTACAATCTCTAGGAATTTAAATGTAAGGTCAATAGACATTTATCACACTAACTCGCATCCATTCCCTCAAACACTCTACCCATCTACCCAACCCCCATCCTTGGTATCCTCATCCGTCTACCACCCTCCTTCCGACATTTCCTATAACTAATCACTCTTTCTCAGCACTTTCCCCTACGTAATCCCCCTGCGCAATAGTGGCAGTGGAATGCCTTGCTTGGGGTGAAATGATTAAAAAAACAAAATTAAAATAATTCTATTTATCTGTCAATGATGCAGTTGTGGAAATTAGCGCAGACTAGTTCTTTTATTGATATATAAAAATAAGTTCAATTAAATTAACAGAGTGACAGAATTTCTTACATAAGTGTGTAAATAAATTGTTCAGGTCTGTTGTGTCTTTAATTTATAGCCGGTTCTTAAGCATGAGACAGTGTGAAAGGACTAATTTTAACAGAGTGACTGAATTCTGGGAATGTCCTTCTCTGTTAGTATTTACCAGCCTCCAACAGTAGCAGGATGTGACAAAAGGTTGTTTTAATGGAAGGCGGGGCTATCCGGGTCTACCAGACGTAAATACACCCAACTACAAAAACTTTAAGGTTTATCCATAATCATCAGAAGGTTGAAGGTTGGAGGAAAAAAGTGTTTCATTTGTATGTTAAAGTAAAATTTTATTAACAGAACAGAATAACACCAATTGTAGGAGTTAAATGTTTCAAGAAAAATCGTATTAAGGAGTTAAGTGAATCCAGGGTTCCAGTTGTAAATAGCAGAATGTGTTTATGCTAAAAGATTAACAGGTTACTAATAAAGTCTATGTTGCTTTCCATTTTTTATAAACAGCGAGAAAGTGAGAAGGAAGGTAAAGCAATAAAGGAAATTGTACTTATAGAAGTTAATTTTTAGGAGTCATTTGAAGTGTTTTATTGTTGTTGTTGTTGTCATTTTCTTTGTTGACAGCGAGAATACTGAAGATGAACAAGAGGTAAAGGAAAATAGCACACGAGAAAGTGAAGGAGAACAAATGTATGTTGGGATGTTATGTCTGGGTCAGTGGCTTGAAGTTTATTTTGTTACATCATGGCAGTGTCTTGTTTCGCTTCCATCTGACTGATTCAACTTTCTTTCTTTTTATGACTAAAAACTTTTCTACATCGGATTGTTAATTTTTTTTTTTCTCAAGTTTTGCAAATCGCTTCCTTTCATTGGTTAAAAAATTAATTTAGCATAGGGTCGAGAAATTTGGCTTCGTCTTTTTTCTTCAGTATGGGTCAATCCTTTTTCCTTTTGTCAAAATTAGGATTTCAGACTGGATTTGTGAAATTTGATAAAAGTAAAAAAAAAGAGAAGAGTTACTTTTAATTCCATATTCACCACAAACTAAAAGTCTCTCAAGTCAACGCCGTAGAAGTGTAAGCTTCCAATAGATTCTCCCGCGAAGTCGCACAAGTTAGTTGTTTAGAGAGACTCACTGGCACAGAATGTGTATTTATTTCAACAGCTGAATCATCTGATGAAAATTTACATCTCTTTGTTCGACTTATTGTTGCACGAGTGAAAAAGGCATTGAAAAACAATCCCTTTCTTATTTAAATAAAATTCATAAAGAAGAAACTACGAACATAAAACAAATATACGACGTACATCATTTGTGTTAGCAGTACTTGGGAATAAACAAAGACCGGTTACAAAGAAACAATGTGCGTAAAAGTTGTTTTGTATGCGACCTTCATCAGTAACGTAACAGGTACCCGACAAAAAAAAAAAAAAAAAAATTACCGATTAGTGAGGGGGGGGGGGCTGTCAAAATAGTCAATTGAATTGTGTATTCATTGTTTACACTTACACTACAGTCACTTCACTTCCATTGTTTTTCACACAGTAGCAAATATTTTTTTTTAGTTTTACGATAAATCCCTTTTCTTTGAAAATGAATTTTAAATTTTTCATGAATCGCAAGATCAATTAACTTTTTTATTTTTGTCGATTCATTTGTGATTGTCATAATGTTTCTGAAAAAAAAAATAACTAGGTCTCATAAAGGATAAGTGCAAAAAAAATGCCATAGGGATGCATCTGACGACAATAATTATGTGGGCGATATTTATTTAATGGCTCACCTACCTCAAGGCGGCAAATTTTCAATCATATCTCATTTGTTAAAGGACAAGGTCAATGAAGAAAAGTAAAAACATTGCTCTGAAATTAAAATAGTGTTCTGTTATAATTTCAAGTAAAGACAATTTGAATTGCGTTATGCCACTAGTTCTCGATACAAGATCATTAACTTTCATAAGCCTTAAAGAACAGAAATATTTCAGCTTAGCCTAAGTTTAAAAAAAAAACACGGTCGTTAAAGAAAACTCGATTTCTCTTCTAAAAATGTTTCTTGTATGATATTGCAAGCCTTTTTTCCAGTTGCCTATCAGATCCTTAAAAAATGTGAATAAGTAAGTTGTATGAGTTTTTTTTTTGCTTTTTTTCACAAACAATCAAAATTTAAAATTTGTTTTTAAAGAGTAAAACACTGAACAGAGAATCTGTTGAAGTCAATATCCACAAAATAAAAAAAATCGAATTTGTAATGTTTTTTTTATTTCTTAAATTTGACCTTTTAGTTTTAAAACTAACGAATTGTTTTCTATCACTTTTTATATCAAATACAACGAGGCTTACATGAATCGCCTATTTCAATAAATTGTCACATTTTTCCCTTCTCAAAGAGTTAGTTACATTTACTTGTGATTGAAAAGATTTTCTATATTTTTTCTCATTTTATGAAAACTTTTATGAAAATTGTTATTTTTTTTTCTCGAGTTCCCTTTTCTTTTATTTTCAATTTTTGTATCTAATTTTCATTATTGGGTCAATTATTTGATAACAATGTTAAAAGTTTCCAGTGTTCGTTTGCTATATTAAAAAAAATACAATCAACAAAAATATTTTTAAAATTAAATCAGACAAGAAATCAATCTGTTTATTGCTATCAGTTCATCGAGGAGAAACAAAAACAAAAACATTATGAACAAAATAAAAAAAGAAAGAGAGAGAGATCAAGACAACCTTTCCAAGTAACAATTAATAATTTAAAATTCAATTATTTGATATTTAAAGTTAAAGTATAAATTATTTAAGAAGATTTCAAACAAAAAATGTGGAATGACGTATAAAAAATTAAAAATTAATCTTCTTATTCTTTCAGGGTTTGGATGGGTCACAATTAAAAAATAAAAAGTTATTTTTCTCTTTGAATTGACACTGGAACAGTTACTTAAGCAAGGTTAAAGTTATTTTATTCGAAATGCTCATTATTTGTTGAATGAATAATAATAAGAAATTCTGCTCAGTGTGGATGTGGGGTAATGGCTAGCAAGCTTCTCTGGTTCGTTTGATACTAACAGAGTGCCCTATATTTGTGACCTTTATTAAGGCATTTAGTCAAATTAAAAATACAAAATTGTAATAATTATTTCTTAACAGTAACACTAAAAAATGATTAATGATTTGAGTTGTAAGAACTATGTTTGCAATGACATTTCGCTGAATCAATGTTATTGATTTGATTTGAATTTGATTTGATTTATTACCTTTTTCTCCGAGCGGAGGTTTCAATTTCATTGAGAAAGTATTCAAGAGACGAAGAGAGCTGGATTTATCACCTGTCATTAAAATGCGGGGAAATATGACTAATTGTAAAACACGAAGGAAAAATAATTAAGTTATTTTTTAAAACGGAATTTCCTTTTATTTTCCGATTTTCCTCCTAATTTGTACTCTAATTTGGCAATATTGTACAAAGCAAAGAACGAAGAGAGATATTTTAACAACAAAAGCCCAACAATTATGGAAAATCTTTTAGTTTTAACACTTTTTCTAAAAACATTTTTAATTTTTTACTCTAGAACTTGTAAAATATGATATTTTAAAAAACAAAAACACTCTCCCATTATAATTTAAAAGAAGAAATATGGTTCGAATAATTTTTAAAATAGATAGCTAATAAAGTTTCAAGAATGTATGTTTCTCCTGATATTAAAATTTAAAAAGTAAAAAAAGGATAAATAAAGTGAAATCATATTAATATTTAAAAAAAGAAGTAATCACAGTACACGGTGTTCTAAAGCCACCTTTTCTCAGATGGGTATCACTCCAACAAAGCACGTGACACGCTCTTGAAACTTACCTAAAAATCATGTGAACTAAAGTACATGATGAAAGAAAAAATAATGTCAATTGCATAATGAAATAATTTTTTTATAAATATGAATTAAAACAATCTACACGGTTTTATTTCTGTATTTTAATTTTTTATGCTTTTATTTAGTGTTTTTTATTAGAAAATATTAATTTTTTTATGAATGGCACCCAAATGACAAAGGCAGCGGCAGATGCAATTCGAAAAAAGGTAGATCAGAAACAAAACAAAAAAGAGAAGTTCAAACCCACGTACTTTACCAAAAAATACTTTTCATCAGACTTGGACGATTTAGCACAGTTGCACATTGACTTAAAGCGGGGAATAAATGCAGTTATTTTTGAGTCCCTTTGCACTCAAACAAAAGCTCAAACTCAAGCATTTTTGATTTTGATTTGCCTTTTTTGGAGCAAAACAAATTTTTTTGTGATGTTTGTGATCATTTTTCGAAATTAGGTTTATTATTCAGTAAACTGCTCATCATTCGTCACACAATGTGACAATAATCATCACCAAGAAGCAACTAACAGATTTATTTAAGAGGCATGAAACAAGTTGCAAAAAAAGTTAAATTAAAATAAAATTGGCATAAGTTCTTAATAAAAGTACAAACACTGAAAATAACACCTTTAAAAGAAGGTATAAAAAATTGTTAAAGGACGAATGTGAATTGAGATTTGTGAATGAAGTTGAATCAAAAATGGGTAACAGGCAGAGACGACAATGGAGATTTTTTTAAAATAGAGACAAGGGAGGTGTGACACTCACAGAGCAGGATGAATGAATGTGAAAATGGAATAACAAACTTTTTGGTAAAATGGTGTAATTGGTAAAAGACCGCTGCATTAGGAACAAAAGAAAATGTCTCTCAATAAAACCAATAAATGTGAACAAGAGTTTTAAAAATGAACATTTAAAAAATTATTTTACTTAGCAGTGCTCATTAAATTAAGTTAATCTTAGAACAGTAGATGAAAACTGCAAATACAGTGTACACCTGATCAGAAAATACCTCTACCTTTTGAAAGTTATGACTATCTCATTACACAAGGAAATTCAGATTGAATAAATAATTCAATAAACAGTTCAATAAGAAAATCGTTTCTTTCGTTTATTATTTTTTATTTTATTTTTTTTGTAAATAATAATCTTAAAACATTTAATATTCTTCACAGATATTTTACATTTTTTCTTGTCGTTAGACGTTAAAAAGGAGTTTGTTGATGGCAGGTATATAAAAAAGTAAATGGTTTCTTCTCACAAAGTTGTCATTATTTTGAAAATGATTACCTATGTTTTGTCTAGTTCAACAAGTTCCAGAGAAAAGTTCAAAGAAAAAAAAAACAATACTTTATTAAATTCTTTACTCAATTTTCCCAAGTTGAACAGGTGCATGTACGTAAATTCAACTAACAAAAAGGCTTAGTGTACAAAAAGGTTATGTACGATGTCATTTCGTACATTGACACTAGAGACAGTTATAGTTTTTCTCTAGAAAGATTAATCATTACAACTAATCAAATTCAATTCATTCATTTACCAAATTTTAAATAGTAAACATTTACATTGCATTATAAAAGGTAAAACAATACAGGAACAAAGCAATGCAATCTAATTTTAAAATTCTACTTTGACGTGAAAGTAGGCAATTTAAAAGTTGTTTTTTTAGTGAGATATCATTTGTTAGAAAATCATTCACGTTAAGAGAATAAAATTAGTTTTTTGTAGTTTGAGAGAATATTATTACCTTTTTAATGAACATGGATTTTGAAATTATTTTTGTGCGACTTGAGAAAAGGAATCTTAGGAAAGTTTAACACTGTAAGATCGGGTAGTGATACAATCAATTTAAAAAAATGTTTTTATTGTTTTCCAATGAAGGGTGAAAACAATTTTAAAGACATTTTTTTAGAACAGTTTTAAATTTTGAATTTAATTACTGTTTTTTTTCTTTTCTTTTTTTTAACAGAAAATTAAAAAAACGTTAATCAATCGCTTTCTTCATCAAAATCAAACATTCGCTTTTTTCATTTTAGTTGTTATTCTTTTTTTTAACCAAACAACTTATTGGTAACAGTTGATTTGTGAATGGAAGTTGTGCTGTTTTAATGATATTTTGACCTATTTACACAAAACGGAAGCTTGAAATTTAAAAATCTTGATGTGATTTTGCCAGTTCAAGTGAGTGATGTATTGTAAAGTACAATCAGCAATTTAAAATAAATTGAATTGTATCTCATTGACTGACTCAAAAAAAGTGAACAAAAAAGAGTATGTCTAAAAAGACCAGCCAATGGCAAATGTATTCCTAAGATCTCTACACATTATTACACAATATAGTTTCAGACTGCTGAGTGACTAAAATGACCTGACCAAACTATGATACAAATTTTCAAAAGAAGTTTAATTCTTGTGATGTGCTCTAATACATCAATCAAAGCGGAAAACTAAAAAGATTATATTAATAAAAAATCAATTGGACGGTGTTTTTATGCTCCCTGAATGATTGGAATGTCGTGAGAAACGGTATGAATGAAGTTAAGATGTCTATGCCGGTTATTACAAACTCTACTACACAGTACACAATTAATTCATAAAAGGACCATCTTTCGCGATTTTTTTCTTTGTTTTTAACATTCGTTTTTAACATCAACATTTTTGTGTTCAGAACTTAACAAAATTCATTTGCCTTTCTGAGATGAATGTTCTCTGTATTTTTCGACCGAAACAAACAACAAAGATGAACATAGAAGGAAGAAGGAAAATAATAATATGAATCGGAATAAAATTGATAAATTTATCTCGCGTATTATTATTATTTTAATTTTTTTTGTCGTCGTCATTCAGTTTTGTGCATAAAAAATAAAAAAAACAAATACCATCCATTTTCTTTACATTTTTGAAGTTTCAAACAGAATTTTAAAAAAACAGGAAAAAAATTATTAAATAATTCAACTACCAGGTAAAAAAATGTGAGAAGTGTTTGTTACACTGTATGTTTGAGTGAAAGAAAAGATAATTATGTGAATAATAATCAAACTTCAGAATTTCGAATATCGATAATGAATGCTATATTTTTTAAACCTCCAAGACAACACAAAATTACAGGTTGAAGATTTGCTATTTTTTTAATGTTACTCACGGTACACCACTAAATGATTATTTTTATTTACGCAATTCAAAAGTGTATTTTTTTAGTGTTTAACTCGCTTGTATTGATCGATTCTTTAAAATAAAATGGCACGAATAGAGTTTTTTTAAAATTAATATCAACATGTAATGAAAAAAGAATTTATGACTAAATTTTAATTTATTTATGTGAGAAAAAAATACTTTTATGAGGTTAGATCAGTTTAATTTGATGAAAAAAGAAATCAACAAAGTAAAAAAAAATTAAATTGCTCTTTTTAGATAAACATAGATTTACAATAAAATTTACATTTTCTTCTGCTGAACTCTCAATAAATGTAACATCATTTTTCTCAACTGATCATATGACTTAAAGTTTACCGTAAACACAAAGCCTAAATCAGAATCAATACAACTCCTCTAAGTGCAATATACATACACCGCTGCTGCTGCTGCTGCTACCAAGACTCATTATTCTTACACGTGTAGATCCATCAGACACGTATATCAAAATGAAAACTTGAATATTTTTTTAAATTGTGTATTTTCTAAGAATAAAAAGAGGTGACAAACCTGTAGGGAATTCGTTCACATGGTTTGCCTCGCATTTCAGTTTCGAACTAAAAATCGTTTGATTATGATCCAAAGAATTATAAGAGATTTTGTTGTTATCTTTGTCATGTAACATAGGTCCGAGAGGTGTATTTACGTCTGGTAGACCCGGATTGTCGAGCCCGTCCTCATCATCAGAGGCGTCCTTAGCAGGACCATGAGTGTGGCCCTTGTCCGCTCCATGGTGATGATTTTGACAACACGGCTCGGTAGCTGCGTCCTCTCGTTGGGTACAGCACATCTTCCATACATTTCGGCACGTCAGGTAATCCCAAGTTGTGAATGTCTTCGCATACATCCTACAACAACAGGACAGTCTGAAAATCCAATCCGATCCTTGTGTCACTTAATTCCAAGGATCGGGGCTCCGTTTTTCTTTTATTTCTCTTTTGTGTGTTAGTGTTTGTTAATGAAAAAGAAATGACAATGATGGAGACCCCAACCCAGCAGTAGCGGCTTTCTTTACCTACCTCCTCCAGCAATACACTAGACAACACTGATGATGAGGATGGCAGATCAACACACCCGCACATAACACATACTAATATTCGAACTCGAGAGAGAGAGAGAGGGAGGAGTGTGTATATGAGAAAAAGAGAGAGAAAAGGAGTCAGGAAATGGAGAAATGGTCAGGAAGGAGAAAGATGCGTGAGGAGTAGAATGTGAATTGGAAAACTAAAAACGGAGAGAAGGGAATTGTTATTCAATGAAAAGAAAATCATTCAACGCTGGGATAAAAAAAAAGGTAATGAAAATAAGCAGATAAAAAAGTACAAGAAAGAAAATAAAAATAACACCACCATAATAAATGTTTGTTTAGAAAAGATTAGTTTTTGTTTGTGAATGAATCTGTGCAATTTCGTCTGAATGAAAAAAAATAATGTATGAATTTGAAAGATAGTGGAAGAGAAAACCATTGGATAGAAACTTGTAAGTGAAAATCAGAGAGAACTTTATTTTTGGTAAAGAAATTACTGAATAAAAAAAAAGAATAAAAATACTACAGGAAAAAATGTCTTTTTTTTATTTATTTATTTTTTTATCAAAAACAAACGACGCGATAACAAACGGATTTTTTAAATTTAGTGTAAAAAAAATAATCAAATCGTTAACTAAAAATACGAAATTTAATGGACAAGTTTCATTTTCTTGAAATTAGTTTTAAGGAAATTTTAAATTTCCTAATTCAATCCTCTTTTCAGAAATAAGTAAATAAATTTACTTAAGATTTTTTTAAAAAGAATCTATGTATTTTTTGTATTAGCAGTGATAAAGAAGAACACACTGAACTTAAAAGGTTTGTCTTGTTATTCAAGAAGAAAAAGGGAAATTGACGTTTGTTTTTCCTTTAAGATCAGATCGATTATTTTTAAAACTGAGAGGAACATTACATTAACATTAAGGTTAAAGAGGGAGGAGTGTGATTAAAATATAATTATTTTTTTACTGTAAAAAGCGAATTCATTGAATAAGGACACTTTTAACAACACAGATGATGACACAATGAATGTCTATACAGAAGAAAAGGGAAAATTATGCAAAAATTTAGAAATAATTTTTATTTTCTGAGGTAAGCAACAAAATGTGGAAAGGATCAGTAGTTGTAGCAGTTCTTAAAGAAAAACATTTTATAGCCAAATATAAGATATTCGATACACGCAAGAAGATGACAGGTATTTTTTTTTACATTACGTTTAAAAAACAAACAAATAATTATCGACTTTGAAAATGAACAAGTTACAAGAAGGTTCGAAAATAGGAAAAAAATAATGTGACGTTCAGTGGCACAAAAAAAATCACAACTATGAGTTTGGTGGAAAACTGATACACTCGTCATTATGATCACTAAAGTGTCTTCTGTCGTCCAGGTAACAAAAACAAAAAAGAAAAGCTAAAACAAAAATTTTTACTGTGAATTTTTTTTTTATTTTGGTCTTACGAAATATACGAAATGGCGACAAGTGGAAAATCCCTTCCTAAATTTACTTGTTGAAAGGAAAGAGAGAAAAATTTACGTTCAGTGCACACACGCACAAAGGACGATTCTTTGAAACTAAGTCACATCACATGCTACAGCAGCGCTTCGAGGATAACGACTAAAATCTCAGTTGAGAGTTAACTTACTTACACTTACTTTCTCCTGAAATTATATAATTTAAAGAATAATAAGTTAATTGTTACTATTTCACAATAGTTTATTTTTTCACTATTTAAAACACCAGCGCCACGGTTTCCGAATTTGATCGTTAAAAGACTAAAAAGTAAGAAGTTTAATTTTTTTTTCCAGAGATCACATATTTCACGAATGGATTTTTTTTTCGGTTCAATATTTCATTTAGACAGGATTGTAATAATGTACAATGTACATCAACTCAAGCAAGCATAACCATATCACACAGAAATTTATTTTCTCTCTAATGGTGATATCGCGTAAAAAATTATGAATCGCTTCGTCACTTAAACGGTGTCTTCACACCAAAAACACTAAAACAGGTAATTATTGACTATTATGAAAGAGTGAGGGATTAATAAAGAAATTGGGTTAAAAAAGTCATAAGCTGACATAGTAACTTTTAAAATTAAGGAGAAAGAAATAAAATTGCTTCTTTTTGTTTTTTTTTTATTTTGCTAAAAGGAATTAATTTTTCAATTAAATAATTCACTGTTCATTCATTTCAATATCAATAAAAAAAATAAATTTAAAAAATAAAAAAAAAATTTCTGCCAAGAAAATGCAGATGAGAGAAATTACTAATAAATTATTGTGTACTGCTCTTTAGTGTTGTTTCAAATCATTATTGTTGGTAATGATAATGATGAATTGAAACTTAATGCAGGGAGATATTTTAACCGGCTTTCTGCGTAAAAATTTTTGAGATACTCCTATCTGCTAGCATTTTACATGGAAAGGATTTCCTTTAAGTGTTATAGCAACAATATTATTTCGTCAGAGGACAAACTTCATTTTAAAAATTAACTGCATGAAAAAAGGAAAAACAGCGTAAAAAAAATATTCGTATGTCTAACAGCTTTTTAAATGCCTCAAAATTAAAAAATAGTAACGTAGTTTGTGTAGAATGAAATTTAAACCAAACAAGTACAGAAGTCTTTCTCTTAGAAAATGAAAATTGAATTAAAACATAAATTTTGTGGTAGTTGGTAAAAGATTCCCTACCATATCAGAAAAATCAGTGAAAAATTTAGGATAGTGGTATAATCAATTCTTAAAAGATACCAACCAAGTGAAAGAAACCTCCAAGATCATTACAAGAAGATCTCCATATGATAGATATTTGTCCTCTAAAAGGAAAATACAAGGAATGGTGATTAGAGTATGTACTCTTTCCAATGATACTATGGCCCCTACTTATATATGAATTTGGAAAGAGTACAATTGAGCAAATGAAAAGTAAAGAGAAACAAATATATCCGAAAATGGTTGGGTTTGACTCCTGGTTTGTCTGATATTGCATTGTACTGCAGTCAAGCAAAGATAAGTTGCCATTTAAATCAATTGTGGAGGAGTACAAATCCGGAAGAATCAGACTCCAAATTATATTGGCTGACTCCATGGATAAAGTAGTAAAAGCATTAAATCCCACATTAAAAACTGGGAGAAGGTAGAAGGTTATAGAGATGATAACAAGTGCTAAAGACAATCTAATTTTCAATGAAGTCACTGGATACACTCAAGTAGAGAAACAAGGGTTAAGACTAAATGAAAAGCCGTGACGATCGAAAACTTCTGGTAAAGATTGCCGAGACATGGTCATCCAGAATGTAAGAAATGAAGCAGATAACAAAAGACTCAAAAAAGGAGAACAACAATGCCAATGGACACATTGAGAGGAGGCCCTACAGAAATATAATATTTAGAAGGATATTTGGCAGATGGCTCCACTCAGGTTACGTTTTTTAATACATTCTACATATGACCTGCTATCATCTAAGAACAATCTTGTTAAATGGAAGAAAGAGAGCTATCCAACTTGTCCCCTATTTAAGGAAAAATCCACAAACATTAGAACATGTTCTTAGTTTCTGTAAAACAGTTCTTGTCAAAGGAAGATATACCTGGAGACACAATAGTGTTTTGGATGAGCTTGTCAAAATTACAAAGTAATATATGAAGTTTGAGTCATCTAATTCAACCAATAAATTTGTTGCAGAGGGAAAAATATATGTTGGCTCAAAGCAAACAAGCAGTTATCAAGCTGTAGCCAGAAAAAAATCTCCTTAGTTCTGCTGGAATTTGGGAAATGACTGCAGACCTTCCTGGTTTGCATAATGATTACCCCCAAGATAATATCAAGTAAGGGTCTGCAATCAAATATTGTTCTTCTATCAAAGGTGAAGTATAAAATCAATTTGGTAAAATTAAAAGTACCCTATGAAAGCCAGAAGGAACAAAGCCACAACTATAAAACTAATAAATATGCAAATCTAAAATCAGAACTGATAAAGAAAGAATATAATGTAATTAATAGAGCAGTGGAAATTGGAGCAAGGGGTTTTGTTGCAGGCACTCTGTACCAATTTCTGGGCCAAATTGTAATCAAAGGGCGTAATAGGGCCAAAATTATAAAATACCTAATAGAAGTCACTGAAAATAGTTCTATATGGATATAGAGAAAAAGATATTCTATGGAGTGTTTTAGTGAACATGACAACATGACATGACTGATTGTGAATGCGTAATGAGGTTCACATTTTATTCTCAAAATGTGTAGTTTGCCTTTCTTTTTTCATAGATCTAATTTTGCCGTTTGTTGAACTAGTATATTTATGATACACTAGTAATACGAGTATATCATTATAATGGGGCCTCACATCAGTGAGTTGGGTGCCAGTGTGCAAGTAAAACTGTTGAGAGGAAAGCCTCCAAACGGTGCACAATCTCTTCTGACGACCCAAATTAATTTAAATATAAAAGTGAGAGGAAGACATTAAAAAAAAATTCAATGAAACTATATGCCATAGAGATGCTCATGGGAAATGTCATTGTCATGAGGGGCATTACACATTCAGCTCATTTCAGGTTAGTTTCAATTACCTTCCAGTAATTTCCTTCTTCTACTTATAATATAAACATGTAGTTTGTTATCTATATATACAAAAGGCAATCTGTGTGTGATTGTTTCCTATGCACGCCTACATTTTTTAAGCTACGCCATTCAAACTTTCTAGGGACATATATCTACAGGGAAGCCAGGTCGACACATACTTTTTGAGTTTAAATTCAGCAATTTTCCCTTTCGCACATTTTGGCCAATGGAGCCGATTGTTTAGATTTGCTCCGTAAAACATCTAAGATCTAAGATGGTTGCTAAATTAAGTCACAGAAATCAAATCACACATGTCAAACGCGACTAAAATATTTATTCCGACATTTTAAAAATTCATTTGGTCAACAAAAAAATGGGAATATTTTTCCCCATAATTTTGAATTTTTAGATTTAATATTTCATACCTCAGAAAATAAAAGAAAATAAAAAATAAAGCTTTTTTTTTGCTAAATATTTCATGCAGGAAATCAACTGTCTGTAATTTGTGTGGCATTAATGTAACATTTTCCTCTAAAATTAAATGTCTACATTTTTAAATATTCTTCAAACATTTCTAAACTGAGTGTGTAATAGTTTTTATATTTCTAATTTCAGCAAAACAAAATAAATAATTTTTATTTTTATGTTAAATTCATTTAGTTAACAAAAAATGTAAATATTTTCCCCCATAATTTTGAAACAAAAACAAATGCAATGTTGTTTACAATGTCACACAAAACATCAAATCATGTTTATGCAAAACAAAAGAAAATAGATTTTTTTAATGGAATTTTTTAACCTTTTTGAAACAACAATTTTTTCTATAATTATTTTTTTATATAACCGTGTTTTAAAGGAATTTATCCATTTAATATTATAAACATTATTGCATCACGAGATTTGATGTTTGTGTGAGTATTGTAAACATGGTGTTCCAAATAATTTAGCAGCCATCTTCGATTAAAATAACAGGCACTCACACTAGGTGTGCTCAGTTTTTGTAAATTTTTTTACATGCCTCCTAAAAAAAGGGCTCAGTTAGGGTGCATGGCTATCTACATTTAAAATAGGTAAATTTCTATCCTATTTGTTACTAACTCTACTTCCTGCAAATGTTTTATATTCATTTCCAGATCAAAGAACCCCTATCCCTCTTAGAAAGCGACAAAAGTATGACCAACACTAAAACTACACTTTATACTTCATTCGAATACTATAACAACATGCATTCAATGCCTTCTTCTTAACGCTGAAAATGGTTACTAACAGCCTCAGCTCTCATTTTCAACTTTCAATAAATAATTTCTATCTACTCCTCTCATTGGCATCTTCTCCTACTACTAAAATGTTCTGAGTTGCACAGGCAATACCGGGCTATGATGCAAGTTAATAATAAAGGTAAAATTTTAGATAATGCCCATGTGAAAGGGCACTGAAAAGTTCTTGTCCTGATCAAAAAAGAATTTTAAATAATCTGATGTTTGGTCATTTGGTCACATTTTAAGAAGTCAATCAGTGCCCACCTTATATAAGTGGGTTTTTTTTGTTTGTTGAGAAAGAATAAATCAATTATTTTTGTAGGAATACTTTTCCTTTTCTGTATCCAATCTTGTCAATAAAATTTATAATTGTTTATCAGACTTATATATATTATGAAACAATGTTAGATTTCATTATGAAAGTGAATGTTTTTACAGTAAAATTGTTATTAACTGATCAATATTAAAAACATCACCTAGAACTATGAAAATTACCACCAGTAAGTAAACATCACAAAGACAAAGAAAAATATTACACACACACACAGACACACACACACTGACTATGAAGGAGTGATTCTAGATCTGTGAAATCTTGTATGCATTAATTTTAACTCCTTATTAATAACTGCATTGTTTTTTTCCAGGTAAGCTGATATCTGACTGTTCAAAGAAAACTTCAGTTATAACTAGTATGAACAAAATTTGGCATTGTTGTATTATAAAATAACAGCAGAAAAAGGCTTTAGCCACAAAGAAGATTTATGCTGACATGGTTGTTACATTAGAGGATGATGCTCCAGCTTTATCAACAGTGCAAGAGTGGGCAGCTGAATTTAGGAGGGGATGAGAGATTCTTGAAGATGACCCAAGGTCTGGATGCCCTACAACTACCACCACTGATGAAAACATTGTGTTCACTATATGTTGATGAATGACAGGTGACTGACTATCAATCAAATAATCAATTATAATTAGCATATCCAGTGAGAGTTGAGAATATTTTGCATAAAATGAACTTGCATGATGAAAGTTTCGGCTTGGTGGGTGACACATCTTCTGACACATGATCAAAAGGTGCACCAGGCTGATCACATCATGAGAAAATCTGACATTGTCTGAGGCATATCCAGCTGGTTTTCTTGAACATTTCCTAACCCAGGATGAGTATTAGATTCATCACTTTGAGCCAGAGACAAAGAGACAATCCATGCAGTGGAAACACCCCTCTCCTCACTTCCTCCAAAGAGGGCCAAGTAGTTTCATCTGCTAAGAATGTGACAACCTCAGTTTTTTGAGATGCTAAATGCATTGTGTTTATTGCCTATCTTCAAAAGGCCATACCATCAATGGAGAGTACTATGCCAACTTGCTGATGCAATTAGGAAAGGCTATCATGACCAAAAGCCCAGGAAAACTGATGAAAGGGGTCAACTGAAAATAGTACTTGTCTGAATTCCACATCTAACTTTTCAGAAAGATTTCATAATATACAGTGCTTTTCCACTTCTACAAGATCTACAACATCACCTTCTTCAAATGCAGACTGGTTTTGGAGTGATTAACAGTCGCTCCTTTCATTTTTGCTTCGAATCTATTTTTTCATTGCCTATGATCATTCTTTTTAAACATCGGTTGATTTTGTTGCATTTTAAACAGTGTAGTGAGTCATACATGCCTTATGATGTTCATATGAGTTATGTTAAGTATCTCAGCAATTTCCCGTATCATGTGACCAGGCTTCTTTTTAATCAGTATTTCAATGTGAACATTATCAATAACTGAAAGTCAGCCAGGACATTCTAAGTCTTTCAGATTAAAATTTAAACTTCTGAACCAAGTGAATTAATTATGAATAGCACTCCCAACTATGGCACCCTCTCCATAAATGGCACATATCTGTTTTGCTATTTGTACAGCATTTTTCCTTTTTGGAAATAAAAAAGCATCAAATAACAAAAATCTATCTCATTTTCCTCCATACTCATTTTTAATTTAAAAACATTTAAAATGCACTGCCTATATCCAAATTTAGAGATGTTGAAATGTCACCTTTTAACATATATGTCATAAAATCAATCAACTGGATAACACAATTATGTGTTCAAACACCACCTACTCAAAAATTCTACAAACTATTATTCTAATCTCCTACTTTAACAAACATTAATGTTATTAAAAGCTAAATCTTCTTCCTTCTTTCCTAAATTTCTTCCCACTTTTTAGTACAGCAACAGAAAATGAGAAGCCATAAAACTAATGACAAATGATGCATTAATTTTTTCCACATGTAAAATTCTACATTAAATTCTGATTAATTATATTGATCAGGATATATGAGCAAATACTGAAAAGTTTTTAATCTGACTCAGTTTACAAAATCTGACCAAATGGCCAAACATCAGATTTTTATTTTTAAAGGACTTCTTGATTGGGCCAGTAACTTTTCAGCACCACTTTGTACATGAAGTTTTTAAAAAAATTTTTCTTGAGATATTTTTAATTTTTAAACAATAAAAATGATATGGATAACAGAATATCAAATTCTGTAATGAACTCTAAAAAATGTTGTTTCAGTATAATATATAGCATGTATATTATTCCTTTGGTTGACAAATTATCTGCAATATACATACATGCTTAGCTCCCACATAATGGTAAGACATTAGCTACATGAAGACATTATTGTTACTAATGTCTTACCATTATGTGGAATGTACTTCTGCCACACCCTGTGTGTGTGTGTATATATATATATATATATATATATATATACTGTGCACATATAATATTGTCTTCAGAATACAGTATGTTAATATTGCCAGTGTTGTATTAGATTATGTAGATCAATTTAACTCTGTAAAACATTTTTACTATGTCCAAAACTATTTGGACAAATAATGTAAAGTGAAAATAAATTTTTACCATAATATGAAAGATGAAACCATTATAAAAAGAACTGATAATATAAAATATGATAATATAGAATATGATTTGTGTGTGTGTGTATATATATATATATATATATATATATATATATATATATAATATATATATATATATGTACTGTGTGTATTAAGGCAGCATTTTTTCATTGATGCATGTTTCATTAAATAATAGAGACAAGTTTTGTCGATTTATTTTATGTAAATTCTTTTCATATCGTCTGATAAGCTTAATAGCATTATTGTTGAAAGAAGAAAGAAAATCACAATATTGATACATGTTTTTTTTATTTAATCCTTTCTGAGATTTTGGCTTACATCAGCCATTATCAAAGATGACAATTATATTGTGTGTATTACACAGTTCGCGGATAAACAATAGTAGTAGTCGTCTTTTTTGTTTGCATGAAAGATTTTTCAAAGCAACAGCGAGCACGTGCATGCGTGCTGGAAGCGAAAATTGCATTACAGCTTGTGACCTCACACATGACCACGCGAGAGTGGGGATGGAAAGCATGATAAAAGTATAGTTTTAAGTTATGCTATTTATAGGTTAAAGTTCTCAATATTGGGGAGAGAGTGTATGCAAATATAAACGTGTACGTTGAAGTCAACACCCAGTTGCAACAGTCTGTTTCATGTATAAACACAATTATCAGGCTGTGTGCATTGTATTTTAGTTTAACTGTTTTAATGCATTTGTGTTATGTGTAAATCCACCAAAGACCAGCATATATAAATAGTCAGGCTAAAAAGCAATGCACAGGGTCTGGTCTGATGATTGTGTTTAAACATAAAACAGACTGTCGCCATTGGGTATTGACTTCAATGTATATATATATATTAGTTTTATTTCTCTTTTCAATGTTGCTCTTTTTAAATACTGAGCACTTTATTTGTAAAAATCTGATTGCCTTGAACTGTAATTTATTGGTTGATGTGTCTTGTTAGTCATTAATATTTTTAGTTAGTTTATATATATATATATATATATATATATACGAAAAAATCTAAAGAGAGCCACAACCTACTTTATTGGTTGATGTGTCTTGTTAGTCATTAATATTTTTAGTTAGTTTATATATATATATATATATATATATATATACGAAAAAATCTAAAGCTAGCCACAACCTACCGCGGTTTCACACTACGGATCGTCAGGGAATGAGCCTCTTTCCCTGACGATCCGTAGTGTGAAACTGCAGTAGATTGTGGCTCACTTTAGATTTTTTCGTATTTTTGCTCTACTATTGTATTTTCGTACTTTCGTATTGAGCACTTTTTCTAGTGTTTAGGTTCCGTTTGGGTTTTTTTCTTTACTGCGGATACTTGACATTTTGTTCTTGTTCCGCTGGTTTCTTTTTTTCTCCCCCATTATCCGACGACATAGTACGTCGGATTTTAACGGATTTAGGTTCTGTTTGTTAACATTTTTTCAAAGGTTTAGATTAGTGTAAACTTACGGAGTGTAAACTTACAGAGTCTAGTTAGTTATTATATATATATATATATATATATATATATATATATATATATATATATATATATAGTATATTAATAGAAACTTTTTATTTGAAGGACATTATATTACTTTTGTTTCTTGAATTCTCAGCTTGATTTAAAAAATACATAATACAGACAACTTATGAACGTGAACTTTCAAGTTAGTTATATAGAGTCAAAACAAAAATAACATTCAGGGCTAATGGGATAAGAACTGATTCAACTTAAATAGCTATGCAAAAAGTATCAGTCAGTTAAGTGTCTTACATGATACACGCTTGAGCGATCATATCTCAAAAGAGACATTACTGACTGGGCAGCTATAGAACCCAATCTGCCTTGCAATTTAATCCATAACTGGGGGGAGAAAAGATGGATTCATACCTTTTTCAAGGGTATTTTCATGTAAGTGAATGCAAGGAATTCAACTAGAATTTGAACTTAGCTCTCCAATTTCTTGTTCCAAGTTGATAGCCACTGCACCACAACACATATCTGCAAAAAGTATACTCAGTTCTAATCAGAAGAAATGAACAGTATGATTAAATAAAGACGGGTAGACTTGATAAAGTCTTTCACAGGATGAAATATGTAGGTGAGAAAAATAGTTTTCCTCTTGTCTCCTTTATCTAAATATACTGATTACAGATCCAAGTTGCAAGATCACTCTGAGAAAAGATCTATACTGAAATTGGACCGAGCCCATTTATATAAAGAATATCATTCATCAGAAAACACTGAAAACTGTGAATGTTACAAGCACTTGAATATTTGGTGAATAGTATATTAAATAAAGTTTGAAATGTATTTGAAATATTGAATAAATGTTTTTGCAAATTGTTTGACTGGCTTTCAAAAATCTCAACTCATTGAACCTATTTTACCAGTTTAGCTAGACAACATTCAAGCCTTTATACATTAAATAGAATTACATAGACGTAAGTTAAATAAAGGTGTTCAGATGAGCAACTTTGTACTTTCCATTTGTTGCTCTTCACTTCTAATTAAGGCAGTTCTGAAATAGTGAAATTTATTCAAAATATTCAACATCATTGACAGATAGTGTGGATATGGGTTCAACAGGTTAAATTTTGTAGAGTGTGTATCAGAATTAAAAAAATAAATATTAAGAATGATTTTTTAAATATTAACTTGGTATTAAAAAGTGATTAGTAAGATTTATTTGCATTGTATTACTGAAAAGAATACTGAAAAGAAAAGAATCAATATGATATAAAATAAGTTCCTAATAACATAATATAAATAAGAATGCTAGTCCCCAAAACTCATTTAGTAGTAACAATACCTTAATTAAAAATACTAAAAATTCTTTCATTAAGAAAGAATGTTAGCCTAAAGAAAATAATGAATAATGGCATTTTATATAAAAGAAATGTTCTTTTCAGAATATACTGAGTAAAATGACTGCAAGTGCTTGCCTAAATAAATAAAAATAATGAAATCTCGTATCAATGTAAAGTTTAGTTACAATTAATTTTACTCAAAGCATAAACTATTGCCTAAAGCATTGACAATACTCAGTTATCTTATTTATGCTAGATACTGTTTCACTATGTACATTTTCAGGCATACCCAAGGTAACGTTATAAAATTTTTTATGATACTTGCATAAGCTAAAAGGTTTTTCACCTTGTACTATTCCATAATAACATCAATATTTATAGAAATATCTGCTAATCTAATTTACTGGCTCTTCAGGTGTGATTTTTATCAATATCAGAAAGTTTGTAGCTAACACCTTCATGGCTGAATAAAGTACTTTTTCAAGCCATTTGGGACCACTGTACACATGAATATATTATTTTCTGGCATACCTTGATGAATCTTGACCCATGACAATTTTTTTCCTATTTTTAGGAACAAAATTCAACAAATTGTTATTTTATAGGGTATTTTTTACCCAGCTAAATGTTTACAATTTTTATAATTACTAAAAGAAATGTGTTCTGATTCTTTCTTTGATTCAGTTTATAAGTGGACCTTAACATAGAATTTATTCTTTGTATCAACTTGTGCCAAAACCAATTTCTTATGTATCATTAAAATACTTTACCTTTGCTTTCACCTGCAATTTCCTTTTGAAACTGGTCAAATTGGTACACTGCCTATTTCAGACAATATTAAATCCCCACAACCCATTCAGCTTTCCAAACAATTAAATTAGCCAAAGTCTTACATTGAAATAAACATAAGTGCATTTTTGAACATTATTAAAATAATAAAATATAATTCTATTGATATTCTAATATTTATATTGAAAAAAAAACTATGTATGTCTTGTATATATTTATATATACTAAATACTGTTCACTTATAAAAAATACCAAAACCAACCCTATATTTATTGATAACATTATTAGTAATATCCAATAATTAGCTAATTAACAACAATAGCTAATACTAAGAATCAGTTATTATTTGTTATTGATCAGAAGGCAGAGAAAATGTATTTGTAGAAATCAATCAGAAAATGATAACATTTTTTATAAAAATACTCATTATTGAAACATAAAAATATTTTAAGAAAAAATAATGAATAATGAGTCAGAAAAACAAAATATTTGTTATGTTAGAAGATTCTATTACATAAATTGTTATATTTCTAGTCAGAAGATCCACAAACATTATTTGACATTATTTCATGGGATATAAACAATATAGTTATGTTATACTGCTAACATTTTAAAACAACTTCAAAACTTTTAATGTTGCTTCAAACAGATAATTATTCTTGAAAAATTATTTGACAATATAAATTTATCCTCTATTTTCATAATGAAATGATGCATTTCAGAAAATAACAATATCATAAAAGAACACAAACTGAATCTAGTGGAATCATCGAAATCGATTTCTTTCATGAAATTTCCATCCTTTTGACAATAAAAAACTTAAATATTTCCTGCTCTCTCTGACAATCAGCAAGAAAAATGAGTACCGCATTATATTGCATTTGCACCTGAACATGGTAAATGCTTTTAAGATTTTATTCATACGATAATTTTTTCCTATGATTTTATATTTACCTAACATGAAAAGTATAGAATTTACCAACTGATACTTCATTATTATAAATTGAAATTTGTTATTTTTACTTAGGTATTATATAAAAATAGAGCCATATTATTTAAAATAAGAAGTATATTAAGTTACTAATAATTAATGTGGTTTCAAAGTCTATAATTCTATCTAACATTTTTTGCTACTAATTTTCAATGCTTTTTGGCTAAGTATTGACCTTGTAAAGTTGGCTAAATATCAACCCCTTGAGCCTACTTGCTTTCTGTTTTATGTTCAATTGATTAAACAGTAGCTTGGCATGGATTATGACCAATCAAGAACAAAGTAGCCATCTTTATTCCCTCATTAGTCTGAGAGTTTACCTTGGATGAAACCACTAGTTAATTCAATCAGAATTTGTGGCTTAGTTTCAGTGAGAAGTAATATGGAAGGCGTGCCAACTGGTCACATCTTCCATCCAAAATTATAAACTTGAGGCATGTATTACTTAAAATATATATAAGAAAAAAATTTAAATTGAGACTTCAATATCAGTTTAGTAATTATATTCTTTGAGATCTATAAATAATATTTAATCTCTAACATTCCTTAAGTTAGTTATACGGCTAATTTTCTGATAGGATTATGATACTTCAAAAAAGGCTAGCACAAAATATCTTCATTTAGAAGAAATGAAAATTTATAAATGCAGTTATTGTCAAGAATGTAACTACTAATTTTGTAAGTCATTTTATTGTCAAATTTTGTTATTCTAACTGTGATATTCAGAATGTATTATAGAGTAAAATACTTTACATAAAAATTCATAAAACCCATATACTAGATTTGGTATTAAAATCTATGTTGAATATCTAAACATATATGTAAAAATTCTTAATGAATTTTACCTTAAATGACCTCTTTAATTATGTCAGTCTGACTAATTATTGTTGCTTTATTTTGACAATTAGAAACAAAACAAATGATGAGCTTTGAAAATGGATACTGATATAATAATTTTACAACTAACTTATTTTTAATGGATAATTTTTAAAGCAAATTCACCCCATGTAAGGCAGTAAAGCCACTAAGACACAAGCGGGGGGGGGGGTAACTGAGTGTTAAAGAATTAGAAAACAGAAACATTATTAAGGAGTAATAGAAGAGTAATCAGGAAGATAGTAGATAACAATAAACATTGCATTTAAATTCAACAAGCAAGGTGCAAGAAAATAAACTGTTAGCATTGAGCTTAAGGTTTCATCCAGCCAATTCAAATGTAAATTGATGAGCCCTTGTTGCCAATCTAGTACTACACTTAAATTCATAAAGACTAGGTACCATAGTGAAGAGCTCATCCAAAAATTTACCATGAAAGTATTTATAGAAAAGGCACATGAAAGCAACTTTATGGTGGAGGGAAAGTGACTGAAACTAAGATGGTATATTCTTTCATGGATTTTATCAAAAATCTCTAAATTTATAACAGGAGCACTGGACCATATGTGGCAGCAATATTCAAAACATAGATGAATGGTAGACTTATAAATATGTAAGATAGATTCTAGAAAGAAAAATTGCACAGTACAGTACAGTAAACCAACTTTCTTAGCAGCAAACCTAGCAATGGATTCAATATAGTCTTTCCACTTCATGTCAGCAGAGAATGTTAGCCAGAGAAGGTGCAACAAGTCCCTCTCCTGGAGTTTAGTATCAGCCATGCTGATGGGATGTAGAAAGGAGTCTCTCAAATGATTAATAAGGAGCAGTTTGTTTTTAGAGGTGTTAAAATTAACAAGCCATTCTTTGCCCCAGTTAACAACAGACTGTAAGTCATTTTTTAGATCAGCTGTAAATTTGACTATATTGAACTGATCAGACTTACTATCATGATAGGAGTAAATGGTTGTATCATCAACATAGATATCAGGAAGGTCATTGATGAACATTAAGAACAGAATAGAGAACCTGTATTAGTACAAAAAGATCCCAGTAGTGTGGCCATTCAGGACAACCTTCATTTTGTAATTTGATAAGAAAGACTGAATCAGTTCAAAGATGTGTCTAGAGACACCAGAACCTTTCAGATTGTGAAGAAGACCAGTATGCCAAACCCTGTCAAATGCTTTTGAGATGTCCAAAGCAACAGCCCATGCTTCACCATTCTTATCTAAAGCTTGACATAATCTTTCAGCAATAATTGTATATATCAGCAGTTGACCTAGAGAATTGAAAGCCATATTGCTTTCCTGAAAGAAGACCCTGTAAATTGAAATTAGGGCTTTCAGCATTTATTAGAACCTCTAGTAATTTATCAAAGAGAGATATAAGGCTAATACACTGATAATTGGAAGGGTCAGATAATTCAACTCATTTCTTAAAAACTGAAACAGACAAGGATTTCTAACAAGCAGAAAAACAAAAGGCAGCAAGGCATTTATTATACAGTTTAGAGAGAACAAGAGCTAGTTTGGGAGCACATTTTTTAAGCACTATTACAGGATTTACATTATTCAGACTATTACAGGGTATAAGAAATTTAAGCTTTGTGAGCATGAATCGTGCTTTTGGAGAAAAAGCAGATGCTGCATTAGACTTTTGCTTAATTTTTAAATTTTGAAAATATTCTTGGTACATTTTGATTTGTGATAAAACAGCTGCATTTGGTTTTAATCCAAAATTCAATAAAGCAGTTTCCCTCCAAATTATGAGCAGTGTATTTGGAGCCTACCTGTAGGTTATTTAAGGAGGTCCTTGGATTTGAATTTTGAAGTTGATGAACAGCTATTGCAAGAATCCAGGCTGCTCTAGCACCCCCTCCAAAAGAAAACAAAACAAGAAATTTGACAAACACCACCCAAGAATCTAAACGAATAGCAAGGTTGCTCCTATATCAAGGAAAAGTCTTCAGCTGATGTACTTGATCCATTATTCACTGTTACCACAAATTTTGCTTTGAAAATTGCACTAAATTATTCTCATTTTCTTCACTTTCTTATGCAATTTTCTTTTCTGAGGACCTTCTTATGCAGCATTTTAATTGTAAAAAGGCTTATTTCATTTTCATTGATAATTTATAGGTAATAATCCATCATTTGGCACACAAAGCAATTAATTTGTGTAATTCGTTTTTTGTGTTTTAAAACAAAAAAAATATCATCTATCTTTGTTCTGTGCCCATATAATTTGTTACCTCAAACATTTGAACTATTTTTTCATAGTGTTTTTTTTACCCAAAAAATCCTGTAAGGGATATCATCAGATTCACATACTTTATGGGGATCCAGATTAAAGATGATAGAAACCATGGAAGGGGTTAAATGTATATCACTTAACAAAAATTCAGTTCTAAGTGAAAAGTTAGAAAAATAATATAAAACAAATGTTTCAAACCTATTCATAATATATACTCAGATTTAGGTTCAGTCATCATTGTCAGTATGCAATAAGTCATACCAGATTCATAAACCATAAATTGAAAGATATAAGATGATATCTAAAAGTTTTCAACCTGACCTACTTCCTAAAATTTGACCAAATGACCAAACACATCTTTTGGGGAAAAGGACTTCTTCATTGGATCATATATATAT